>KK499772.1:397901-568484 GCA_000688715.1 Glossina pallidipes | reverse complement strand
GAGAGAGAGAGAGAGAGAGAGAGAGAGAGAGAGAGAGAGAGAGAGAGAGAGAGAGAGAGAGAAAGGGAGAGAGAAAGAAAGAGAGCGAGAGAGTATGTATTACTGAGAGGCCCTGGATAAAACTTCGACTTTTTCATTTGAAAACACGATTTTCAACACACGTACACAACACAGTTCCTTGGAGCTTTGAATAGGTGTACTTCTGCCACGAAAAAAGAGCATTTGTGGGAAACCTTGCTTGTATTGTTCAATCCGTAGGATAGCGCTGTCAAATCAAACAGTGGATGCGTTTAAATAACGCGAACAAACAAACTTCGAAAATAAACCTGGTCGCAGTGTATTATGATTTGTCACTAAGGTGTGCTATCACAAAATAAAAATGCAATCAATATGTCAAAAGTCACGATATTATTAGTTTTCAATATGAAGAAATTCGACCCCATTTAGCAAAACAAACTTAGGAAATGTTTACAGTTCGAACTTGAAATGTCCTACACTTCCCGCCGTTATTACCAGACCTTACTCCTTTCGATTAACACATCTTTCAATAGATGACTTATTGTTTGCTCGGGCGGTTGCTTGCATTCCTACGACGATACTTAAATATGAGTTCTTTCGAAAATAGCCTCAAAAGACGAGACATTTTGTTGAGATATAATTTGAAAATTGCCTGAGAGTTGCGATCAAATAGTTACCAACGAATGGACAATACTTTGATTAAATTGTTTATTGAGAAAAAAAAAAAGTTTACCGAACTGATTTATAGTTCCAATATATTTATATATGTATGTATAAAGAGCTTATATATCGATATAATCGTAACAATCAAAACAAGTTCAATAACAGGTTGATCTCCCGCTCGATACGAGAGTTTGTAAAGGCTTTGCCGTAAAATGATTTCGATCGATTAACTGTTGTACTCATCGTAACCGAGAATATGTGACTTACAATCCACATAAGATAATGAGTTAAAAAGTTTCTTAGAGCCAATAGCGCAATGCGGTATAACGCCTGGAAGAGTGTAAACAAAATATGTGGGAAATTTTAAAGTAAGGAACACACAACATTTTCATTTATTCGTAACTTCACATTTATATCATCCCCTTTTACTTGAATACACATTATTCGAACGTTGTTCGCAGGCATCGAAACATTTCCTGTATTCACTCTCTTTAATGGCTTCGATTGAATTAAAACGAAAACAGTTACTTGGAGGCATATCAAATGAATGCGGTGCCTATGAGAAGGCAGTAATTTGATTAATTCTTGAAAAAATGCCGAGTAATTATGGTGGTGTGTTTAGTTGTATTACCGTGAGGCGAAACGCAAGAATTGTTAACGTTTTTCTATGACTAAGCCATTTACAAATGACGCTAAGGTCATAGATAATAGTTGTTAGTAACTTTTGAATACTTTCGAGGAACAGGCTTGTGGTCGATACCACCACGCCATTCCAGGAAAACATGAATGAATTTGATTTTTTCATTTATTTTACTCTTACTTACCACTTGTAAATCTTTTGATTGTGCCATTGTCTACTCACTTGTTCGTGCTATGCTCAACTATTTGAAAGCAAGCAGAACTTATTAGCGAATTGAGTCATCGCTGATATCAATTTCGAGCTATTGCTCAAGGACCTGACATTTATAAACTAGAAAATTGAATTAAATTTATGTCAGATGCTGCTTACAGTTGCGAACAACATAACGGGAAAATTTACATTGGCAAGCAAGCGTAAGTTTGCTGAGAAATCGTCCAAAGCATCAAAGACAATGAAAGCTGCCTTGAGCTTCTGAACTATTTTTTTTTGCTCTTTTTGAACATGTAGAAGAAGAATGCAGAAAAGACACGTTGTAAAGCATTACATATCTATTTTGTGATTTCGAAAATAAATGTAACTAAGATACGTCCCTGATTGAGAGACGAGAATCGAATACTTTTTCCAATATCTATTTATTATGAGGTTTTAAAAGGCTGTTGGCAAACATAGACCACATGCTTAGCCTCGTAAGCAATGAGTTGTTAGTTGTAAGCTACGATTCGGCTACACATGCGGATTGCTTTAAAATATTTTCTGAATTTTTCCGGAATATAACAACATGCAAACGTCCTCCAAGGATATCTTACTGGACTGGATTCATTTGAGAGAATTTGCGATGACTTGTCTGCACATAGCCGAACAATAACTCGGCAATAATTTGATAGATGTTCGCTTTGAAAGCTCCAAGAATACGAAGATTGCTCGCATAAACTCGATTCTTGCCGTAAACTCGTATTAATCAAAACGTGAAATTACCCTTTTCACTATTTTATCGCGTTCAGGGGTCGACAAGCGATCCATATAAAATGACAAATATTATACGAAATCTATGATGCTATGGAGGATGTTACGGAAACAGGATTTCATTCAGATTTTTAGTTGCGGAAGAAATAGAGGATTGGTTGTAAGCAGAAGTAACGGGATGAGAACTTAATTTAAAATGAATTTATTTCAAATCTGCTGTCAACAAGAATTGGGAAATGGTTGATAGGAATGTTTTCATCAAATGGCAAATGCGGGACATGTTGATCTTTCTCGATTACCACATACTCCCATATAGCACTAAAACCTTTTTTAATAATAAATTCTATATATATATATATATATTTTATATAGTATAGTATATATATAGTATTTTTATATAGTATTTTTTTATTTTATTCTTTAGCTCTTTGCGATTTTTCCGAATTTTTGTATTATTTTTCAAACTTTATTCCATTCTGTTCTACTTTTTCAATTTGATTCTTATTCATAATCTATTTTCCCATGAAGTCTATTTATAATCGCTTAATAAAATTTATGAAAATTCATTTAAAACCGGCTTCAGTTCAAAAGACAAATCTTTCTTAAGTATATTAAAAAAAAGAAAGGAAAAAAAACAAAAAATTCGATTGAATGCTTACTTAATATTTAAATAAATTATAGCACAGAAAAATTTTTAAAAAATTCATAGAAATTCTCACTTGGGCGCCAGTGCAAATGAGTTCTGTCATGAAAATCTTATGATTGTTTTTCTGATATGCAAACACACGCTTTCATAGAGTTTTTTTAAAGCATATATACATATATATATATGTATATATATATATATATATATTTATATATATTTATATACACATAGCACATATAGTATATAGATATGTATATATATATTTACATATATATATATATATATATATGAATAAAAGGCCGAAAAAAAGAGAACAACAACAACAACGGCAACAACAACAAGAACAACAACAACAATAAATACACATTGACAGTAGAAACCAATCAAAAATCCAATTAAAATTGAGAAGAATTCGATTTGTATGTAAAATATTCAAATAGTATGGAAATGTATATGATTTAAAAAAAAATATTAAAAAAAAAAAAAAAACAAGGCAAATAAAAAAAATTAAATTAAAAACAAGTAAGAAAGTTCTATTCACCTTAAGGCGAATCTTGGATACCTACTCGTTTAAGGTAAATAAACGAAAATTGTTGTTCATATCATACATAATCTCGGTTATTTACCTTGACTATGGCATAGCGTTCTCAGCATTATGGTAACGGTAACTGCTATCATGGCCCCAAATTTTCAAGAAAACAATTTCACTTACATATATACAACAACACCTTTTACTTATTCGGACGTTGGGAATACGATAATAAATATTGGATCGGCTGATTACGGGATCTCAGATATCGCGATCTTCGGGCTTTGATAATCAAATAAGAAAATTTTCCAACAATAAGACAAAACAAAAGATTGGAACCAGGATTGCAAATATTTTTCAATTATGATCTTTAATGATAGTAAAGTATACGATATTAAAATATTCCTCGCATATTAATGAAGAAAGTTTTCCCTTTTTAACTGGCTGAGTAAGCTTTCAATTCGTTTTTTAAATTGCCGTTCCGAAGTTGATGTACATATACGTATACTGCGATGTGGAAACAAGAGATCGCAATTTCAACTTCGTCCGTGCATTGGTATCAATAATCAATAACAAAATACCGAAAGAAAGCAAAAAGCGAGCACAATGTATTTATATACCCTTGTGTTTGTGATTTTCAACTTTTTCTTTTTTTTTGCATTCTTTTCATTTTTATTATTTTTTTTCCTTTGTTTTTTGTTTTTTTTTGTTTTTTGTTTTTTCGGTTATTTTGTTGGCCTTTATGTGTAGCCCATATATTATTTAAACTTCAAACACATATGCATTCATATTTATATATTTATTTGAGGATCTGCATATACGGAGGATACGATATATCATAACAATTTTGCTTGATTTTCATACAAATAATTGACTTAATATGCGAGAGTGAGAGAGTATACTAAGTGAAAAAGAAGAAATCGTTTATTTATTCATGCATTTAGATGCACTTAAAAACGTATAAGTTTTAAATGAAATTTAAGCGTTGATAAGTGGCTCGCTCTAGTTGAGGTGACTTTTTAATGCTTCCATCAACGTGAAGGTGCTTTTCTCATTTTTATATCTCTCACGTGTTCCGAAGTTAAGGATAACGACGGGAAGTGAATAACTTTCGCAATCTATAGCTAAGATTGAGTTAACATTTGATTAGCACTTGATGAAAATATTCAGAAGAATGATCATAATAATCAACCTATTCTCTCGCACAGTTATAAAATCAACAAAATAATTTACAATTTTTATGGCTTGATTTGATTTGTTTGAGCTTGTTAAAGCTTCTTAAAGACAAGGCTCCAACGGGGTGCGACTGATTAGAGATGAGATTTACATAAGCGTACGCCTGGTGCAAAAGACAGATAGCTAAGCCGATCTAAAAGTTAAAACTGCGTCATTCGAAGACTGCCGATAGATAATATTTAACATCGACAGATTCAAGCTGACGTAGACATTTTCTAGAAAAATGTGAAAAGTTTCCTCTCAACCAAGAAATAAAATCAATTTTAACTCAATCAAGGATTAACTCAACAAAGTTAGGTGGATTAAGCCATACCGGATTGGGCATTGGGATAGGTCGCCCAATGTAACCTAAACAAGTGATAGAGCAAGAAATCTTAATTCCTAATTTGTGTATCGAAAGTGTACCCTCGAACAAAGGAATGGTTTTTTTTTTTTATTTGTTTTATTTCTACAAGTAAAAAGCAAACTGTAACTAGGTACTAAGTAGGTGAGTTTTTAAAACCATAAAAAGAAAGATATGCAAAACTGATATCAGCATCGATCGTCGGAGGCAACATTTTAAACTTCATTGAAAATGAGATCGGATTGTTAGTTATAACTGAAACGCGCTAATTCGATATACGTTCGACACTAATGTAAACTTATTAAGCCCGATTTTAATAGCTGCACGAAATCTTAGATCGATAACTTTTCGATACTCAGCGATTTAAGTTTTCATACTAACCACTGGGAGTGATATTGAATTGATTAAATGCACAATAGAGGGAAATAGGGGCCTAAAATATTAAGTATATTGTCGAAAAGGGAATAGGAATATGCCTCTTATAAAATAGTACTGAGATGTATGTACGACGTAACAATTGTAATTTTTTGCGATCAATAAAAATTGAATAAAATCAAATGGTTATCTTAACTTTTAAGGTTTCTGAGGTCTTATCCTACATTAGGATAACGTATGTATGAAAGGTTTGATGTGTAATGTGATGAAAGGCTCTGATATGATATGCGGCCCCACGGTTTATAAACACGGATTTGTTAAAGCTATGTATGTGGTGGACGTCTCATCAACTGAGGCAACGGTGTGTACAAGAAACAAATTTCAACAAAAAAAAAAAAAAAAAAAAAAAATTTAAATCATAAACTTATCTATCTAATGAGATAACTTGATCTTCTGAGTGCAATTTCGCTTTATAAATTCGATACCATAGCAACTGCTTGCTACTACTCGCTCTCTTTATGCGAGTATACGATTTTATTTTTCCACTAAAACCTTTATACGCACACTATTTTATAAGGCAGAAGTAATTTGTTGTGCATAGAATAAAAGTTTTTAATTGAAGTTGCTATCAACTATCAGATATTTATATATAAACATTTAACAGGATATGCTTGTATTTGTGTATGCATACAGTTTAAAATTTTACACACTTGAAAGCCTCGAGGGTATTATAGCATATGAATATTATATGCTTGTTTGTAGGCTGCTCGACAATAACAAACCGACTAACGAGAACAAGAGCAACAACAATAACGCCAACAACGAACGTATACGAATATATCTAATTCATCTCATTAGCATGGTTTCTGCAACAAAGGCCACTGTTGCCATAGCGTTAATACATATATGTGTTAACTGTAGAATGCATATATGTTTATTATTATTATGTAAGTAAGAATATATAATTCGCATATTGTGCGAGAATAAAATCGAAAAATTCCGTATTGCTTTAAGAAGAAGACATATAACAGTTTTTCTTTAAAAGGTTTTGTTTTTTCTGATTTTTTTCTAACATTTATTGCACACTCACTCGTTCATCCATTAACTTGCTCGCCCAATTTGTAAAATGGAATTCGAAAGTTTTATTAAAGTTGGAAATTCCTTTATTTTACTTTGGTTAATTTCTAAAAACTTCATTCAATGGAAAACTCGTATCTTACTTAAAAAATTGTCTCGCTTGCTTTGAGAGCATAAAGTTTGTAGTCGTAGTTAATGTAAACATGTTGAGTAATGTAATGTACGTAAATAATATTTAGTCGAGTATGGAGTACGTTAAAAGGACACTGATTAAAATTTTATGAAAAAGGAAATTTTATTAATGGGGGAGAATTATAAGAGCACAAAGCGTAAAAATGCATAGTGTGCACAATAATTAATTTTTTTTTTTTGTTTTTTTTTTGATTTCTTTTACGCTGTGTTTTTCGCGTATTCATTACCCTTAGCAACATCGATCAATGCATGTTAGAGTCGTCACTGAATGTGTATACGTTTCGCAATAAGGGTGAAATTGCGGGTCGACTTAACGACGGCTATCTATCTGTACGTGCACATGTCTATCTATCTGACCGTTCTCTTCGTTCCTTGCTTACATACAGCGCTTATATATACCATACATTCTTAGTTGGTAGATTCAAGTGAAGTGCTTTTCAGCGATGAGTGACTAGATTTTGTTACGGTGATTTTGATCGGCAAAACGCCTTTCGCAATAAAGGATCACTCAGCCATAAAGTCCATGTAATGAATAATTAATTTTTTTCGAAGCTCTACGAAATTCTATCCATTTGCGTTTCAGACACAATTACAATTCATGCCATCGGTGCGCGTACATTGCACTTCCAAGACAGATTCAAATGAAAGAAAGAAACATTTATTAAAATTTATGGTTTTTTTCTGCTTACACAAACATACATACAGTTTAAGTTTATTTCTTTTTTTTTTTTTTTTTTGCAGAGCTGCAATTATATACTTGGTATTTTTGCTTTCTTTTCTAAAACTTAGTTAAATATTTCGCTTTTCGTACGGTTAAAGCGTTAGTGGGTGGCTCGAGTAATTTATGCATTTGTATTAACTTTGTATAGAGTTTATAGGAGTCCCTAGAGATGTAATCAATTACTTAATATTATTTTAGTCTTTCCCTCGAAACCGCACATTCACACACACTTTTAGTCATGTCATACAAAGACGCAAAGACCGTCGTGTTTTGTTTCGCAACCATTAAGTTTCTGTAACATAATCATAAGAATATCCCCCGCCCGTATAAACATAAAAAGCACTATGAATAGCTGTTGCTTAACATCGTTTTTGCATTTGTTTTTCTTTTACCTACTACGTGGAACAGCTCTTTTGGTAAACTCTTCAATGTCTGTTTTGTTTGTAACGGTTTCATTGCATTAATTAAATTTGATTGTACAGCCTGGCTAATATGCCTTTCATGGCCATAGCCTGAACATAACTGGCCGTTCTGTTAAACCATTGCACACACACATACACACGCACACACACACACACACATAGGCAATCAAAAGTCTGGTGCAACGTCAGACAGTCGAATGCAAAGCCATCGACGAGGTCACCAACAAGCACGATATATGTATGTGCACTCAAGAGCCAGTACGGGGTGGCAACCGCAGAAGTAGTGAATTTAAGGAAGTCATAGAGTGGAACGCAGACAGCAGTAATAAGTCTGCAACAAGAGGAAGCCGCTAAGTTACTCGTAGGGGGAAGTCGAGTTACGTGTAGGATGAGTGATCTGTTCGACAAGGAAGCAAAGAACTTTGGAGAGTTGAGAGGAATTAAGGATGCGTTCCGAAAAGCAGAAAGAGTGTTAAAAATAGACATCACCTTCGTTAGTAACCGCGTAGTTGCGAGATGTAAGCGATCGCTGAGCAAGAATGATGCATACAGTGGTCACCAGGCTATATTCCTTGACATTAAAGTCAGAGAAGGTAGAGGTAGAGCAGTCGACCCAAATCTGCCTGCCGAAAATGGAGAGTTACGTCGTTCGAAGGGGACCTCTTCAACATTATTGCGGACTTCCACTAGGCGGGTGAGACCACAGCTGGCTAACTTATGTACAACGTTACGAATTTTCTTATAGAAGCATGTGATGCGGCTATGCCAGGGAGAAGTATATGCAGAAAAGGATCCCCGCGTTACTATCGGAACAAGAAAACAGCGTCGTTGAGAACATGCTGCGTGAAGGCGGGGAGAAAAGTGTAGCGTTCTAGATGGCATTTCAACAATATATTGGCTCTCTATAAAAATCCGCGCATTATGTGCGTTTGTGAGCTGAGGAAAGCAATAAGAAGCAGCTGTAAAAAGAGCTTCAAGCGTATGTGCCTGGAGGCAAATATTAATCTTTGGGGAAAGGCATATAAAGTAGTAATCAAGAAAATGAGAAACCCCAGGTCCGCGCAAATTATTTGTCCACACTTTCCACAGAGATCGTTATACGTTGCTACAAACTTCTATGACAGGGAGAACGAGCCAACCTCTGCAGTGATCGCGGCGGCGTTACTTGCTGCTACCGAAAAATTTGGGGACAAAGTTACGCCAGCCTCGCATTGAATTCCAAAGATTGTACTAAAGACAGCAATCCGGGGAAGACGAGAAATTGTTGTCCTGTTGCTGATTCCGCAACCAGCGGCTTAATGACTGAACCATCCCCATATCGGCCTATCTGCGTGCTGTATACACTGGGAAAAGTGCTAGAGAGAAGCGTATACGGTCACATGGTACTCGGTCGTCGAGCAAAAGGGCGTTCTCTCAGAAAAGCAGTAGAAATAAGGAGAGCTCGGTCAACAATAGATCTCATAACGCACGTGGTGACACTTCCAACAGATGGTATTGCTGAAGAAGGATGGATTGCGGCGGGAAGCAATACTCCCAACTCGGGGGCAGAGGTATTTGCAGGTCGATGGTAAGAGCATAGGTGTCAGGATTGGGTGGCAAGTTACCTCGCCAAGCGTATACTAACGAATGAAAATGTGCAGGATATCAGCAGTCGCTCACAGAGGGATCAAACGTTGGTCCACTTCTATGGAACATAACGTACAACGATATTCTGATACTACAGCTCGTGGTGAGTTTGCCGCAAATATACTGAGGAAACTAAGAAACGAAGAGCGTAGAGTGAACGTAGATTCATGGATACAATCTAAACAACATCTCTCCCTGTGAAGTAAGTCACCGCACTGCAGGGTAATGGTGGGAGTATAAAAAGACCCACATACACACACCACTTACATCTAGCTTTTACTTTGTTAATTTCTTCAAGTTCAATGCTCAGAGCCGAATAAAGTGCAGCGCGTAGGATACTTAGGTAAAGTAATCATAACTTTGTCTTACAATTCGCATATAAAATTAATATTATTTTTCTCAATATTTTAAGCATCAAATATTAATGGGCAGATGAAAGCATCGTTTTTATCTTTCTTATGATTTTGCGTTATGGCTATGTAGCTACACCATTAAAAGAAATCTCAAAAAAATATTCCCGTCCGGATGTGATCAATATGCCCTAATACAAACTAGAAAGGAGTTAAAAACGTTTGCAAATCAATAGTTGCATGAAAAGGGTAAAAACAAGAGAAAGCTTATCAAAAAGGATGCTGGCTTAATGGAAGAAGCGAAAAAAGGCAATTTCCGTTTCATAAAACTAAAAAGCTTTGGAGGCAATTTAAATATCAGCAAATTCTTGTTGAGTACAGAAATCTTGAAAAAAAAAAAACAGAAAAAAAAAATCCGGTAATTTCTCTAGTCTTTTGTCTTGAAAAAGAGATAAATTGAAAGAAATTATTGAACATTTGAACAAAGCTTTTAAAGACTTCTGATTGAATTTTATTTGTATTGTTTTCAATGCCGTTTTTAGCTATAATTTTAGAAATTCACTTAAGGTGTATGAAAATCGATCTGTTTGTTACCCATAGCGCAGGAAACTTATAAAAATTAAAATTTGGCACGCAACAAAAAAATATGATGACAGCTCCTTCTATTTAGAATAACTAATAAAATACGAACTTGAGAGGTAGCGCTGAGAAGTGCACCAAAACCAAGAGGGTGTTTCACTAACCAAACGGTTGATAGAAATAATTTTTTATACTCTAGAAAATATTTCCATACTAGACATGCATGCTAGTTATTAAGCGAATCCATTGCTTACACATACACTTACACATTTGTAGAAAGTATATGGCTTATGGGTTGTTGTTCCCTTTCGGTTCCTGACTTTCGTTGAATACAGATAATTTTTATAAATAAATTAAAAGATAAATTGCATATGTATCCGTTAGTGTCAGCTCTTCAAAAATGTTTAATTATTAATATGAGAATATGAAGAAAAGTTGGGTTCTCTGCGTGAACATTTCCACTCCATATGATTGATGATTTTAGTTTTGTTTTTCGTTTATATACTATATATAGGGGATTGGCCAACGTCATATAAACACCTGACATATACATAATGTTTATTCATTAATAAGGTGTTGGTGGAGCCAATCTTTGCTTTTAGGAGCAGCGACAGTTTTTCGCGAAATATTATTTTAGATTATCTGAGATATTTTATACCAAAACATCCAGCAATTACTTCAATGATGTCGGAGATGGAAATCTGCTGTCAAACCGTCCTACGTTGAGGTCTGGCGATTGCGCTGACCAAAGAAAATGTTTATGATAATATTCAATGGCCAAACGAGAAAGAAAACCTTCGTCGATGACGATGCCGAGATAGATATTCATTTGTTTTCCCCAAGTGAAAATGTTGACGTGAAGGAATGATTATGCTTTAAATTTTAATCAAAGGTTTCCTTAAGAAGACGACTAACCTATAACCTGAAACCGCGTCTGAAAGAGCGCACAAAGAGTTAGGAATTCATTGCATTAAGCAGTCAGTGTAGCTAAGCGCTCATCATTATTGTGTGGAGAAGTCAATTTTCCATTTATATAAATGAAAGGAAAATTTCCTTTATTTACGTTTGTGTCTTTCTTATAATCAATAACTGAAGCCAATCGCAGAGAGAGTAATAGTCGATGTGTAAATTTATCGCCGATGGTTTGTTAGTTTGTGTTTTTCCTTTTGTTTTGCTTTTCTTTCCTTCTTTTTTTTGTTGGCCTTTGTAATTGATTGCAGTAGAGTGGCTTGACTGCATTATTGACATGATATTTATAAACATTTGATAAGAAGCAAATTGGGTCAAAAAGGTTATTAAATATGCATTTGATTTGAAATTTAATATCGCATGCAGAGTTTAACCTTACAAATCGTAAGATATTCTAAATTCGGTGGCGCCATTTCGTGTCATTTTATAATAGAAGAATAATGGGGGTCAGCTACAAAAAAATAAATAAATAAAAAAAAAATTCGTAAACTTTTCTTCTGCACTCACATCAAGATACGAACGAACATCTTTAACGTTTTTTTTCTAACTGCAAATATGTGCATACATTGATGAGTATATTGGAATTTCAGACTTGACCGAAATAGTATCACATTGAAAAGCGAATAAAAGCAATCTAATAACATTTAAAAGGAAAAATTCGAATATCCGAATATCCGAATACAAGTTCTCAAAGATACATGAATCTCTTGAGATGCTTCTTGTTTTCGTTTGCAAATCTCAGTACGCAGGGTGCGGTTACAGAGCGGATATGCATTTTGAAATGCTACGACCTTTTATTATGATATTATTTTCCAGCATTGTTCAACGAAGACGTTTGCAACCAGTTACGGGTACCTTCAAAGCTAATCTTAATCTTAACCTTGCCACGTTTCCTTCTTCGTAAGTCACTTTTGAGAATTCTGCGAGTAATTAAAGTGTTATCGTTTTTGCTTATAGTTTAAATTCATTTTTATGAATCCCAACAAGCTATTTATAAGCATAACATATTCCACACAGGCACACAACGTATATATTTTGGAAATGCAATACGAAATAATTGGAAAATTTACACTCAAAAATCAAAAGTCACTAAACGTCACACACACTTTTTGAATTTCTAACCGAACAAGCTTCTTGTGCCAATGTAGATATTTTTAGTAACAGGACTGACGGAAAAAATTAGGCCAAGGAATTTATTGGAAGTAACACCCTTCCTTTCTACAGACTAAAAGCGTAGTAACTAAGCTTTAAAGTATGACAATACGGCGTCTGTAAGGTCGATATTTTCTCCTCGTTTATTAAGAAATCTGTCTATGGCAATATTCGCATCAAACACAATATCTTGTCGCCGGTAACGCGATTATCTTGGAACATCGTTTCGAAGAATATCGTGATTGATGTGGTTGTGCACAAAGCAGCGGGACCAGTAGGAAAACATCTGACGATGGAGTTGCAATACGACCTAGTGGTTGACCTGAAGAAAGACAGATCTTTTAATTAGTTGTCGCCTTGCACAGTAGAGGTGACAGGGTGAGGTGACTCAATTGTAGATCGCATTGCGATCGCATCTATCTGGTACTTCACAATGTCCGACCTCCTGTCAATCAGGAGAGTGGTGCTCCTATCGGGCGGCGGTTGGCGACACTATATCTGACCCGCGATTATTATAAACAAGTATTGACTTCATATATCGGTGATATACATGTATATCACGGGGGATTTGCATGAAAGACGAAGTCGCTTGAATAACGGGCGGCTATCGGAAGATTAATGCAAATCAATTGAAACGTAATCGCGATAATGAAAGGCTGGCGACCCGCATATTATAAATTACTTATGCAGAAAAAACGTGTATGATGTGATATATCATTCAGATAGTGTACAAAATATTGACCTTTTTATTTACGATATAATGCGAATATCGTAAATATTTCGTCAAGACTAGTCACATACAAAACGCATAAATGCATGAGAAGGCATGGAATTTTCATGTCAGATATTTCAACGTCAGGACAAACTTCGCAAAGTTTACATGCTGGAGTTTTTAATGTGTGCGTGTTAACTGAAGGAAACGAAAGGCAACATTCAATTGCCAACGTTTTAGAAATTTCGACGTTCAAGATGCGGTAGTGAATCATATAAACGAACGTCTTCATAGAACTCATTGGAAACACTTCCGACGCGTGGCAACCAAATGGAAAAAAGGGCCTAGTAAACGGCGACGAAGGTTAGTATCTAAGCAGCCATAAAGGGATGCAAAGATAACATGAATTTTAAAATTTCCTCTCGAGAGGGCTTCTATTAAAATGCGAATTATATCTAAGTAAAAAAAAGATGATGGACAAGGATTGAAAAAAACAATTGAGACGACTACAGACGAAACGGCAAAGAGATTAGTCTTAGTCTGTTGTGAATGGCGTCCGAAAGTCGAGAAAGATGAACGATTAATAGAATTTGGACACAACGTGCGTTACTAGTACCAGATCATCATCCAGTTACATCATTTTGGAGCATATTGTGTATGCTGGACGCTTAGTTGCGTTCAATTTTTTTACTTAAAGGCAAACATGCATTCATCGCTTGAGCAGCCGAGATCTAGAAAATCTCTTATTAGATTATGTTACCATACATTTTAAGTTGAAGTGGAAAAAGGATGACATATAACCAACCTATGAAGAGAATTTTAGTCCCTTGTAGAGAGGACTTTCAGCTCAATTTCCAAACATCTCTTCGAAAATATAGAAAAATAGTTGTGTTGCTGTTAATGTTAATGTAACATTTTCCTGAATCCTTGTTATTAAAAATTTTTTAATTAAAAATTCAACTAAATATATTTTTGTTATCCTGCTGGATCATTTTTATTTGGCTCTTTAATTTTCAAGTCTTGCTAGGTTTTTTGCGTTCTTTTTTTGTTCTTCTTTTTTTCTTTTTTTTCGTGTTTTCAATTTCTTCTTTGAAACACGGAGAATAGAGAGAGCATAGCATTCTGTAGGGTACATTTTAATTTGAGTATATTATTTGAAATAGAAATGTTCTAACACACACGCACGCACACTCGTACCAAAAAACAAAACACAATTTGCCCTGTGGATGTGTACAACAGAATCACATACGTAGATGAACACGGAGTGAAACATACTTTGGTATGCATGTTAATTCATTAAGCTTTGCTTAACAATTTCATGCACTGTCTACATAGGTTTAAGGCATTGAGGCAGAAATGTGAAGAGTGAACTAGCACTGTTTTGTTTGAAAGTTGTGAGGGTTCTGTTATTTCCCTCTCTTTCTCTTGCATTTTATAGTTAACACGTTTTCCTTTTTATATTTAAACATTTACATTTTTTTTGTTGTTTTTTTTTTTGTTTTTCTTGATTTTTTTATTTTTCTATAACACAGACTTTCAAATTACAAAAAAAAAAAAAACTAATAAAAAAAATTGTATTTGTATGCACGTACATATGTAATTTTATGTATATAAATATATATAAAGGAAACAGTGGAAGAGAGTAACATAGTTCCTTTTTTTAATTTTTTTTTGGTTTTTTTTTTTTTTGAACATTTTTAGTGCTGAAAGCATAAAGGAATTAACACAAGCGGATTACACAAACGTATGTATGGATGATGAAGCGATATATACCAATATATACGTAGGTACATCCAAATATATATTTATATATGTGCACTTCCATTCACGCCCTTATTTTGACACAGACTTTGTGACTTTATTTTGTGTCTTTAACTTATACAGAACAGGAGAACGTTATGTCTCGTGGAGTTTTGGTCAGTATTTCATTAAGTTGTGTTTATTCTTTTCTTTTTCATGTTCTTGTTCTGCTTTTATATTTGCCATTACTACTGTTACTCGGTGCGTTGCCTTCCTCACTTTGGGTATTTGAAGACCGCATAGGGTTTATTTACATTTGCTTTAGGTCAAATTACAGACACTTTGAAGGCGACATTGCTAATATTATACGGCAAACGGTTGGCACTGAGACCAAACTAAACCTTAAGCTAAATGCAACACAGTCTGCAACAGTTGGGAATAGAAATAGTTTACCCAGCAGTCTAAGAATAAATATATATATATATATATATGTGCATATAAATATGTATATATATATATATTTTTAATATGTATATATATATATATATATTATGTTTATAACACGAGATAGGTTTAGTGAAAATTTTATCAAATTTTATAGCACTCTGTAGAAAAAAGTCGTGTTTGCTTAGTTTCGTTTCGTTTATACCGGATTTTTTTTCATAGGGGTTTGTATGTATAATTGTAAAAGACGATATGTTTGTTCATTGGCGGCAACACTATTTATATTTGGTGTGTCTGCTGCTTGCCATACAAATACATAAAATATTTTTTAACATTTTTTTCTACATATACGTACCAAAAAAAAAAAAAAAAAAGACTTAAATTAAGAACTTGTTTACCTTCTTTAAGCATGCAATATGTACTTTGTTGCAAGTCATGATACACACTGCATACAATGCTTTTAAAGTTAATACTTTTGAGAATTAGAGACATAATTTATTAAAAAGCAATTTGAAAATTAATTTCTTTTGCTTAAGCAATAAAAATAAACTTTAAACTTTTTATGTTACCCGTGAAAGAAACGAAAATGAATTATTTTGCTTCATTTTTATACTTACCGTAATGAGATTCTCATTTCGCTTCTAAAACACGAAAGCCTGTTTCGATTGACATTTAAAATACAATAGGAAAGATTAGGATCATAATAATTATATATTCATTTCATTCATTCTATTTAGGTTGGTGAACGCTAGTGCATAGGGCTAGCAGACGCTGCCATTCTGTCATTCAAGGCAGTTAGTTACCAGTTACCTGGTATGTAAATATGAAACCGGAATTTGCCCATAGATGACCGTAACACCATGTGTTGAATTTGTATTTTTATTATAGCTTGGATATCTGGCAACAATAAGCAGCCAACATATATCGCCACGCAAAACTACTCTTTCTAACAAGAAGAAGACAGAATTTTTCTTTACCTGAACGATAGAGAAGAAAGTCTTTTAGTGGGCGTGAAAATTGCATTTATTTCGGAGCAATTCGGGGTTATATCCTGACGTGTAATGGTCATCGATTGCGAGACTGAATCGCTTTGGTTGGAAAACACTATTCGCCGTTTTCCCGGATCGGAAGGGTCCGGCCCGTTGTAAGCTATTAGCGCTGCCCAGAAAAATTAATCGATTCGAACCGGTCGATGTTCAAGAAACGAGCGAAATATCGAAAGCGTACCACGAGGTCAGTTTTTTACATGACATCCGTTCATACGCAAACTCCATTTTCTCCGTTAGTTTCGAAACACTGGGAATTGGAAAGTGCTAGTCTATGCAGCCGCTTACACAACAAATTCAAGCACATATTTCCATCGACGAATTTTTCGAGAAGCTTTTCATTTTTTATGTAAACATGCTTCGCCGCAAAGGAGGAATGCAGATTTTTGGCATGGACTCCACGCTATGCGCCATCAGCCAGATGGAAAAATTGTATACCCAGCGAAGGGCAATAAAAATATTGTGGTTATCATTTTCTTACAATAAACAGGCATTGCTTATATACAAAATCCGTTTCCGTATTTACGCATCAGGTGTTCACATTCAGTTGTCAGGTCCTGTAGTTTTTGAAAGGTGACGTGTATTTCTTTGCATTCATGAAAATCCGTGTAACGTTTACGCAGTTGACTTATAGTCGGAACACGACAGTATGGCGAAAAAAGAAGACGTAAAATATGGAACGAATATTATAAGTGAATTTGTGCATCAGAAGTTTGCAAAAAACTTGTTGGGCGAATTGTGTCGTCTGATCTGATCTTGGGATTTCGAAACGGCGTGCGGTGATAAAATAAGGTTCGCGTAGTTTCAATGCCATGATTAAATGTAATTAATGTGAAGAAGCATCATATAAATAGTGTTAGCTATGATTTCAATGAATGTAATAAGTGCCTGCGTGTTTGCCTCTACGAATGCCTAGTCATAACAGTTATAAGCAAAGGCTAGACAGACGTCGTCGATAAGTTTTTAAATTTTTTTAAACAAAAATTTAAAAGATTTTCTATAAATACTTTCGAAGATTTAAGGAATGAAATCATTTTTCTAAAACTTTTTTGAACATAGTTTTCTAATGTAAGTGTTTTTCAAGCAAATATAATTTACGAGCGTGTATTATAAATTTTTTTGTTGTTATACGAAGCACTTTGTCAACATGTTTTGCTATGCTCAAGTACTTTTTCACATTTCAAGAAAATTTGCATGCTCAAGAAAAAGGAAGTAAAAAAAAAAGAAAAAATAACCGGAATGCAATGGAAAATATATTGACTTCTCTCTGGCTCTTTGTATGACGGCGCCAAATTCACACGCACTATGTTAGACTAAGTGCTTTGACAAATATTGCAACAGCTAAAGGTTGCATGTTTTGTACTTTTTTACGCTTTACTGGAGTAGCGGCAACCTACCAACAATACCAACACTATGCAAAGCATCTAAGAGAGAATTAAAGGAAGGCATCTTGAGAGGGAAAAGAAAAAAAAAAAAAAAAAAAAAAAAAAAAAAAAAAAAAAAAACAAAAAAAACAAAAAAAATTTGTTTAGTAAAGTCTTAATGGGTTTTTGCCTGATTTTATTTTCATGTCTTCTTGCAAACAAGCAAAGCAATCAACAAATTTTTGGGAGAATTTCAGGATATTCTGCTTTTCCTGTTTTGTTTTCTTACGTTTTGTTTTATTTCGCTTTTTCATTTGTTTAAAGTCTAAACTATGTTTTGCTTTCGGGTGATAATTATATAAAGTATTAAACAAATTAAAGGTTTGGCTGCTTGCCAACGAAGCAGCATTAGTAGTGATGGCGACTGTTAGTTAGTAATAGCAATTCTATGCTTCTTTTTTTTTTGGTTTTGTTTTTGTTTTTGTTTTAGTTTATTATTTCTTAATGCTGTGAAGAATCAATTAAAATAGTAGTTGTAATGAAATCTTCAGGCGCATTCCTCATTTTAATATTGATTGATTACTTTAGAGAGAAGTTTTTATTTGATTTTATGCATATTTAATTAATTTATACCCATTAAATTTATATGGAAATCAAAAAGCTCTTCTGGGCTTTTCTTTTTCTTTCCTGCATTTACCTTTATTTTTTCAATTTTTCTCTCTCTCTCTCTCTCTCTCTTTTTATTTATCTCATTTTTTCTTATTTACTCCTTCCTTCTATATTGTTGTTTGTCAAGGATTTTAAATTGATTACCTCTCTGCCACGTTAAGCACTCAATCACTCTTAAAAATGTGTGAATTGGAAGGGAGTAAGCGGAAATAAGTAAAGGCAGAGCGAGCGAGTGAGACTGACTCACTGTTTATTACTCATACTCTATGTGCACGTGAATTGAAGTCCTTAAAAGTGTCACAGACCTATAAAACACTTGAAACTTAAGCAGCGGCATCAACAGTCAACAGCTAGCACCGCCACATGAAGGTATATGTATAGTAGCACCAGGCAGACATCATCAGCCAACCAACCTACTCGTACAAATCAAATGAAAATCAGTTTAAAATATCCCTAAAATGAATGCATTCAAATCAAGTCAAATGTTAAAACGATGACATATTCATACAAAGATGCATGTTGAACAAAAAAAAAGCGAAAAAAAAAAAAAATAAAATATTCTATGTGGTAATAGGAACAATATATATATATATACATATATAAATATACATATGTATATTACATTTATATATATATATATACATAAATATATAAGTAAAACAAAACAAAAAAAGAAAAAAAATTGCATGAATAGCATTACGAGGTCTTTACTAATACCAATATCGTGGTAAATGTAATGGTAAAAATGGAAATGGTTAAATGAAAATAAATAGTCGTTGAACAGCGTGCTACCATTAAGCATAAAAACCTACAAGAATATTGTTGTTGTATAAAAATTGAGTTAAAAAAAAAAAGAATTCTGAAGCTCTTAAAAAAGAACGTAATACTTAAAAGTGTATTAAAAAAGGCAGTCACTGTGAATTACTAACTGTACGTAAGAGAGTGCCAGGATGGTCTGCTTTATACACTTATACACACACACATATATATATATATATATATATATATATACACACACATTGCTGCGGTAGTTAAAATGAACCTAAAACTGTAAAACGAGGTGTTCATCTTTAACAAACATACATCGGCCACAAATCGAGTCGCAACGAACAGAAGAGAGTCATGGTATTTCGTTTAGAGAAGCGGCCGTAAATTTGTACTGTATGCATGAATGTATGCGTGTTTTTACTTAAGTGACAAATGCTTTAAAAACATGCTCTCTAACCTCGACATCGACAGAGATTTTTATGCATTATTATATATATATATATATATATATATATATATATATATATATATATATGTATTGTACTTTACGCTGCTGCAATCATCAGTTCCCCTTTTTGGTTGTATACATTCAAACAAAACATATATCCATATATACGTACATACATAAATACATTATATATATATATACTCACAGACATTTATTTGAAAGGATTTTTGATTTTTATGGTTTTGTTGTTAGTTCATTGTATTTTGCTTTTATCCTGGTTAAGAGTGTCGCAAGTGAAACGTGAAGCCATTAAATGAATTAATGTTTACATTACACTTTTAAAATATTTTCATTTGATTTGATGCAGATCCATGTGGACTTAAATAAATAGAGATTGAAAAAAAAAAAAAAAAAAAATGCAAAACTAATAATTTTTACGTTATACACTTAATTGATCTCTATTAGAACTAAAATATTTACTCGACTATAATCACTTTATACACGAGCTAGTATATGGTCGCAAAAGCCATGCGTTTTCTTTAAAACGAACGAATCTTCAAAGTGTACCGAAATTACTTCTTATAACATTTTTTTTTTTTCTTTTTTTTTCCCTTATCATTTTAAACAATGGAAAGATTTCTTATGAATCCGATATGTAAAATTTTGTAAAATAAGTGGAATTTTTTGAAATTGCAAATGTGCTTTATTCATATGCTCTTCTAAGTCTACTTACATCGTTAGCAATAGTTTTCGATTTGGCAGGGGCTCAAAAATCACATAATTATATTCTCACCCTTTTATTGTAAGTTAATTATTAAAATAATTGAATAAATTTTAATTTTATACCAAAATCTACACGTAAGTGTATAACGAGTTGTTGCGGATAAGACCAACAATCAAGAACGACGTGATATAGATTCGTTTTTTATTATGTGAATCGTTTCAGAGTCGCTGTTCGCAACGATTTTATTTCGCCCGCTCGACGTTTGTCCATTAAATTGTAAGGTTTGTCCAACCAGTTGGTACTCCTCTCACAGATATTTCGATGAAATTTGACGTGAGCTGACCTGATTCTAACTGGATTGAAACGGATCACTTTCGCAGCCATTCCACATAGTGCTTGCGATATATTGCGAAGCATTTAATTGCCGCAATCAAGTATAATATTTTCACTTATTCTTATTATTTAATATACTCATCGCTTTAGTTATCCTGATCATATTATTGTAATTTTGGGAGAAAACATTTTTACATCTATATAGAAAGGAAAATTTAGGTAAAATGTAAATCTCTCTTTTTTCCTCTCTCTTTCTATTGTAACTTTATCAACAATATACTATACGATCCACTCGATTTCGGTTTTAAATAAATCAAACTTTTCGAAAGTTTGTCAAGTCCTATGCTCAATCGTAGAATTGCAGATTTCTCGCCCCTACCTAAAATAGATCATAAGAAATTTGGTAAAACCATTTCAAATCACAAATTTCCGTATAATTGTCATAGAAGTTTCTTATTTCTACTTTTATTTTTATTTTTTTTTTTACTTAACATTTTTACGAAATAAGAAAAAAAATAAAATAATGTATAGACCAAAATATAGCATTTAGCCAATAAAATTCATCGCCTCAAAATATGCAAATATTTTTTGTTTTTAGAGAGTTGAGAACGTTTTGTTAGGTAACACCACTTGAGTTGCTGCCACAACTATAGCCAACGCCACCGCCACCGCCACCGCCACCGCCACCGCCACCGCCACCGCCACCGCCACCGACACCGACACCGACACCGACACCGACACAGCTACCGCTGCTGCCATCGCTGCGGACATTTGTGTTTTGTCTGTATCATTTCAAAGCCATAAAATATAACAAATGGATGGATGATTCAAAACTAAGCTGAAACCAACTTTTTAACACACAAACTTTAGTCATTATGAAACCCTCACCTTCCGGACCGGTAACACTTTAGTCATCGTAAAATAGAAAAAAACAAAAAGTAAAAGAGTAAGAGAAAGGAAAATGACAAACGGCAGTCAATCATACTAAGCACTCAATATCGTTATATACTGTCCAACATACCTAAAACTGTTGTTGGTAATCTAGGTAATAAAAGTGAGAAAAAGAGTTAAACGTTTTCGGGAATGACGTTATTTCCACTTTACTCAGCTCTCTACCGGCCAAATACAATTTTATGAAATTTTCAAACGTTGACTGCAGAAAAATAGACAAATTCTGAAGCAAAAAATAAAAAAACGAAATGAATGTTTGGCTACAGATAGTAGTTAAGCTTCAATGAAAATAAAGGAAAGGAATTTCTAATGCAGTTTCGTCTTAATTCTCTACCATTGGACAAATTTTATATAATAAAAGTTCTCCATTCTCCTCGCTAACTTACTTAACAAAGCCCATTCAGATGATAAGAGAACGTTCCTTAAATAAAACTTTAAACATTAAGAATCTTTTTTTCCTTCTCTAATGAAACTTCTCGTACAATAAACGGAAATTATTAATAAATTTGTAAACAAGTGATACTTGCTTTGTTGTACAAGTTTCCCTTTTCTTTTTTTTTTTTTATAATGCAGTTGCACTTTATTTACTGTTTGCCACTCTCGAATGAATCTTGAACACCTTTGAAACAAATTTGATTTGTATACATACTATGCAATACAACGTAAGAATAACAGCAGTTAGTATACGTATGATGTAACTAACATTAAAATAGTTGAAGTTTATCTCAGTTGAAAATGTGTCAGCACATCGATTATTAACATTTCAAGGCAAACTATCTGTTTCCCAATAGTGAAGGGGCATTGGCATGGCATTTTTTTTATTGTAATCGAAAAGTTTTAATTTTTAAAATTTTTAAGTGTAATTTTTTATTTATCAACTTTTGCTACTTAATTGAACTTTTTTCTATTAAAAATTCTTAGAAGCTCTAAATTATCAGAACACTGAAAATCTCATTTTGGATCCCCCCCCTTTACCATGTGTATAATAACATGCATTTGATGCATATCGAACTGTATCTAAAAGAATAGTACAAGAAAACGTTTATTACTATTTTCAATTTAAGTTTGTGTGCTTTGCGAAATCACGTAATATTTTTTGGTTTTTATCTGAATTTCCATTTGCTCTCCTAATCGCCTGAGTGGTCGAGTAGGCAAAGGATCTCAACTAAAAATCCATTGGTCGTGAGTATCCAATAAAGTCGATGGTTTTAGATGCTAGTTCTGTAAGACTCTAATCTTAAAATATAATTCTCTGCGCAAGTTAACAATAATGACAATAAATACTATGCTATATATATAAACATTAATGTTCCCTTTTAAATATTAATACAATACAAAGCCAGTATCTGTAGGATATTTTAAAAAGGCTTACACGCAGACAAGATTTTATTTAGGTTTGACTTTCTCAGTTCCATTGATTTTCATATATAAAAATTTTGAAAACTCTCTTTTACCCCTCAAGTTCACAAATTTTCACATTTGCGGACCAGCAAATCAATCAAGAAATCGAAAATTATATCTGAGGATTAGAAATCATTTATTGACCGAACTTTATTGTGGTGATTTTATTACTTAAATTGCCCCTCGCCTTCGATGCTGACAAATTCAACTGAGCTCCGATCGTATAGGACCTAATTATCAACCTATCAATTATTTCGAGACATTTGCGATATCAGAATTGTTCTTGCTTTTCCTATATTTGACATATCCTAAACGTGTGGCTACGATGATGGTTGGGAAACGTTCTAGGTAGAATAGGGAAGTGGAACGAAGAGCGGTGGATGCAAGAGTGGGAGTACCTGGATTAATAGGAAAGAGCGTTGCAAAAACGTACTTCGAAAGGTGAAAAAGTGGGATTGAAGATGGACGAATCGCGATTATATGTTGTGTGGGGACTCCAGGACCGATGCGTAGTAGTTGAAAAAGCCGAGTAGTCATGTTAAGTCATGAGTGTGGAGCTTTTTGATCTGTGTGGCATACTTGCTCTGCATGTAGCTACACATAAAAGCCATAGATATTATATTATGCTCGAGAGTATCGGGAGTGTCTGTTTGAAAGCGAGAATCTCAGCTTACGAATGCATATAGCCGACGACCTCCAAGCAAGATCTGGAAATTCTAGCCCATGTATGCAAATTATATTCTAATCTGCACCAGATGTACTCGCTATAAGTCGAGAGAACCTCAGCTGCAGCGAAGTAAAAATTTCAACTTCAAGTTAAGTTAAGTTTTTTCATGCTCTAAATGTTAAGGGTGGCCCTTTCTTCTAAATTGACGTCACCAAAAGAAAGCATTGATAAAGTTTACCACATTTTCGCCCTTTCATCCAGATATTTTTGTGCGATGCCGTTCAAGGTTCAGTTTATAGTGCTGCATAGTTTCTTTTGGTAAAATAGAGCGAGTAACAGAAGCAAATATAGTTGGCGAATGAAACTCTTTCTGTCAAGCACAGGAGTACGTTAATGAATGCTAAGAAGGCAACAGGAAAAGGAACTGAGTCTTGCAGTACGATCGCAAAGTCATAATAAAACGATTGTTGAACAAACTCAATATGATTCGTAGTCGTCTTTCTTGGGTACCGGTTGGACATTTGCGATTTCCTAGCGACTTCTGGAAGTTTCGGCATCATAGAATATGCTTCATAGGCGGCATCGCGGTCTCGCGGGCGTGGCAGCACATTTTTTAAAGGCATAAGGCATTTAAGAACGCAGCGTTTTTTCTTGAATTATCAAAATGTGAATTTATCGAAGATACATCGCGCCTGTGAGTCAAATCGTGGAATTGGTGTTGCGTTGTAGTCTGTTAAAATTTTCGCCTTATTTGCGGAGTTGATAAAAAATTTTGTTAATCATCTTTTCCTTTGTCTTAGTTTCTGTATCGAAGTAGGCCCGTAATAATACCAACTGCAGAATTCGGGAGCTGTTCTTATTCACTTTCTTTCTTTTAGCAACATTTTTCCCTCTCTTGTCTTGCCTTACTACTTTCATTCTTTTCTCACTTAGAGTTAGATTTTTAGATTCCTAGCATGCTTTCAGGCGATCGTTTCAATTGGTGTTATCACAAGCGTGCCCATAAGAATACTAACATGCGTTTTTTGCTGATGAGCAGATTTTAACGTCGATCAATTCGACCGTTGTTGTTGTGCAAAACGTCATTCTAATATTTGAACATTTTAAACCGACTCAGCACGGGTTTATTGAGTCGTGTTACGATCTGTCCCTCTACCTAACTTGCCGCAAACTCTTTCAAAGTTATAGACTTGAGTGTATTTTGGATTTTTTATATTCTCCTATTCTTGTGAAAGATTCTGTCAATGTGAATAAGCATATGATCGCTTAGCTGGGAAGACCGTAATTCCGTCTCTTCGTCTGCTACATCAGTTATATCGGAGAAAGTTCCTAGTTGACTGACGTACCGATCGGCGTACCGCAATCGCTACTAGCTATAGTTGTCGTAGCTTTCTGTAGAAAATTGAGTGATAGCAGAAGTTAATCACTCACCATCGCTAGATCCTGACAATGAAAATATTTCTAAAATAAGTAATAACAAATTGGAACATTTAGACTTGCGGGCTTTAAACACTTTTACTACTGTAGCTAATCAATGGGTAAACATCGCTGGTGCCTTTTCAAATATTTCCAAAGAGTCTTAACATTGTCAGTTATTTACAAATCGGCATCGGATTGTTAATACTGACTTATTACCAGCCGATCTTGCACGAACGATTGATCTGACTAATGCTTGGCCCGTAATTGTGTCTCGTTCTCAGAAAACAATCTTCATTTCAGTCCTATCCCTTAGCAAGGCTCTGCAACAGCTTATTAATCTTATGCTTTCCTAAAATCCTGATGCAGCTTCAAACGATAATTCCAATATATACGAATTCCGATATATACGGATAAATAAATTATATGCATTTGTATAAATATGGTTGCTTAGACTTAGCTCGGTTGATAGTCCCTTAAGTACGTTGAGAAATATTGTAAATTGCTTGCTTTAAATTTCGCTGTCGCTGCGGCTGTTCCTTCCAATGTCATAGTCTTGCTTAAAGGAGTATATAGAATATATATGTATAAATATTCGGCCACGGAATTTCATTGAGGTTTTCAGATTGGCAAGAAGATTTTTGACGGATCTTGTCCACAACCAGAAGGTAGACTTTTTCATGCATTCTTTTCTTTCAAACGGAGGCAGTAATTGCTTCTTATGTGGTAAACACAAGATTAAAGGAAGCAAATAACGCGATTATTCCAGGCTCAGATAGTATTTGGGGATAATTTAAATTGGGGTAGAATCTAAATTGATGCGATAGATTAGTTTCCAATTCTTTCTTCTTTACGATTCGTCAAAGTTCTTGCTGCTTCTTGTTCTGACAAAAACGTTGACACGTACAGATTTATAAAGAGAACAAAGAATAATCGTATTATGTAACTATGACATTTTTCTTTCTATTATGATTTCGATTATGATTATTTTTGTATGACTATATACATCGATAAACCCGAATTGGATATTTTATGAACAACATTATTATTATTATTAGATTTGAAATATGATGCAAATTATTCGCAGTGGCTACGATAGATGAAGTTGTTATCAAAATGTAAAATGTCTTATTATACCGTACGTACTGAGTTAAACTTACCTGTTTTCATAGAAATTTAATCAAAATATTATTCCGTATTATTATGTATTATACGTAGCGGAAAATGTGCTGTTTGTCGAGAACTGAAATTCTAGTGAAACTTATTTCAAATTTTTAGCAAATGTACGCACATATGCTTACATTGTGCGTTAAAACTTTAGCACAACTAGTGTTGTTGTTGATGTTTGTTTGTTTGCGTAACGAAATATCCGAAATGTTGTTTGTTAGTTTTTGTTTTCCAAAGCAATCCATCAAGGTTGCACCTACTTGGATAACATAATGCAAAGCAACGTAACGAAATATAATAGCACTGTGACATATATCAGATGTTGTCTCAACAAAAACATTAACAAAATCCATACATACGGACTTACATTCAAACTCAAAGCGACGCCGGTTTCAAATTCTAATTAATTCAACATAATGAAACTTTTTGCTTTGTTTTTTCTTCCTTTTAAATACTTCTTTACTATTCTATATAAATGTTTACTTATGTGTGTGTGTGTGTTGTAACATAAATCACATATTTAATAAGTAAATCTACCTAAAAACTGCCTAATTCTGTTGAAAACGAAGTTTTCCTAAATGTTGAGAAAGTAATAAAAGCAAATAAAGACTTACGATGTCCTATCCGCCGGCATCGTAACATAGCATAACATGACATAACGTAACAAAAATGTAAAGATGGAGATTAGCTGCGATACACTGCAAGATTCTATGGGTAAAAATCTAGACGAAAATATAGGCAATGGTTTTGACAGTTTTTAAGTAAAAAATTTTCTCAACACAAGAAAAACCCTCCTGTTCGAGAAAAGTAACAACGTTGCTGTAAGGAAGTTCCTTCAAAATGGCAAATACTTTTCCGCAAAGACTTTTCATAATTTTGTCAATAAAGTGCTACGCTATTCGCAATCCAGTAGCATGCATTTAAATTGATTGGCATTAGAGACAGAACGTAAACAAGGGGGAAATCTCATGTAAGACAGGTAAAAACATCCTGCACTCTACACCACAACGATTAGTACAATTATTCATACAACGACTTTTCAAACTAAGGCGTCATATGGGAAGTGATTGAAAATCACTGATGGAATGTCCCATTCTTTCAACTCTGTGACGATCGGAGAGAAGCGACAAAAGAGATAGGGAGTTAGTGCCCTTTTTACCAACTGAGCGCTCACTCTAGCCACGGCTAATTTAATCTCAACAGCATTTAAGATGTGACCATGCGAAAGGACGTTGACTTGGTATCCGCGATTCTTACCTATTCGGCTATTCATGCGGATGATGTAACAAATTTGGTTAATATATCTCAAAAATTGCCATATATATATTGAACACAAGAATACATGGATAGATATCAAATGGACAGATGGACACACAAGCTTATGTGGATCTACTTTAAACCCCTCTTTGCATTGTACACACCCGTACAAACTTAATGTAACCTGTAGTACAAGTGACGGACGGTATGGTGACGTTTTTAGGAAAATAAAAACTCCAGATTTGAAGGAAACATAAAGCTTGTCAAAGCAAAGTGGTTTTCTTCATACTTTTTAAGTTAAAGCAGATATTTTTGACTTTTTCAATAAACTTAAATAAAGAATATGGACCGATATAGAATTGTAATAGCGATCGTAAGTATGCTAAGCAAGGATCAAGCGTAGAATCTGCTTTAATTTGTAGAAATAGCTTAAATGGTCCACAAATAGTCCAAGACTGACTTAGATGATTTTGGCGTACTTACAACTGGTAGAGAAGGTTGTTTTTTACGGTTATTTGTTCTCAACCCCCTTTTCCAAGTGTATTGTAATCTCTGTGGGGAGCACGTTTTCGTTCAGATCTCCGTCTTCGTCAGAGTAGAATTATGTCAAGCTATCGTGAGGTCTGATGGTCGATTGAGAGGTTTGTGGCTGACTTGGTGACGGCAGGTTGTTAGCTACGACATTTGGTGTTGTAATGATTACAGCTCGAGTTGAATGAATCTTAGTGGAGGTTTTATGAGATTGTTTACTTTTCTGGTCTTCGACGATCTAAGATCTGTTATGAGCTTCGTTCGTAATAGTGGCTGGTTTCCAAGGTTCCTGAGAGTTAATCCTTGCAAGGACTGTCTGATCAATGTGGAAAGGAGGCGGTATAATTGCACCTTTGTTCGCCTATGCAGTTTGCTTCTTTCTTCCTGATAGTCGTTTAGCGGAACATCTTCATTTAAGGGGGAACAAGCAATGTGCTCCGAATATCATGGTCGAATAATCGCTGTTCCGGTGAGGCTAAGTTAACTCCAAGCGTACTCATATAATTCAGGAGACCTAAGTGCACATCGCTGCCGCCGCGAAAAGACTTTCTGCTTAATTTTCGCTATTTTGACGGGTCTTTTTGCAAAACCGTTTGAAAGAGGATGACATGGAGAACTTACTGTTTGGTTAAATGTCTATTTCGTTACAAAATCTTGAAATTCTGCACTAGAAAATTGAGGGCCATTAGCAATTCCCAAATAAAGTGGTGGTCCGAAAGTATTGTACTGTTCCTTGAAGCGGTCAGTTACTTTTGATGGCTTGTTTTTATCAATCACTACCATTAACTATACTACTATCAACAGCGGCAATTACTTTGCTCTTTCCGCCTTTGCTATTTTTGCCGAGTTTTGTGTTTTTTGTACGCATAACCTTGAAATTATGTACATTTTTCCACTTATTTCCACTTATGACCAAATGCATCGCAATCGTGGGTTGAATGATTTGTTCCAATTTTGTCGTGTTCGTTTTGGATTTTGGGTGTGTGCTTTTGTGCTTGTTCAATGGTTTGCCATATTTGAAGCGGCTTCTTCAGCGTTATATCTTTCGAGCAGAACTTCGTACGAACTGCATGACTTTTAATTCTTAGGATGAGTTGTTCACGTAAAATGTTATCGGTTGGGCAACGAAACTCGTAAATTTTGGTTTGTAGGCGCAAAGGCACACCAGTTCATCGATCGTGCGATCCCGCTTTGCGCGATTTTGTAAAATTTATAGCGCTAGAATGTGATGCTAACCTTTGGTGTGAAATAAGTCTCGAATTTGCTTTTGATATCCTGAAGCGTTTGTGCTGGGCCACGCACTAGAGAATTAAAATATCAATTGCTACACCAACCGACATAAACTGACATAAAAGTCGCGATTTGAACTTTTTCCCGCTTGGAGATTAGTTGTGTGGCTAAGTCGAAATATGCGTATTGTTGTTTCCACAATTTCCATTCTTTTGTCCTATCACCACTTGTCATGTTCTATGTGACATGTATTGTTACGCGCAAAAAATTGGCTATTGCCACCGGCTGGCTATTCTCTTGTGTCATTATAAAACTGCGAATTGTCATTATAAAAAACGAAGCGAACACTGTTTAATCAGATTTTTATTGTTTTAATTGAATTCGGATCCGGCACTTTAGTTTACAGAAGAAGCTCAAATTTAATGTTTCACGAGCTAAGCTCGATGATATCGATAAATACAAGAAAATGTGTATATACAACTGATAGACAGGGTGATAGGATTGTACTTTAGGGTCACTCCTACTCAAAATTCTAAACGTTTACCATAAGTACAGTGCCTCATTACAATCGTTTAAGCAATATATTTAAAGGAATGCACCATATTCTGCCACAACATATCATAATTTAACTATAACCTCACATGTGCTCACCAACAAGCAGCCTTATATACGACAAATTATATTTGCAACATTTAAATTAAGATAAATCAACGCAAAATTTATGGCGTTCATGTGTAAGTAAGTATATGAGTAAAGCTGAAATCGAGTTGAATTTGTTTATGTTTTTTCTGTTTTTTTTTTTTTGCTATTTCCTATAAGGGTATGTTTACATATGCATCTGCGTTCGAGTGGCAGTTTTTATATTCGTACATGACTTGGCTATTGCACTTAATATTTGTTTATACCATTTTTACCAGGCATGTTGTTGTTTTTTTTTTTTTTTTGTAGTTATTGCTTAACAGCAACCGAAACAATTTAGTAAATTGCAATTAAGTGACATTTTTGCTTGACTGTGCCAGCGTCAGGGTAATATATTTAAAATTGCGGTTTAGCGAGATATTTTAAAATTTAATTAGTTTAAAAATTGTTTTATTCGCGAATGAAGCTGTTTGTCCTGCACAATTTTCATTAAAAAGTTAAAATTATTAAATTGCGAAAAAGCAAAAAGATCAATAATCTAAGTGGACCTAAGCTGCAGAGAACTTGTCGGGAAACAGAGGGTAAATTAGAGTGAAATGTGATTGTATTGTATCGATAAGTATGCCGTGGAGTGTGATATTGCAGGGACATAATTGCGGTATGTTCCCTACTGTGAAGATTACAGATCAATAACAATATATCATCTAGGATGAGTATCCACGACATTGTTGTCAACATCAATTTTTTTCGGAAAGAATCGAGGATAGGGAAACATATATACGGGCGTGTGTCCAATCGGTACATTTAATGCCTTGACCGACTGAGGGCTCACTACAACTCCGACCAAAGTAAACTACTCTACCACATTGAGATTTGAAGTCGCGAACGTACACTTGGTAGTCGTGATTCTTATCTATTCGGCTATTTATGCGGAAATGTGTTACGACGCTACTTTTCTAATTTTTAAATGAATGGAAAAATCTGAATATAGTCTGCTGATTAAACGGTGCTTCTTGATGGCAAAAAATACGATCGCAACTAGCATTGGCCGGTGGATATCGATGACGTGAAGTCCTGTGGTCCACCGAATTCGGCAGTTGCTTCAGAAAACATAAGAAAAGTGCACGAAATCGTTTCGGCAGACTGAAAAGTGAAGTTGCTTGAGATAGTTGACATCCTAAGGATATGAAAAAAGAGAAAGGTCTGGTCGAAATGTGTGTCCCGTTTACTCATTTTTGATAGCAACGTATTTATGACTCAGAGCGCTGTTTGGCGCTGTTTAGACGAAATAAAAATGACTGTTTCATGCGATATACGACATTGGATGACACATGGGTTTATCACGAGATTGCAGGATCAAACTGGCAATTAGCTGACTAAACAGCAGCAGGCGGAGTCCCTCTAAAGCGGCTAAAGCGGGTAAGCAGTGCCGCTAACACAACAATAATTTGTAAAGTAATGGCCGATATGTGGAAAACTCTCAAGACAGGTGTCCCTTGAAGGTTGGTAATATGCAAACTTCATAGGAATCTTTCAACAGTGTTGCCGCGACTTCTTAAATGAATTACTATTTTTATTTATTTTCAAAACATACAAATGCTAATTTCTTCTAAGCTGTTATTTCTGATATAACTTATTTTCTGTTGATCGATGTCCGAAGCACAAATTTGACTATATATAAAGAGATGAAAGGAACTGCTGTTATCTGTACTTTAAATATGATATTTCAGAGAAGAAGTAATAAATGTCATCACAAAAATGTGAAATTTATTTCTTCTCTTAAAGGAATTCATTTTTTACTATTACATGCAGTCATAAAAGCTTCTTTAATACAATTGAAGTAAAACAAATGGAAGATAATATGATTTGTAATAAACGAATGATCGAAATGACAGGAAATTTTCACAAATGTCGTTTGTTACTTGACAGGTTTTAAAAATAATTTGGATTTTTTTTTATTAAAGAAAAAATCTATATTTAAGCCTATTATTGAATGTGTTACGTTCTTAGACGATCGCATATCGCTTTTGAAAACATCAAAAAGAACAAAAACTAACTAAGAAATCTTTAGAATTAAGGAAATAACATTATTTCAAATGTCAGGTAAGTGAAAATTCGAACGATTTAAAAATTAAAAGTTAACACGAAATGCTATAAAAAAAATTAAAACATATAAAAATATTAATAAAAAAAAGACATTTTACTGCAAAATATTAATACAAGTTTTAGAGAAATTTAATCTCTTGTGCATAATTTTCGCGAATTGCCATAAAAACATTTACGAAATTGTTTTAAGAAGCTCTCTACATAACAACTTCTTCTGCTCCTGTCTTCATTGTCCTTTGTTTCCAACTTTCCTGCCATAAATATAACGAAAAAATTTGTTATTCATTTTTTCCTTTACCCATCTTGTGGGACTTTCTTTGGCTTGCAAAAAAATTATGATTATTGTTTTTACTTCTCCTTAGAGCCTTTAATTCATGGTCAGCTATTAAAAGGACAAACTTTTTCAATGAAAATGAAAAATAACAAAAAAAAAAAAAAACAAAAAAAAACGCGTGCTTCATTTTCATAATAATAAAGAATGAAAATTGCTAATATTTATACTAGTATAGGGGGGGCAAAGGTTGCTGTTTCAACATCCGGAAATATACTATACATATATACATATATGCACGTGACCCCGGTTGTTCTTAAAAGGCCAAAAAGGACGTCCGTTTTAATTTTTGTGTTTTGTACGCTTAATGCATCAAGAAAATAATGAAAAGGAAAGCAGATATTGCTGAGTAAAAAGATTACAAGAGAGTATCATAAAAAATAATTTGAAGAACGTAAAGTAAGAATGGAAATAAGAATGTAGTCATAGGCGTAAATAATACAGGCTAATTGTTTTATAGTGACACACACACACACACACACACACACACACACACACACACACACACACGCAGGGTGCAGAGAAAGGCTGATCACTGGAGGCGTACCTCAGGGATCAGTACTAGGCCCTACATTGTGGAACGTAAAGTATGACGATATCCTGAGACTACCTCTCCCCGAGGGGGCATCCATCGTGGGTTTTGCTGACGGCATATCGATAACCATCGTGGCAAAAACTTTGAAGGGAATTACCACTACAGCGAATAAAAGCACCGACATGAGCAAGAGGTGGCTGCGGTCAGTGGATTTAGATCTGGCGGAAGAGAAAACAGAAGCGGTATTAATCTCTTCTAGCAAGAAGTTGGAGAAAGTGACTATCCAAGTGGGAGACACGAGGATACAGTCACAAGAAGCCATAAAATACCTAGGAGTGATAATCGACTGCAGACTTTCGTTTAAACGGCATTTGAAATACACGGGCGAAAAGGCAGCGAAGGTAGTAAAGTCGGTGGCGCGCTTACTGCCAAACTTACGTGGCCCTAGGCAAGACCGCAGAAATCTGATCGCAGAAGTGGTAACTGTGACAGTAATGTACGGCTCTTCTGTGCAGCATATAGGCTATGCGCTCGGAGGGTGTGCGCCGCATATCGGTGTCGGAAGAGGCGGCTTTGGTTATCGTTAGCATGATACCAATCGACTTGCGAGCTAAAGAAGGTATGTATAGGGCCGAATTTCATAGATTGTCGGTTGAAGCGGCTAAGCAGCGTGCAAAACAGCGACTACTGGAAGAATGGCAGGAGCGCTGAAGCAAGGCGAGTAAGGGTAGGCACCGGCTCATACCCGATTTACGGCCCTGGGTGAATAGGCAACATGGTGAGGTTGACTTTTATTTGACACAAGTAATTAGCAGCCACGGTTGCTTTAGGTCATATCTGAATAGGTTTAAAATAGAGGAGAACCCATTCTGTAGTTTTTATGAGTGCATTGAAGACGCTGAACATGTTTTCTTTCTCTGTCCGAAACACCATAACGAACGACAGAGACTACAGACGGAAATTGGAAGGTTACCTCTCCCCGACAATCTTGTGACAAATATGTTGCACGACCTGAAAATATGGAAACATAATGAAAAAACAAAGATACGAAGAGCGTCAGCGTAGGATCTTAAGTAGTGCTTAAACGGCTACCCTCCCTGTGAAGGTATACCTAAACGGTCGTGCCACAGGGTAGAGAATAGGAGCGGTGGTTTTTAGCGGGTTGATGTGTCGCACTGCCCTCATGGGCGCCTGTTGATGGTTTCCACACCTCACCCACCTAAAAAAAAAAAAAAAAAAACACACACACACACTAATTTAATTTAATTTGCAAATTATTACAATGCTCCTACAGTTCAAGTGGCTTTGCCTGCGATGCGATAAACTAGCGATTGAATTTCGTTTCAAAGAATTTGAAGGAGAAGAATAGGGATGAAAATTCGATTTTGGAGTGCAAGGACTTCAGTGGAGAGGACTTCACGGATATAAGCGGAGTTCATATCGATTCCAAATCACAATCAAAAAGTAAACATTTTTTGAGTCAAACTTTCGTTTATAGCTTCACTCAGCTTCACACATGCTGAGATTAACGAAGAGTTCACTTTCCTCCGAAGACAGGTGAGACACAGTCACCTTACACATTTACACAGTACTGAAGTTGTGTCGATCGAAGCTGTGTCGATTATGCGCAATTCTCCGGAATTAAGTAAGTTTTCGGTCAAATATATGTAGATGTGCGTCGCAAGTTGAAGATTTTTGTGCATACATAGTATTGCCATAATAAATGAATACCGAAGAACAACCAATGAAGAGAACTTTCCATTCTCATAAACTATACATGTATTTATGTTATAGACTTATGCTTCATTTATGAGAATGGAAAGTTCTAGCATACTCTAGTATACTAAGGAACTTATAATAAGTTGAGAATATAAGAATTTTTCACTTTCTAATCATTTAATCATTAGTTTCTCCTCTTGTGCGATTACCATGTTTTATTATTAATCATAAATATGAAATTAAAGCCGCATATATGGAATGAAGGCTTCTATGATTAAAGTCGGTTTAATCGGTTCGCTATATAGTGTTTTTAGAAATGAATCCCACTCACAATGCTATGCAAAGTTTAGCTTTGTGTTCGACAAAAGAAAATTTGTTTTTAATCATCAAAATCATAAAATTTTTTATTAAAAGGTAAAAAAGAAGAATAATAACGTACGACGTTGTGATCGATTGCTCGCTTCTCTGTGCTTACACATAACAATTACATATATATATATATATATATATATATATATATATATATATATATATATATATATATATATATATATATATATTATATATAAGCCAAGGAACTTTGCAACCATAATGCGCTTTTTCGAAACAAATTATTTTATCATCGATATAGTTTTTCATCGAATTGAATTGATGCCGAGGCGAAAATCGTCACTTACACGTTAAAATGTGAAAGTAAAACGAAATTACAAAGGAAAGAAGGAAAGAAATGAATGATGTGTGTATAAGAAAGGGTTATTTCACAAGTAAGTAGGCGTTTCCACTCAACTCATTAGCGCATCCACCCCGCTTCGAAATGGAATAATTCTTTATTGCCGAATCCATGTTAAATTATCTCCATTCGCGGTGATGTCTTCGAGTAGCAAACTTCGAATCATTTCATTTCATCGACATCACACCTGCACATATCTGTTTTTGTTTGGAACACGAGGAGCATTGGTTAGTAAATTTGACACCACTAATAATTCCATCGCACTTGTGGTTGGTTCTATTTACTTGATTTTCGAATTTGATCTGGAGATTTTAATACGGACAGATTTACGTGACACAACTTACTGCTTGCTCTAAGTTACACCTGGGGGTCGAAGCAAGGAGCTTAAGAAAAGTGGAAAAATTTTCGTTGCGTTGCTAATAGGAGCTGGACTAATGCCAGCTTTTGAACATAGTCTGATCAGGATGATAGGACGGAATTCGGAAAAAGTCGAAATTTTAACTTCATCTGAGAGATAGGACGATAAATAGGCAGGCATGTCCAAGTCGATTCCGCGATTCATTTCAGTTATTCCAGTATAGTTAGATTTTATAGCGTATTACCCAATTTATGTGTGTATGTTACATACGATCCACTGATCTAAAGTACTTTCTGTAACGGTGCGGATGAAAAGTACAGATAGCTCTGTGTGTTTAACGTCTGCACCTGACATGAAGTCTTAATCAGACGGGTTGGCTACAACCATCGGCAATCGAATTAAGTTGATTGACGACCCCTCAGGGAGAAAGGGAATCCCCATTGAAGGGGGCCTTTCTACCCTGAAGTACCGCAATAGAAGATGGGTGTGGACCAAATTCTCGCTTAGTGGTTTGCATCGACGCCTATCTAAGCACCCCTTTAAATGCTCCCCACGAAACTTTGAGGTAACCACAGCCACCGCGAATACTCCCCGAAGGGCCGTACCCAGCAGTCAGGCAAGTAAGCATTCGTCCAGCATTCCGATGGGTAGTGTGCATCTTCCTGCCGGAGCAATCCTACTTTGGGCAACCTGACCCCCGTGGACACCCTTTAACTTCTTGGCTTATCGTTCAAACCAGAACTTACGCCAAGCTATACAGCTTTGGGTGATCTCATACTGTACGCAGCCGTAGCCACTCTTGCCTTTGGACTATCCACACGTCCCGGATAGCCAAATCCAACTATCTTTTCTCAAGGAAACAATGCTTCCAAGGTTGTCGTCGCACAGCACACACACCCAGCTGTGCCCCAGCCCACTTGATATCGCTGGCCATCTTCATTAGATGACCTCCACCAAGAGAACAAAATAGGGAAAGAAATGCTCCTTTTCAATCTAGAAAAGAAGCCCCTTCCGACTGGACCCCTTCCGCTTCCAATGAGAAACACCTATTGCGGGATTATAGATAGTAAGCCTTAAACCTTTCTTTGCCATTTACTGTGCGACTCATAAAACCAAAGGAAACACAGAGCCATAATGCAGCAGAAAATGTTTTATAGGGAGCACCACGAAGATGTGAAGGTTTCGGCACGTCTTTGGGCGAACCAATTGATCCCATAGTAATGAAAATTCTTATGATTTCGGGTTTCCAAAGGAACTATTTATCGTTTCAAATAAATTGATTTTTTGAAAATTTTGAAATGATGAGCCTATCTAAACGGTCTGTAATATCCGGTGGTGTTGTGCTAATTTTTTTTATTCTTTTTTTACCGGAACGCGTATATATAATTATATAGACAGGGCCGATCCTGGGTAGGCGGCCACTCTGTGCGGTATCATGTGCCAAATTTGACGACTGGGGGGAGATTTCTCCCAATTTTCGCCCGTCTTCTAATGTTTATTATAAATTCTCATTATCACAAATCAGTTTAGTTCAGGAACGCGTTCCTGTCCAGAAAGGAAGTACCGGAACGACGTTCCGGCGCGTTCCGGCTCGACAACACCTCTGGTAATATCTCTGCGATTAAATACATAGATGCGTTTATATCTCTCTCTCTAATAAATGTAACATACTTCCCGGCTGTAATTGTGTAATTACCAAATTTTGGGGCTATAGTCAATTAAATTTTACAAAAGGTTTGTTTTATTGAATAAAATCAAAAAATAAAGGCATTCATTCCATTATCGCTATTAGTCGCTTTTTTCACTGAGACGAGCTAACAAAGTTAATAAACCTCAAAGGAAACGTAGATGCCTTTGATGCTATAAAAACGCGCACACATATCCATGTACAGCATCTGCGAGCGATGAGTATGTCATAAACAAAAGTAAGTAATTAACATTTATATAAACACATGCATGCGCACGTATTGACATTTTAAGGGAACGTGTAAGTATCTGTGCAAAGAGAGTAAGAATTTATAAATGAAGCTCTGACAGACGCGTGGAATGAGTTTGGAAATGTTTTAATTACGACGTTATATTGTCAGATAGTTAAATTTGTTGCCGCAGGAACAAACACCATAGGACAATAAAAAGACAACAGACTTATTAAATATTATTTTTTTGCATCGTTTAGAAGGGCTTGGAAAGATTTGAAGTGGCAATATCGTCTCTAATGTTATATTAAAGAGTCTCCTCTTCTTCTTTTTGGCTTTTCCTTTGTTTACAATTCTATGGAAATGAAATTTAATAAAAACTTATGCTTAAATCACCGCAGGCTATGAAGATCTAAAATTTCAACGTTCTACGGGAATTTATGAAGCGAAACGGTTATATTGCATATCTATGTACGTATATGCGTGGAATGTAAGTACGCGCTTGTGCCCTTTTGATGCAACGAATGTCAAATAAAAGTCACTGTTTCACACACTCGAACTTCGAACAAACCTTCCCCTTTATAAAAGATGTACATATGTATGTATGCATATATAAATTTTACAAAAACTTCCATGAAAACACATTTGACTTTGTTTTATGATAATTTACATAAAAACTTTTTTCATTGAGAACATAAAAATGCAAGTGTCAAATAAAGGGCAATCAGTTTAAAGTACACGAACGCTTAAGCTATGGCTCTGCTATCACCTAATTTTCAAATAGCAATTTCAATTTTTCTTAAATATTTTATGCGATAGGAAATAGTTACTATAAGATTTTTTAAACGTTAACACATCTATTTATTCCATATGACGGTACTTCAATTAGAATTACGTCAAAGCGATGTTATTTAGACCACAACAGTAAAAATGGGGAGAAAATGTGAAAAATAAATGAAACTAAGAGCTAGAGAAAGCATATACAAATAAAATAATGAGCTTCTATGCGATATAATACCAGGAAATGCAAGCATATCCTTATCTATACGTGTGTGCACTTGATGTTATTATTTATTTTGTGTTGTACTTCCCTTTTTCTTTTTTCGTGTTGTTGTTGTTTTTTTCCTTTTTTCTTCATGTTCATGCTAAGGAATCTGCTTTGATACATTTTAAATTTTCAGTACTAATTACAGGCAGACAATCATACAGGCATTCATTCATTCATTCATTCATTACACAATTTATAAGACACCACTTCTTTCTGTCGATGAGGATCGGTGCGTTATTATGAAGCAGCACAAGCACGAAGATAAATACCATAATTGCGTAAGTGCTACATGGTAAAGGCAAATAAATAAGAGCACAAGAAGAATCATAGAAACAAAAAAAAAAAAAAGAAAAATATAATAAATAAATAAAAAAATACAAATAATTATAGCTTACATATATATATAATACATACCCAGCAAATACTTTCATCATACTCAAGTATTTGTTGATAAAAATTCATGGATGTATTCACAAGCAGATAGCGGCTTTGTCTTACCGCATTTTTATTGCTTGCGGCGAGCGCAGGGGAGGAATTTTTACTATGCAATATTTTTTATGAACATAAGCACGCGCGTGTTAAAACAAAATTTTTTAATATTGTTCCCGATTGACTGCGACTTGACTGACTAACTTGACTGATTTGATCGACTTTATTAATCACTTTAATTGCCTTAGCAAAAATTTCGAAACTTTGCCAAGGGCCCATTACGATCTCCCTTATTTTATTAAGGAATAAGCCAATTCAAGTCGATATACCGACCCCTCCTAATATTTCTTCATGGTGAAACTTTTGGATCATTACTTGGACTAGGTTTAATTATTCAAACTTTGACAGGTCGATTATTGGCAATACATTATACGGTTGCATTTAAAAGTAAAGCATATTTGTCGCGATGTCAACAACGATTTATTATTTATTACGAACTTTACGTGAAAATGGAGCTTCATTGTATTGGACGAGATATTTATTATGGTTCATACTTGTTTACACCCATCTGATTGGTTAGTAGGAGTGATTATATTATTTTTAATTATATCTGCAGCCTTCATTGGACATGTTTTACCTTGTAGTCAGTCGGCTTTCGAATCTAGTCTGATCGGGATGATAAGAAGAAGTTCATCTATAAAAAGTACGTAAAATAGTTAGTTAGTAACGTTATATAATGCTTTTAAGCATACTAACGGATGTAACGGAGAAGTCGCATGACTGTTAATGCAATAATTCATCACTAGCTTGACATTGCGGTTTCAAAATCACTTGAGACCTTGCTAGGAATACTAATATCAATATATTCTAATAACGCATTTATTAGTCTAAGGTAGGGAAACCTATGAGTTTCAGTCTGCTTTCATACCGTGAAAGAGATAAGGCGGCATTCCATCCAAAACCAAGCAAAGCACATAATACAAATTCAAGAAGGTCAAGATGGCATCTACAACTAGGAAGGCGGCCAATAGCTGCGTATCCATGCGTTGACCTAACTAAAGCTATATACAGCAGTAGCGATCGTTAAATTCTGGAATTACAAGATTTCTTTGCCTTTGTTTCGGTCCGTCTGTCTTTCTGTTTTGCATTCATTTCAATTACTTTCGTTTGTTTTTACCGCTGTTTCCCCATTTTAAGATATGAAAGATGTTTAATGATTCAATTAGATGTGACGTTAGGCCATCCGTGTTGTTTAAACACCATGTCCTTAAGGAATGAATTTAAACTTTACGCCTCTTTCTAGATTATTTCGGCAACACAATGTTGTAATGAAAATTAGTCGGACCAACATATTTCCCAAGTTATGGGAAAATACGTGAGACTATCGGACTTACGATAATTTAATGTTCATTTTCTGAAACGAAGTATGACGTATCAATATTTTCCTCGAATAACAAAACTTTATAAAATATTATCTCTTTAAAGTCCAAAAAAATTCGCTATACCTTCAACAGAGGCTTGTTAATGATAAACGCACACCGAAACGAGTTGTACGTTTTTTTTTATTTGAAAATTTCTATATTAAAGACTCGTTACGTTCAAGGAAATTCTTCTTTTCCAAGAAATTGACTGCATTTGATGAGAAATGCATCTCATAGGAAAGTAATATCGAAAAAAAATCCTGAGTCTAAGATCGATGATATTCCAAAAAGTAACTTGCGTTAAAAATGACCGCAGCCGCCATTAGACGCGACCGCAATTAACGCCAACACTTTCCGCTTATTGGAGTAATTCACGACTATGTTTCGTACAGAAGCGAATGTACAGGACTACAGGACAGGCAAAATTATTAAAAAACTATTAGTTTCTCTTGCGTCGCCTTACTTAGCTCGTTAACAACAGACATAGAAGCGCATTTAAGATTTTAAAGTTAGAACAACAAACGAGAAAGAAAAACAACAAAACGATAAAGTATTCTATATAAGTGTACATGTGATTTTTGTATTAGTATCGTTGAAAGGTTTTTTTAAAAGCAAGTGAAAAGTTTTAAGTATTTATTTGATAAGCAAAAGTCCTCCCACGTCAAAGAAAAAAAAAAAAAAAAAAAAACAAGGAACGCTTTTGAATGTCATCCATTAAAGGACCTGACCCTGGCTTCTGTTTCCGGTAGCTCTCTTGTTTTGTAGGATAATGCTTGATTTTTATTGTTATAAGTTAGTTCTTTCGATTCTTATTTTCTACTTTTTTTTTTTTATTTTCATTTATTTATTTATTTATTTTTTATTTTCATTTTCATTTTTTCTTTTTTTTTGCATCAACTGTTCATTGTTTACGTTTGGCTTAAAGCCGCTTTCAATATCATCAGTCATACGTGTGTGTACGTTGATGTAACAGTTTTATGGACAATGTCATGTGACACAAAAACTCATGTGTAGACATAAAGATTTTTGTGAATATTGCTGTTGTTGTTAATGTTCACCACCCACTGGGAGCTTATGACAGCTAAAAGAGACGTGTTGAATGCCTGCCATGCAGGCGAACATGCAATAGCAGCAATAGCAGCCGCAGCTATAGTAGCCATAGTAAAACTGACAGTAGCAACAAATATTTCAAATAACTGGCCATCGTTCTGGGTTCCAGTTGCACGGGTGGGAAAACGGCTTATAGAATGTTAGTATAGTTTATGAGTTATATAAATATAAGTTTGTGTTGCTATCTCTCTAGGTATTTGAATCCATCTGAACACAATGCACCATAATATTTTGCAGTTTTTAGCAACGGTCGCATAGAAGTATTCTATACAAATGATGTACGAAAAATATAAAATGCATTGAATTTTGGTTGTTATGTTTCTCGCAGCGGAAGAAGGTAAGTGTAAACGGGTCAGTGTTTTTAGCCCCCAAAATAACAACAATTGCTTGTGAAAAAAAGTAAAAAAGAAAAAAAAAATTCTTGTCGTTGCTGCTGCTGTTGTTGTTGTTGTTGTTGTTGTTGTTTTTTAATGTTTCTATGCGAAATATGTCAGAAACCATTGTTGTGTGTGCCAGTGATGCTGGCGTTTTGAAAAATACTCTTCTGCTTTTGGTTGCTGTTGATGCTTGGGATGAAATATCACAAAAATAACTAAACTTACGTATACGGACACAAGTAAACATGCTTGCATGCCCAAGTGTGTATCTGTGCGTGTATGTGTGGAAATGTCAGTACGAAACATAAACATCAGTTAGACATGTATGCGTTAAGCATACAATATTAGTGGCGAAAGCTCTCACACTGCTCAAACAACAAACGGAGTTACAATCAGTGTTGTGCATAGAAGGAAAGAAATTGGGGGAATGGGATGGGGTCTTCTCGAAAAAGCACATATCTACAAAATAGCAGTTAGAAAAACTTGCAAATAAACAACAGGGATCGAATATCATGAAGAGCTGCTTAGAATTTTTAAAAGGTTTTCTATAGTCCCCAAACGGGCTGGACGGAGTTGGTTACGCGCTCACTATATCCACCCCTACCGATGCGTCCTATGTTAAAATTCTATGCATAAAGTATAAGGAGAGGCATTTTTAAAGTGCCAGGATTTGTGTTATTTTTGACATAAAATTACAACTACTAACATGTTTGGGGTGTGTCAGCAACAACACAGTTCAGTCGGGTGAAAGAAATATTTATATACAGATTGAACATAAACGAAATAAAAAGAATAATAATAGTAGCCAGTTAGATGATCTCACTGGTAGTGGTGTAGTATTGTGTGCATTGGATTGTTATTTTTGTTGCTATTTAATCTTCATGGTAACTATGCATTTTGACATACATAACAGCACAACATCAGCATTTGCTAAATTTAGTTTCTTTTCGCCTTTAGCTTTCCAACAACAACAGCAACAACAATAACAACAATAACAACAACAACGACAACAGAAAAACATTTATATTGTATTTCATAAAGTTCAATGCTTTTCAAAGCAGACTGACCTCATAAAAATACAATTTTTCTTTATTACATCTCCTTTCGTCCGTTGTTCAGTAAATGAGACTTTCTATACAGATTTTCGTTGTATGTTGAGTAACCATCAATCATATCAAAGTTATTGCTGTTGTTTGTTATGTTATTAGTTGCTAGTATGTTTGAAATTTGTGTGTGATTTCTGGTCTGTGCTCTTTTTACTTCAACTTTGAAATTTACTTCTTTTTTTTTTTTTTTTTCTTTCTTATTGTTTAAATGTATTTCTGTTGATTTCTGTATTAAGGATAAGTGTTGGTGTCTGGTTTTGATGGTTACTTAAAATAAAGCTGCTTTTTCTTATTTTTGCTTTTGTATTTTGCTCAGATGAAATTCGAAGTTTTTGGGTACTTTTCTGATAAACAACGAATTTAGTTGAAAAAAGTTGAAAAGCACTTTCAACATTTTTAATATTTCATTATATTTCAAAATATGTATTATATGTATTATATATATATATATATATATATATAATATAAATGCGGTCAATACTCGAGGTAAATTTTTTTATTATTTTTTCCTCGAAATCTACAAATATTGAATGAAGGAAAAATTTCTTGACATTTTCCCGAATAGATGAGATGGCGTGGACACATGTAACTTTGATAGTATTAAGTCCATCCATCCAAACCATAGCGTAAGCGATAATCAAAGAAAAAACAAAACATTGTGCGAAAGTAAAGTTCGAAAATTTTCAAAAATTACTCTACATTATATTACATTACGTTGGCTAGCGCGATAACGTTTCATTGGCTAAATTCCCTTGCGGTTATGATGCAAATATTTTATTAAAATTGGTTTGTTCGTTTCGAACAATTTTCCCTCGCAAATTTGAATTAAAAATTAGAAAAGAGACATTCGATTTTTCGAACTTGAAACGGGGACGATTTTGATTTGTTAAAGAAAAAAAAAAAAAAAAAAGAAAAGAAAAGAGCATTTTTGTTTGGCTATAAATGAAAAAATAGTTGGAGTGTGAAAATTCTTTAAATTTTGAGTGTCATGAGCACCATTCATCTCATATCGTCACTACGGAGCTGAACATTATTCAGAAATTAGTTTTAAGCCTTCAGACAGGATAGCAAGTGGGACTATATATATATATATATATATATGTGAGTAGAAAACACAATTTAATGGAATTTCAATTCGTAAATCGCGGCTGAAGGAAGGGAAATTTAATTGTTGCTGTGGACAATGAAATGTTTCCCCCAACCGGTATCTACCAAAGTTTTTCTTTATAGCATACAAATTGGACCATGTACTACCTTATAACATGCCCGTGAGCGGCACTCGATAGATACTGCAATCTATTGATAGATGCGCGTAAACTTGATACTTTCTTCTAATTACTACCTATATATCTAGCACATTTATCGTCAGGGTCAGATGAATTGGCAAACAACCTCATTCACGCACAATATCAAATGAAAGATCGGTCATGTGCAATATAAATCTAATATAATTTCGTCTTATTCTCATACAAGCATAGCAAGCAGGACGTATCGCGATGTTTGTATTCTTACAAAGTGGGGCATTGCTTGAAAGTGTACATTTTGGCGACAACTAGTGTGTTACGAATAAATGCGACCCATACAGTGCACCGATTATCAAGAGCGATCGCTTGAAAGGAAAAAACACAAGAGTGTGCATGCTACACAAAACATTGCCATATGTAATTTTCATAAAATTTTATTTGCGATGTGTATTAATAAATGAGGCTAAGGGCAATGATTTTAAGATGTGGAGAATAAAAACATTACTTAAGTGCTTGAAAAAAGTGTAGTAATAAAAATCGAAACATTTTTAATGAAATTTTTATATTCACACAAGAAAGAGTATTGAAAGCGTCTTTGCCATACTTGTAAACTACTTTATTACATCTCTGTCTTTTCATTGATAACCTTAAGAAATGTTATTAATTTTCGCAATATAACAATATATTGAAGGAAGAACCTTTTCATTTGATTAAATTGCGTATGAAATGCGAGAAAGGTCAGCGTTTAGCAAAATGAAGGACCAAATAGTAAATTTACTCAATTCTTTGAGTTATTCGAGAATGTGTTCACAATTTTGTGCTACGTCTAAGTCAGAGCATCATTTAAAGAAAAAATTTCTCACTAAAAACCATATTGCGTTCATCATATTCTCATCATATTCTCTATGGGATAAAATCGTTTTTGTAAACGATGCATCACAAAGCATATATTTACCCTGTTGGATGCAATATTCATTGCTAGCTTCATACAACACATCGGTCAATAATTCCTGGGATGAGTTTCTGCAATGCTTGATCCTACTCTTCTCCCCCTAGGCAGACTTTTCAGTTAATAGTCGCTGATAGCTAGATCTGGAGAATGCCACAGTTGGGGCGAAAATTCGAACTTCAAGTCATGCAATTTTAGCATTTTAGTCATCGGTTTGCGATTTGACAAATACGTTCCATTGTGAGTGTAAAATATTTGGAAAATACCTTTGACTGACTTTTTATTCCTTTAGAATGTCAAGTATGCCTTGCAAGTTACGAGATAAATTTTTAGGGTTCCTTGTAACGCGTTCTAGTATAACAGTCTTTGTCTTTACGCAGTCACTGCGTTCAGCGTTGGTGTCCATACGCTCTCGTTTAAATACAACACATAGTGGAATTGTTCTTTTCGACGGGGAACAGTTACCATGCTGAGTTTGTGTATGTTAACTCGTTTTTTGCCGTCCGGCGAGAAAATTCGGATTTTCCGATGCTTTTGCAAATAATAAAAATAAGGCTTTTAACACTGCTACGATATAATATGAGATTGTGACAGACGTCATGTGATGTTCCTTAAAAATGAAGTGGAGTTTTAGTTAGAGACAATATCTATGTGATACTCTCGGGTATTATTGACCAATGAGTTATTATTGCTTAGTCCTTTAAAGGAGGGCTTCGAATGTGTATAAAATTCTTAAATTTCCATTTTCCCAAACATTTCCTTAGCCTTTCATCCCTTGTCTGTTAGGCAAATAAATTTCGGAAAGCTCTTCTCTCTACTCGCTCCATAGCGTGCTTTCTTGACAATAATGTATCTATATATGTATTTGTAGCTGGTAAACTACAGTTAAGATGTGTATCTGTGACAGCTATTATAAAACAACAATAATAATAATAATAATAATAATAATAAAAGAAAGAACAACAACAACAAAAACAGTACTAACAACAATAGCAATAACAACGATGTCATTGACAATAATGATAATATGATAATGAAAATACTCGCCTGGCTGCTTGCATACAACACATGAAACAATATCGAAATACGCCAAATGTGGTCCTGATTACAAATACATTTATGCACGTTTATGTGTGTATATTTAGCGTATACAATAACGCAACAATAATGCAATTTTCGATCTTATCGCATTGTATCAGCTTAGAGTACATACACACTGCTGCACAATGCAACACAATTCAATTTCAATACCACTGAGTGTAGAATTATGGTTTTCTCTTACTCCTCATAAAACATACCCGACGTACCAGTATGCACTTTTGTAAAGAACGCAAACACACATACACATACAATTTTCCTTTCTCTTTTTTCTTTTTTCCTCGTTTTTTTTTCATTTTTTCTATATACGTATCATTTGATATCAACGCACTCATACCGACAAATGGCCCTGTATAGTTTTTCACTAACACGGGGGATCCATTAACTAAATGTGGACTATACAATACGTTCACATACAGGCCACAATACAATTGTCATAAATTATAGTAAATTTTATAAAAGAAACAAAAAAACAAGTAAATAAATAATAATAAATAAATAAAATAATAAACGTGACAACCTTATGAGTGGGAGAAATGCAATTAGAAAATTAAAATATTAATTGAAAATTGAAATCGCACTTCAGTTTTATGGCACGATATAGATATGGAAAGAAAAAACTATTTAACGATAATATTCACTAACAAATCGATAAGGAATGTGAATGTGCGTTAAACGCAAGTATATAGAAGATGTCGAGGATGGAGTGGACGATTTTTGTATAATAGCTCGTCTGTTAAACCCTCTCCATAGGATGTATAAGGCAAAAGAAAATAGAATGAACATTTTTGTGAATGATATGATAAACGTAATTAGACGAATTGATTTATTCACGTGTAAGACTTGATCCTTTGAATTGGGAAACTTCGATATACAATTATTTCCTATATTCAATATATTACTACTGGCTGCAATATGTTTAGCTATACAATTTTAACCCTGTCACCCGCTTAAATTACGCAATTCGGAAAAAGATCATCGATCAAGAGCAAAACAAAGCTCAAAATAAAGTTTTTTTTTTTTTTTTTTTTTTTTTTTTTTTTTTTTTTTTTTTTTTTTTTTTTTTTTTTCCAAGATTTAAACTATGACATCATAATAAAAAATATATTACTCCGAAGCATGTAGCAAACATAAAGCCATTATTATGCAATACCATCACATTCGAAATTGTTAGACAGGCAAACTTTATTACCGCTTTGTAAATTGTTGCTTTGACAAATTCGCATTTTTGCAAACTATTGCTAGGAAGGCATTGTGTAGTAAGTTTTCTAATGTTTAAAAAACTAATTCCAGTTTTTTCCTAAGAGCAATGTGTAACGTTAAAGCTTGCTATGTAAAGGAAGACTGTTGGGAAACGTTCTGACATAGACATGCTCTGCATTGAGCTAAAACGATCTAGAAAATCAATTGAAAATTTTGGCACAGAACCCAAGACAAAGAAATGACTTTAAAGTTGCAATTGTACTTAAGATCTTCTATTTAGTGAGCTCAAAATCGTAAATAAAAACGGACTATATATATATATATGATAACTAAACGAAATTAAATAAAACATTTTATAGCATTCAGTCATCATGCTTTTATACCCCCCACCATTTGTGAAACAGGGTATGTTAAGTTAGTACGGACGTATGTAACACGCCGAAGGGCTTAAGATGCAGTCATTTTTTACTATACCGATCGATTCAGAATTATGCACTGAATTGATCTAAGCTTGCCTGGCCGTCTGATGCAAGCCCAGGCGAATTTATGTTCAAGTTGCAGGTCGCAATTTTTTAGATATTTTGATGAAATTTGGTACAGTGGCGTGTTTTCTTGCAAGGACAAACACTATTGCAAATGGTTCCGATAGGTCCATTTTTTCGACCAATCCCGATATAACATTCTATTTTGAAAAGCTGTAATTTTTTAATATTTCTGAGTAAAAGTGACTAAGTGGTAGTATTTCGGCATTCTGAACTGGTATGAAAACTTTGGACCGGCTGGGGCAATTTTTGAACTGCCTCCCACAATTTTCAATGCTTCGGGATTAAATTTAACATAACAAATTAACTGCACCAAATTTGGATCATCTCGGGCTATCGTTTGGATCCTATCCTTATAAGGACTTTCACCAAAAATTGATTCTTTGTAGAGCAGAAAAGTTTAAGTTTTAACAAGTGGTGCTGGAAATTGACCCAGAATAGTAAGTTCAAACAAAACGAACTCTACAAACTAAGCCTATTATTGGATTTTGCTCTATGTAGGGATTAAACTTGTACTACTTTACGTTGCGGGTTGATTCCGCTTCCCTAGGAAGAAACAGGAAACAAGAAAAATATGCCTCCATATAGAAAAATGAAAAATGTGTTCCACTAAAAAGTAGAATTCTGTTAGACAATGTGGTGTAGGGTATTTAGCGGACAGGCTTGCCCGACTATACTGTTCTTACTTGTTAATTGTTAAGTAGTAAAAGAAGCCTGAAAAGAAGAGCCAATCATATATTTTATACGTCAGTACAAAACAAACAACTTAAAGGCATTTTTTGTACTGAATCTATTAAGGATGTGTCGAAAGAGGTCGTAGTTGTCGTAAGGAGAAAGGACAGTTCTCCCGTTGAAATAGATATAAAGCAAAGAAATCTTCTTATACTTTCTTCCTCTTATTTTAAACTTTAAACTTATTATTGCTGAACATGCAACTGTCATCAAGGTAGACAGACAGACAACTTTCTTAGATACATTGTGAACTTAAAAATCTTCTTGATGTAGGAAAATCAAATATTTATATTTTTTTCTTATTTAATACCCTAACAATTCCAATCTATTGATGGCGGCACTCTTCAATAAAGTTCGAGTAGCAGATTTTGGTATAAAATTTTTTCCTCTCCTATGCCGCATGATGCCGTTCATTTATTCCATTCTCTGTAATTCTTATGGTTACAGCCTTATAGATTAACGCTTGAACTTTTGTCGATAGCAGTAATGAATAAGTGCTTGAAACGAATTGTATTAAGTGGTAAAGAAGATGAAAAGGAAAAATGAACTTGATTTTTTTATTAAAGAATTTAAGCTGATTAAGGGGAATATTTTGAAATTTTCTTTTTTCCTTTCTTCCTCGACATCAGACATCAGAGCTTTAATCGTCACGGTTTTAATGAACGAATATTTGTATTTTGATCCTTCGGACAAAATTGATGACTTTACAAAATTTTTAACACAATTTAAAATTTGTTTTTTTTTTTTTTTGTTTTCGATGGAAGTGAAAATGAATTTACAAACATTTATCGTCGCTTAACTTGTAAAAAAACCATCGCTTCGAAAGAAGAATTTTTAACTTACATTTCATTTTTCTTTTTGTTTCTTATATTTATTTTCTCTACAAAAATTCTAAAATGTACCTTTGTCTGAACCTCCTCCACTATATGCATTATTCAACTGCAACATACATCGATGAGCTATAATACATAACATATCCGCTATAAGTGATATCGTGAAGATCGTATATCGTATAAATTTCATATGGTATTCTTTAAAAATTCGTGTAGACTAAGTTGGCGGGTATTTACCCCGCCAACTCTGTCATAATTCAGATGTTAAATCTTGTTTTTATATATATAAAAAAAAAAAAACGCCTCAGAGGTAATTGTACATTATTCAACCTCTACTTATATAATGCTACAGATTTATGCAAAACTTTCTGATTAGATGCGATTTATCTGGGTTTCGGACTTGACACGAAGATTTATTATGAAAAAAAGCTGAATTAAAAACCTATAGTATTGGTATCACAACCAGATAGAATACAACAAGACAGACAGACAAGATAGAATATTCAACATTTATTTTGTGAGAAAGCATTTTTCAAACTAAGTAGAAATTCGTTTGGGACCAACATTCAATAAGTAGGTAAGCAAGAATGCAAAGAAATCTGTTTTAATAGATTTTCCTATTCTTTGTATTCTTCATCAAATTTCCAGTGCATACTTCGATGCGGTATAAACAATCATATAACTGATGATATGGCGGCTATAAAAATTTTGCCTAACTTTAACTTGAACGAACTCCTATGAACTTATTGAGTGAGGTGTTACCTGTTAAACTTTTGTAACTCGGACCATTTTTGGTCAGAGGGTCCGGTGTTATGAAGGATTCGAGATAAATCCATCTTTTAGTATACGATGAATTCACAACCACGTTTTGAATCGACTCTTGTCTGTCCATCTATCGGTTTTATTTTTTTGTGTTCAGGTCACAATCTTTGAGATAGCTTTCGAATTTGATTCGTATCGGACCACTTTTTTGGCCACTTTCCATATAACACCTTATTTTGAAAAGTCCTTATATCAATACCTGTATTACGCCGAATTTTGTAGGGTGTTTAATGTTTATTTTCGCATAGATTTTTTATATGTATGTAGGTACTTAAGTTTAATGCTATCAGCCATACGAAGAATGATCTATTAGCTTATTGAAGACAATATAATATATATGTTTCAATGTTATATATATATATGTTTCAATGTTATATGTTATATATATATATATAACATTGAAACAATCGAATATCTAAATGAATGCGTACGAGTAATCATATTAAACAGTGCTAAGTTGCAAAGTGTGCTTCATCAAATTTGAAGGAACCGAAGAGAATTATAGCAGACATCTATCAAATTGAAAAGCAATGAACTGTGAAGACAGTCGTAGCAGAAGAAGCAACAATAACATTTATAATAATAAAAACAGTAAATGGTGAAAGAGAACAACAATTTTTTTTCCCTTTTTCCTATAAATAGCTTTTATTTAAAAAATTGTATTTTCTTTAATTTTGCACATGATTACACTTTTAAAAAGTTTTTGAATTAATTGATTATAAATTGTGAAAATGGATCGAAAATATGAAAACAAGATAGATATACTCTTTCTTTGTTTTTTGTTTTCTTTGTTTTGATATCACGGGGTAACGCCATTGTACATATTTCCGAAAAAAATGTTTCCTTTTTTTTTATTATATGTATATTAGTAGATAGTTTGAACCTTCCAATAAATTTTCCCCTTGGAAATTTCGAGCTCTTTCCCAAGCGTTACGATAAAACTTCATTTGCGAGATGAGTCGCTGCTGGAAAGTTATAGGTTAACAGTGCTGCCTGTTGATGCCTAGCTCTTCTGATACTCTAATGGATATCCTTGGAGAGTGTTTTTGTGTATATATAGAAGCATTTCTAAAAGAAAACCTGCACGTCAGCATGGCTTCATCATGGATCACCTTCGACTAGATATGAGGCTAAGAGTTATTTCGAAAATTTCAATGCTTCTCTCCAGAGGTTAATAGGTTGGCGCGATGGTATTATCTATTTTCTTTCTGAAAGAGGCACTTTCGAGCAAAAAGTCGTCAAGAAAAGAAAATGAAAAAAAAAAAAACTTTAACATGAAAGGACATTTTTATGATGCTAGATTTGCAGACCAATGAATAGAAATAAAAAAAAAAGATGCAAAGTACTTAGTGTTCCTTAAGGTAAGTCGGGTTGTGCACATATTTAAGCAGTAACACCGCGATGACAACTTAAGACATATTTTACCATCTTTTTTTTGCTTGGATGGAAGGAAAGGTAGCACTATAATAATCAATGGGGTGGTCATCAGATGCCGATTTAGAAAGTATTAGAAAAACAAATCGCTTCTCTTTACAATTGAAAATCAGGCAGCTGTGCATAACTAAGAATGGCTTTGAATGCACGAAACGCAAAAGTGTGCCAGAAGTAATTATTGTGTACCATTTATCAGCTAAAGATAATTGTCAGTTTGTAGAGTATTCGCAAATTTAACTGCGGCTTGAAATTATTATTTTTATTTTTTTTTTTATTCTATTTTGTGTAATAATCTTTTCAAAAATGTGAACAAGGAGCTTTTTTTTTCTATCGCTTATAATGAGAGTAATCTTTTTTGTCAGTGCACACGACACATACACACAGATTCTTGGATAAATAGATAGCACATATCATCAATCGCATATGCGATTATAACATAACCATTATGTTATGTATTATTAATGCAAGTCTTTTAAAATGATGATTGGCCTTTCATTTTTCGTATACTCCTCTATATAATGATTTCCAATTGAATTTTGCTTTTTGCAATCTTATCCGTTAAGAGAGATTAAATTGAATGTGTCCCTTTTCCTTTCTAATTCTTCAAATTGCTATTATACGCAAACACACAAATACACAAATACGGACAAATACGTATTTTTATAACTTGTAAGCTTTTATTACAAAATCCTACTGATAGGATTTCCCTTAGGTAAGAGCTATTAAATTAACAGAATATTTTGTTGCCTATTCGAACGGGATATGTTCGCTATCGTAGGTATCGCAGGAATTGAAAGAAATCGCGAATAATCAATCGAATAACTTTATAGCTTTCGTCTAAACACAATTATACAATGTATGTATATATGTGCCTATTATATCAATTCGCAGAAGTTTTCAAGATTAATGAGGTTTTGGATTTTGGCAATTGTCTTTCACGGCGAAAGACTTATACATTCTTAATAAAAATCGCTAGTCGACAAAAGGACATTATGTATATCGCACTATCTGCGTAATTTATATGTGTAATATATATCCCCGGGAATGATACATAAAAATGTCACTATTACATACATACACACACATACACATAATTTCATATTCTATCATTTACATTAAATGTTTACGAGAATACAGTCACTCGCTTTATTTTGCTGATGGTATTTGAACGGTAAAAAGCGGACGATGAGACACGTAAACAGTTATTTTAAATTTACTTGTGAAATCCAAAATCTGATTAGAAATCTTTTATAGGGATAGTCAGAATATATGCTATGTATACATACATAGCATACATGAAGTTATTATATATGCAATTGAATGAAAAGTAATTCGCCTCAAAACTGAAATGCTATAGCACTTACGTTCGTCACTGTGTGAAACGCTCCGTCTTAGTAAGAAAAAAGCGTTATGACAATTCTTCTCCGTCGAAAGCAACTCTATGCAACTCTCTATGCTTTGTAATTAAGCAAGATTTAAACGAGGTGGTATGGACATCAATGCTGAACACAGTGAACGCGCAAAGACGGAGTTTGTTATACCAGAACGCATCGAAAAAAACAAAAATCCTGAAAATTATTCTAGGAACGCATGTTTCGCTATGGCACGTCGCATACCGATGCCTAAAATGCTAAAATTCCATGACCTGAAGCTCGAATTTCTGCCCCGACTATCGTGTCCCCACTATCTAGCTATTAGTGATTCTTAACTCAAAAGGCTGCTGCGCGAGAGAAGAGTGAGATCAAGTGATGAAGTCTTTGCAGAAATCCATCCCAGGAATTGTTGACCTATGCGCTGCACAAAGATAGCAATTAATATTGCATCCAGCACGATAAGTAGATGCTTTGTGATGCATCGTTTACAAAAACGATTTTATCCCACAGAGAATATGATGAACGCAATATGGTCTTTAGCGAGAAATTTTTCGTTAAATGATTCTCTGACTTATACATAGCCGAAAATTGTGAATACATCTCCGACCATCCCAAGAAATTGAGTGAGTTCTTTATTTTATCTTTCACTTCCTTAAAAGATGATATTGTTCTCCCTTCAAAGGTATTTTAATCAAATTAAATGACTCTCCCTTGCATATATGTCTGGTTCACGTTTTCTAGGCAATCCGGCATAGTCCAAAGCAAAGCTGAACAACTTGTACTGTGCCTAGCTTATGTTCGATTTTTTTATATAATAAAAGAGTCTAGAGACTTAAAATTGGTTCTAAGTTTTTCTGCGCTTTATCATGTCCATTTATTTTAGAGTTTTTTTTTGGAAAATGCTTAGCACTTGCGTGCCCTTTTTTACGATTCGTATTCTATGGCGGGTATTCGGAAAAAACATGAAAAGCTTTTCATACCTATCGCTCAAACTCTGCGATATGAAATTTGCATTTATTATGTTATTTTGTTTATCTGAGAGGATAAATGCTTATATACATATAGCATAAGATACCATCATTACATTAGACTGAATAAAAAAAAAAAAATAAAAAATTTTGAAAATTATTGAAAAACCAAAAAAAAATTTTAAAATAACAAAATTAAATATTGTACGGATCCGATTCTGAAAGAACTCACATTGACTTGTATTGAAAAAGGACTAATCCGGACTAAAACCGCAAAACCGGTTCCTGATATCATTGATGAGATTGTCTCTTACGTACGATATATGCATCCAATAATATACGATATTTGAAACCATGTGACATGTACATCTGAGTTCTCGATATATAGACTCTGTTGTGGCGGCCCGTGGAACGGATTATCTGATTTTTGAATCGAAGTGCATAAGCGTCAAAGCAAGAACAAGAACAAAAACTTTAGATCAATATTAATGCCTGTGACATGTACATCTGAGTTCTCGATATATAGACTCTGTTGTGGCGGCCCGTGGAACGGATTATCTGATTTTTGAATCGAAGTGCATAAGCGTCAAAGCAAGAACAAGAACAAAAACTTTAGATCAATATTAATGCCTGGGATCACATTTTTAAAAAACAATCGGGATTACAATAATCACACAGACAGACGGACATGTTTACCTGAACTAAGCAAGAATACTTATTCTCTGCGCATCCACTGTAACGTATTTCTACGCTCATATTTAGATCGGACGGTAATCTCAACATTCAGTAATAAACGGTTTCAAGACATTTACGGACACTTTTGTTTTTATTAGAATAATATGTAAAGATTGTGTGCATAGACTCAATATAAATGGGTATAAAGTTGTTTGCAGTTACCAGAGCGATGTAATGTGATATATATATATATATATATATATACCATCTAGATTTTGGATGTGTTTATACGAATGAGAATAATATATAAAATCTAAGCGTGACATCAAATTCACAAAAACGTCAAACCAGAGACAAGAACAAATTACTTTTTATTTATAAGAAAAACGTAGGAACACATGCAGCATTCGTTTATATAAGACAAGGGATGTGCGGGCGAAAATCATATAATGAGTGAATGAATGTACATATAAGAAAAGAACGTATTAAAGGTAAAGAAACACCATCATCATGATGCGTTCTACGAGAATACACACACACAGATAACTAATAAAAATGTAACACCGGCATCAAGTCTTGCGTGAATAAAGAAAATAACATATATATGTAGTCGGTAAACCGTATATAGATACATGAGGGAATGCGACATAAGGAAAAGGTCAGATAGAATGTTACATTATAATATCTACATATTTACATACACACACACACATATATATATATATATATATATACATTAAGTAAAAAAAATGTGTAGAGTTTTAGTTGAAATTAATGAACTCTTGCTTTGTTTTTATTAAAATTCTTGCGAAAAACGAGAAAGATCAAGAAATATCACTGACATGAAAGACCATGATGTCATTAATGCGTATGAAATCAAAGGCTTATAATGTTTTATTCAAATAGGCTTCAAATCCTTAGCTTTAATAGAAAAAAAAATCAAAAAAAAAAGAAAGAAAAAGAGTTCACTTTTAAAACTTTAATTTTACCTTGAAGAAGGTGGTGGGAGCAGCGAAAGAGAGAGAGAGAGAGATAGAGGGAAATTACTTGAATTCCTTCTTTCCGATTTTATATATTTATTTATTTTTTTTGTTTAAATGATGACAAGCAAATCCTTTGAAAATGCCTAACCGCTTAAACCTCAAGCAATTAAACTTGTCACAATAATTGCGTTTGTTTGCATATAAGTGCCTATGTTAAGGACTTAACTTTGACTTTTTCACCACACTGCCAACTTCAAGATGAGAAATAGAAAGCAAAAAGAGTGGATGTGTGTAATTTTTGCATTTAAGGTTGACTTGCAGCTAGTTCTCAATTTTACAGATTTTATTTTATCTTTCATTATTATTGTTGCTTTTGTTTTTGTTGCTCTCTTGAACAACTTTCTGCAAATTGCTTAAGCTTAGCAATTTGGTACAAAGCTAAGACTTGGTACAAAATCTATTCAAAGAGATTGAATGATTTTTTCATTTTTGTTTTGCTTTCGTCTTCGGATAAAAGAAATAAAATCTTTTAAAACTAAAATCTCTTAAACGCGCACACGCACACGCACACGCACACGTTAACATACACGTACACGTACAACAACATAAATTGAAATAAGGGATCGAGAATGAAATCTGCAAAATTCTAAGTTTCAATTTTCCACAAAATGTAAAATAAACAAATAAGAAAATAATATTCATCTTAGAGGGCGTTCTCACTACACCCCGTCTAATAGGATTATATGAGAACTATATGAATAGTATAAGATTATATGATACTATATGTTATCAACGCGGTGGTAGCGTATATGTAACAGTAAATGTGTACATTTGCTTTGTGGCGGATTATGAGCGTTGCGTCAAGCAAATTATGTGGCAATAGAGTACTACTACTACTACTACTACTACCACTACTAATACTACCTTCGGATAAAGATATCAAAGAGGAAAATTTCCATTCTTTGAAGTTTTCCCCAAACTTATGGCCAACTTGAGAAAGTTGAGTTTAGAGAGAAAGTTTGTACGAGAGCGTTACTGCTTCGCGGTTTTTGCATATTTCCAGTAAAGACTGGTACAAGTACGTATTCATTTCCGTTCCGTATTTGAACTTTTCATCATTCTCGAAAGCGGGGCCACAACAAGAACAACTTAAAGATAGAGAGAGTATACCTTCTCTTAGATTAAAATACTCTACTTATTTGGGTTCGAGTGGAGAACCAGAGGTGCGGACGCAATATTTCGAATTCTCTATGTAATTAGGTATAAATGTAAGAATTTCTAATATGCAAATATATGAGTGTGTTTCCTAAGTTCAGATATTCAAGGCTAAGTTCAAGACATTAAACATTGTTACGGGAAACGGGCACTTGGTGTGAATGGCTTTAGTTTACGTTTACAAATAAAACTCAGAAATAGATGAAATTCGCATAAGGAAGACAACTAGTTAATCGACAGGGTCCCTTGATGTTGTCACAGAGCTGCGGTAATCAAAATGTGGACAATTTGGAACCGTTGTAGAAGGGTGTACAGCTCACATCACATATTGGAATAAGACCGATTTCGCCAACGAATGTGGTTTTGTGAAAAGTTTTATAAAATTTATTGAATTTTTTAAAAAAATATTTTTTGAAAATTCATTTCAAGTGTTACAAGCTGAAGATTGATCAGAGTATTTGACTAGATATATAACATGTCTTAGACTAAGACTGATGACATAGGAAGTTTTCGCCAATCCTTTACTCATCAGTATATAGAGTTTAAAGGTTTTGTCTTTCTCGAATAGAAGAATTAAGTCAACTTTTCATTGTGTCTCGATTAAAACATGAAAAATATCTGATAACGGTATTTACATCAATCAAATCATAAGCAAACATATAAGAACACTTAGGGAGTCTGGTATGAACAGAGACGACTCATTAAAAGAAACTGAAATTTCGAATAAAATTAAACAGACGACAATTTCTTCGAATAAAGTAATAGAGAAAATATAACATAAAGATACCTATATAGATAGCTATTGTACATCAGCAGGAAATTATTGCAAAAAAAAAAAGTGTTCTCACGATTTATTCTCATTCTTCTTAGCTACACACATAAGCTTTGGTTTACTAATGGAATAGAGATATCGTACAGTTTGCTTTTAACAAAATTGTGAGATTCAATTATTTTGTTTTTGTGGTTTTTTTTTTTGCACAGAAAAAAGGCAACTGTAAATCATCTACGTATTGTTAAAACAGTTATATTAAAACTAAAACTTAAATTTTAAATGCAGTGAATATGAAAACAATTTTAATATGAAAAGATAATAATAATTTTTTTATTGCTTGAGATATATATTCTTATCGCACACTTTTTCTTACTGAAATTATAATTTTTTATTTCATGGAATTTTTTTTTTCTTTTTTTGAAATAAGAATGGAAGTGTTTGCGATTGATTAACTGTTGTAAAACATTAATTTTTTAATGCCTTTTCCTACTTAAACCGAACGTATGTGCTTCTTTTTTACTTTTTCTATAAATTTTTAATACAATAGAACAAAAAACGATAGAAAACAATCAAAACACAATTTTCGTATCTGAATGAATTTGTTGTCACACTTACCGCCACGACTTTCGCTTTCAGCCGGCTTAAGCTGTAAAGCACGGTTCATCTGTAAAAAAGAGTTAAGAAAAAATCTTATTAAAAATTTAGTTTAACAAAATGTGTTTTCTATAAATAGCGAATCTTTAAAAAATATTCATTCGTTCATGTTTGGAAATCCTGTAATAGGTTTCCCGATTAGCTTGAAAATATATAGTTGAGGATCTTTAAAAGACAAGATCGAAATCTAATTCATGAAAGAAAACTTCACTTTCTCTTAACGTGTGCATTGTATTTTTTCCTTTAAGTCTGTGCTTACATTTTAAATGTTATTCCTTTTCTTTATTTCGTATTGATTGCCATTACATAATCTGCCATTACGTAAGTCAAGTAAACATCCTTGTTTGCTGTAATGCGTAACTAAATAAAAAAGGAAGGTGTGCTCAAAATGTGGAGCACAAGCAGTACTTGAGATGTGAGAGATAGAGAGAACAACTCGAATGCTAAACGAAAAGCTTCCTCTCAATATTTATTCATATCCGGCCATTGTCAAACATTTCAAGACACCCCATTATGAATGAAAACAGTGAAGTGAAGACGCTATAATCGGCCGCCTCCCATCATTAAACACCCTACACTACGGCGCTTTATACAGCTATTCATATAACGATTTTTCAATATAACGAAAGTGCTCGACTAAGTGGTCTGATCCAAAAGATTTTCAATAGCGTTCGGCCTTGGGTGAAAACACGTCGGCGTACCAAATTTCATAAAATTATCTTAACAATTATAATCTGCGGGTGGAACACAAACTTACATGGACGGATAGACAGACAAGCTTAGTATAAGTGGTTTCGTCTCAAATCCCTTTAGATGTTGTATGCAGACACATCAGTTTAATATACCCTTACCGCACAAGCGGTGCAGAGTATAAGAATACTTTTTTATTCAATCACGTTCACCAATTTTCCTGGTCTTTCAGAAGCTTCTGATATGTCCCGCTAAAACAATTGTTTTTCTTTCTCACATCTGACTTTTCAAGCTCACGTAATAGCTTTCGCCGAATTCTCACACACACATAAATAAATCATGGCTTGAAAATGTGTCAATTACAGCCTGTACGAGGCACACATTGAAAGGACTTAGATACGTTCGGTCATTTTCTAAAGGGCCGGTATGAAGTGTTCATATACGTCAATCCAAATCTTCCATTTGCTGCGTTCGACATGTGTACTCGTCGCGTGACTTTGAGCACTAAGAGTCGATATAAATACTCGAAATGTTAATAAAATTATAACATCATTAAGTTGTCTATTAAAGAATTTGTTGGCATTCTTCGTGCTGCGTGCTCCTTTTTACGCAATGAGTTGATTATTTTCCCCCACTCTCTCGGAATTCTTTTGTTCTTCCAGAGAAGAACAATTTCAACAAGAATTGATATCTTCACCTTGTAGACGTTATGTGCGTGAACTTCGACAGGAGAACTTGAATGATAAAGTTTTTGGTTCGTATGTATTGAACAAATTGTTGAACAATATAGACATCGGCAAGGACAAACAGAGAACGTTGATCGACCAAGTCTACCCCAAAACTTACCAGCCTTTTTTCAGAAAAATTTTTCTAACTTCACGCCAGCTATACAATCAAAAAAAAAAAAAACAATTTCGGTTATGTTCCATCTGCTCAAAAAATGGAAGCAGTAGACCATCACGCTATTGATGCTCCAACTTGGCAGTGCTAGTTAGTGTGATATCATGCTTTGAAAAATACTGCACTAAATTTCATTTTTATTTTTATTATTCTTTTCCTTTTATTTTGACAATTTTTGAAATCTCAATAGCAATATCTTTGTTATTGTGTTCGACTCTAATTATGCACTGTATGAGGGACTTTTAAAAATGACCCAATATGTAGTTAACTGGTAAAAGATGCGAAATCATTAGCGATCACAGCTTAATGGAGACAATTAGTCTTCATTCCATTTAGTGTCCAGAATTATCTTCTTGGGTGGCAATGTTTTGCTTCCAATTGATTATCGAAACTATGTTCATTTCAAGTAGTATTCTCCCAGAACGTTGTTAACATGGTTTTTAGTATTTAGTTACTAACCTCTTATCGATCTCCGAAGAACGAACAAGTTCGTGTAGGTAGAAATTCGATCAAGTTTATGCAATCAAATCCAAAGCCACTCATCCAACATCGATTTTCTTTATTCGTACTTACTTCACTTTTCCCTTAAGCTTTGCCAGTGCTTAATAGTAGCTGATATTGGATTGTTTCAATCCTTGCGGGAACCATGTTTCGTACAGATTGAGTTTGCTGGTCTTTTTTAGCCTACGAAACCTGATTTGTTATTTATACATGAGTCAGGCGAAGATTTTTCTATAAATTCTCTATTACACCAACTAACTGGAACCGTTAAACCTTTTGGGGAAACTCCTACTCTAACCTGAGATATGCATTATTAAACGATATTGAACGATATTGTAGCTGCTTCTTGAGAATTGTGCATTGCATAGAAGAATATTTACTTTTTTTACCCCATTTATTCATTTGTTTGTATAACAAAATTTATTCTTTTTATAGCAATTTAAACAAAATTTTTAAAGACTTGTTAAAGACTTTTTTTTTTGTAAATCTTCTGAAAGAGAAAAAAAAATAAAAATCACTTTACGTAAATGTAATCTCAACTAAAATGTTTACGCGCGGATTTTATGTGATGATTCCAGTGCGTGTTAACGTGTGTGTGTGTGTGTGTGTGTGTGTGTGTGTGTGTGTGTGTGTGTGTGTGCGTGTGTGTGTGTGTGTGGTATTAGTTATAGTAAAAGTTTTAATAGGAATGTGTGGATATATGAACGTGCTAGTATGTTTTACTTTAATTTTTGTTTTCTTTTTTTTTTTTTTTTTTTTTAATAGGCAGACATATTATCAGCCATTACATGAGTAAAGCTTTTTAAATAAAATGTAATCAAGCGTTTAAGTGTAATAACACAAAACAAAATTTTCCAATTTATTGAATGACTGTACATACATAGAACTCTGCATATGCACTTACACACACGTACTCTATTTATCTCTGACACATACACACATACACACACACACACATACACACACACACACACACACACACACATACACACACACACACACACTCTATATATATATAAATTGATATAAATATATATATAGATATATATATATGTATATATATATATATACATGTATAGAAACTGAAGAACACACATTACTAAAGATAACATGACAATGACAATGACGACAACAAAAACAATAGTAACAACAATGACAATGGCAGCAATGGAAACAAGGCTGCTAACACCAACAACCAAAGCCAGCTTATGTACATCAATCATTCAACCAATACATTAAACAACATTTAGCTCCTTTCACCTCCTGCTGTTATCACCGATACTGCCGTTCCATTCATTTGGCAACCGATGATGACGCTGATACGAATATGGAGAAATTTGGAAAATTTTACAAAAAGCTTTTAGTTTTTTTTTTTTCACTTCTATTGTTGTTCCTCTAAAATGTTTTCCGTTTGTGTTAGTTGTCTTTAATTTCTCGTGTCATTGTTTTTTGCTTTTTTTTTGTTTTTTTTTTTTGTATTAAACTTTCTGGTTAATCACAGACGCGTTTATAAAGTGTACGCTTATATATATATATATATATATATATATATAGGTATATGTGTATACTTGGGTCTGTGGCATTTGTAGGGTTTTTACAAGTTATGCGAGAACAGTTCATTGACCACTTAATTTAAACCAATAGGAATTTATACGCACACACATACTCTGCTCGCCAAAGAGAAAAAGACTTTTTGAGAGCGAATGCTTCGTTTTTTTTTGTAATTTTTTGTCTTCTTTTTTTAATTGCCGGTCAATATATTATCGTCGTCGTCGTCATCATAAAATGCAACATAATGAATGGTTATTCATGTTATACACACGGGCATAAGTAAAAATTTTATTTTCAATTAAATTTTAATCAATGCCAAGCTACAGTAACAACAAGAGTAATTTATATATGCTTTTATTTACGCCGTTCATAGAGAAGCACAGCATAGTACCCCGGCAATCTAGCATAGCGATAGTAGTAACAGGCAGCCATGGCTTTAGTTGTGGCATTCGTTGGCTATAATATATTTGTGCTGTTTTAAGGTAAAGCGTTCGCTATCTCAATAGAGATCAGCATGAATGAGTAGACAAGCATTCACAACACTGTATTCACGTTTCTCTCTATATATATATATATGTGTGTTCTGGTTTGGTGGCAGGTTCATTATGTGTATATGTCTGTATGTATGTCTGTATATATGTATGTATTTGTGTATGTGTATGTGTGCAAGTGTGTGTGTGTATGTGTGTGTGCCACTAACCATAGCGAATCGAGCTGAGCTTATCCATTATGTATTTAATGTAAATACGTTAAATGTTGTCCAATCATTAACATAATTGAATTACAAACAAGCCTCAGTCACAGTCATAGACACAGTTACCGTTCCCGTTACAATCGCATATGCATGTATAAATAAGTATATAATATGTGTATGCATATTTCTACCACAAATGAAAGTTTCTTCGACTATTAATGCTGACGATGATAATAATAGTGATGGTAGTGCTGGCGGTGACGGTGGTGGTGATTGTGCTTGCGATGGTGATGATGGCAGTGCCGTAGAGAGCTATGTTATCCCTATATTTTCCACTATTGCAGTGAAGTGTGTGATTATACAGCACAAACCACACATATGTTTGGCCGACAATATTTAGCAAAATATTGTTGACGCTTTGGCATTGATGTTTGCTCGAATGAGTGTTATATATATATACATATACAAACATATATATATATATACATGTATATGTATATGTATATATATACACAAAAACACATATGTGAACATAAAGGTATTTTATATAAATGTATACATTTATATGTTGCCTAAATTTACCTTAAACTAATGCTTCTTTCCTCAACTTTCATTTGCATTTATATCAATGTTTTGCTTGACCACTCTTTCCGTCTTCATTCAATGAATGTTATACTTCAGAGCTAAAGAGATGGGCATTGAAGAAGCCTGTGAAATCGTTAATTTTAATAAATAAAAAGTTAGTTAAGCGATCTTTAGGTAAAATGTTAAATCTAACTCAATTAAATGATTTCCATTTGCATTTGCACTTAAAAGTTAGTTAAATGATACTTCGAAAGCAAGATTTCTAGTTACCCAAGCAATCTTTTAAATTATAAGTTAGTTAAGCGATTCTATACATCAGCGTTTTCGATTAAGATGAGAGATCTTATAGAATTAATAATAATCGAAAAGTTAACTAATGACGAGAGTTTAAGTTAATTAAGTGGTACTGACTGGAAGAGATCTGAAATTAATTCAGCTATCTTTTGGTATGACAATTCAAAGTAGATCCGACAAAGATTCTTAGCTTACTGCTCTGTTCATATAGTTAAAATTGCAAGTTATTTAATTTATCCAAAGTTAACTAAAAAATTGGTTTAACTGTTCTTGTGCGTTTGAGATCGAAGGTCAGTTCGGTGGCAAAACCATTTTATGGTCTTTGGATTGCAGACTGAAATATAAATATGTATACATTATAGTAAACAAGAGGCAGCATAATTCCAATCATTTTCACTCTCTTCACTCGAGGTTTCAATCCGAGATAAACCCGACAGGCAAATACTAATGCATTAGCATTTCGTCGTCCGAACTTGGCAACCCTGTTTCACTTACATATGCAATCGAGCAGTGTCATCCAGGGCATTATATGTTTAATGTAATGTTTGTCATTTTACAATATGGACGTAACGTTATATCAAACTAAGTAATGGAAGTGGAGTGGAATGAAGTGAAGCTCGGAAGTTAGAAAGCACTGCGCAATGTGTAACTTGGTAAGTGAGCTCAGCATTATCAGATTCGAATCAGATAGAATTCGTCCATCCGTGTATTTGAAAAATAAATTATGAGTAAAAAATTTGACTTTCGTAGAGTACAAGATTTGTCAAATTCTACTTTGAAACTTTATTGATTTTTTTATTAACATACTTTCTTGTATATTTCAATATGTTTACAATTTTCACTTAGATATCTTCTCATAAATTATTCACTAAGCAATTGGGAATGATATGTGAAAACATTTGCCATGACAGACAATTAAATTTATTTACGGCCAATATGAAGAAAAGAATTCGTTCTTAAAAATTAATAATAAATACTTAAATTACACCTAACGACTATAACAATTTTGAAATTGTTTGTGTATTTCTTCAAATTAATCAAGTTATCCGTATCTGAACCATAGCAATAATCACAAAATATTAAATGTAAGAAGGACTTGCGTAATAATAGTTTAAATAATGTAAAAAATCCAATGACAATAACGACAATTGTATGAATGTTTATATTAGGGACATAAGGACGTTTAGAAAAAAAGTGCAAATACGAATGTGTCGCGATTTTTACAAAGCACTGATAGCCGCATTTTATATAGTGATTAATAGGAGAGTGCAATATGAAAATATAAAATGAATTAAATTAAATTTTAATCGAAGCGAAATTCACACTTTGTTCGGAAGGATTCTTGTTAATAAAAATGTGAAAATGTAGCAAATGTAAGCTGAAATATTTTGCAGAAAAATATCTCACAAGCTGGAAGCCGATGTGTTTAGCTAATAAAAGCACGTTGAAGCGAAAGCGGAGAGGCTCTATGAACAAATGGTACATTAATTTGAACTATTGGTCGATGTTTTGTTCAAGTACAACAATGGGACAGCTGCTCTATAAGCAAAGGCTCGCCAAAGACATTATTAACAAATAGATATTTTGTATATGTCGGATGTTCATATTATTTTGTGTATTAGAAATACGCGTGACTAAAATCCTTTACGAGGACACACGGACACAGATGAAACTTACTCACCGAACGGGCTGGTATAATGTCTTGGGTCACTATATACTCTATCCTGCCTATGATCTCCTTCAGCCCATAAATGTTTAAGGGAGATTCCGACCAGGCCCTATAAAGTTGTTTGTTGTCTCTTTCGAATCGTCATCTAAAGATATTTACCCAAAGGCACTTTCTACGTCAAGACTTATGATGAATTCTGTCTTTGGTAATCTACTCAATATCTCACCAATCAATGGTAAGGGATAAGTACCTGTCACCGTAGCGATGTTCGCTTTGTGAGCATCTACGCACAACTGAACTTTTCCTGGTTTAATAGCTAAAATAACAAGTAATAACCAAGATCTTTGGAATTTCCCTATAATTCCAAGAGTGACCGTTCTACGAATTTCTGCGAACAGAAGTTTTTCTTCAGCTGGTGACACGGCAAAATGACTTTGTTTAATGGCTTTACTACTACCTTAAGGAAGTTCTACGAGCAGTTCCTACAAGTCAATGCTTTAATTTCCTTGATCATGTCGTCAATACGCAAATTTCTTTTCAATATTTCTGCTAATTCTTTACCACGTATAATTGCTTGGAGTCAGTCCATCAATTGCAAGATCGCATTCACATACATACATAATACGCATACATAATACACGCCAAAATTTTCAGCACACTTTTGCTTTCTGTTACTTAACAATTCTGTTAAATACAACTTCAACTGTCGATGTCTAAATCGAATTTTAAGCTCACGACACAGGGGTTCGTATTCAACTCTATGAACATTACCATGGCATCTCCAATACCAGTCGACAGCCTTGTGTATGAATAATAAGTGAAGATAACGGCGTAAAACCTCGAAGCTCCCGCGCAAAATTTGCCCGGTCAGCGCTTCGCTTCGTTACAGAAAATTATCAATCGACAAGCCTTCGTTTACGCTGCCACTAAAGTTTACTTAGATGCCAACCCGAACTCGTGCTAGATAATTTATCCGGATATGAAGACTAATGTGAATGATTAATGGATGCTTTGGAATGTATCTAGGACGAAGCACTATGCACAGGCATATTATCGGGACTCCTGCAGGCACACGAGGCACTGTGTCAAGCAACCAACTTTGACTGGCTAACACTATCTCCTGATCCCGTATTTATTATTCAAATTAAACGCAGTAATGATAAGGAAACACAAAACCACACAGGATAAGTTGCGTGTCAGATTTTGAAAATATGAAAACGGGATAAAGTTATAGAAAATATTATTAGGAAAACAAAAAAAAAAAAAAAATGAATAAATAAATGAAGAATACATTATTAATAAATAAAAGTGGATGAGATATGTAGTTGGCGAGAGGAAAGAAGACTTTTAGGTTCTTCGGATCCTTTAACGGTATGTTGTAAAGTAACGTTCGTCCAAATTGATGTTTCTCTTCCCAGATGAGCACAGGGCTCAAGTTAACGCTGGCAAAAATTCATCAAAAATAATGCATAGCTTGGGAAAAATCAGCTGCTACAAGACCCAAGTTTCTTTATATTAAATAAATCCGTCAATGCCAAGAATTGCGTCATATCAGACATCCCAAAATAAATTTTGAATCATCAATGCACAGAGCAACAAGAAGTAGTTAAGCTGGGAAAAAGAGTGGTTTGATAATAAAAATATACCCAAAATCTACAATGTCACGCTGTGCATACTCAGTTCCCAAACTCATGGATCTATACGGCACATTTATATATAGATGATAGTTATGAGGCGGTATCTCAAAAGTTTGGCATTACTAGATGGAATGGTAAAGGAAAGAAAGAAAAATATGCAAACCTAATAAGATGGGACCGAGGTTGGGCGTCAATTCTTTCTGAGCATAGATATCTGCGACCTGACATTGTACCTTTTTATATTGGTCTGCTTGTGTCTAACCCCTTTGTGTAACCAAAACTATATTATGCGTCAAAAGGCCGGTACAGCAGGGCGTAGAGTGGCTCACGACATGAGAGCAAGCCGTTCGGTAAGTAAGTTTTGTCAATCAGTTTGCCCATATAAGTGTTTTAGCACGTGTCCTTAATGCAATCGTCTGTGGAATGTTTGTGAGATAAAAAGTGAACTCCCTTCCTCTCCTCACGCAACCCAATTAATTCCGAACTACCTAGCTTATCAATGACAGGTGCTTCCACCCGTTTATAGCCTTCGACATTTCGACGTACATACTATAGATTTTATTACACAAAAGGATTAAATACACACACAGACAAATTGCGAAAGGTACGATGTCAGATCGCAGACAGAGAGACATTTTCTAGTATTTTGTTAAATTTTTTATAAAAAAAAAAACGAAAAAATTCTCCTCAAACATATGAAAAAAAGTTGCAATTTTAAAGGATTTTAATTTTGATCAACATTTTTTGAAGTTAAAAGTATTAGCATTTTAGCGAGTTATAGCATTTTATCATGATTTCTGCCCCATCTCTGTCCCTACGTACTTATAAGCATTTTGAGTAATGTTTACTAATTAAATGTTAATTTCCAAGTCATTTTGTGCCAGTCATATAAGCACAAGTGCACCGACAGCCATTCATTAATTTTATATGCAGATCTTATGTATAACACAATACCATAGACACTGTTCGAAAACAAAAAAATTATATGTAAACTTTTGTCAGCTTACTTGTGGTCTCGCTCCCCAAAAGGTCTGCAAAGAACTGTATGAACGATGAAAGATTGACCATGCTACGGTACATGCATTGTAGTTCGCCTTTTTGTGTGTGTTATTACAATCGTTGTATAGAGTTTTTCGTTTTTCAGTTTTGCTTATGCCCGGACATACTACTCCCGCATAAATCCCCATTTGTATATGTGTTTGGCGAGCATTGACGGGGAAACCAACCAGAAATTGATTTCTTCCTAAGACCGACAATGCCCGATGTAAATTATATATGGATGTGCAATTTTCATCCTTTTTTTTCGCTTTTCACATATTTTTAGTTTTACGATAATATGCTCATAGCACTGGTTATTCGTATAATTACAAGCACACGAACTTAGATTTATATGTATGTTTTTATGTTTATATTTAATGTATGGTTTTCTGCAGTCGAATAAATAATGAACCCGGTTTTTATGTTTTATCATGAAAACATTAAATGAAAGTCTGTAAGGGCTTTGAAGCTTTTAGACAAACAAACCATTTCGGAAAATGAACGTGAAAAGGTAAAGTCGGAATTTTAAGCAAATGTCAACAAATGTCGTTTGCAATTGTTTCCCCGCTAATCGATATGTCAAACATATAGAGTCTCGCTTATATTAATTTTACTTTTAAACTTGTATGCGAACATTTAAAAAAATGCAATCATCGAATTGTACATAAAAATATATGCGAAGGTTAGCTGTACTTATAAGATGGAGAAGAAAACTTGAGTATTTTCCACTGTTTATTTACTTTCAAGCAGTACCGCTTCATACATTCACAGAAAGCTATTCCCGATGCAACAAGAGACCCCAAACGACGCAAATGTGCCTCTACAGTGATTTGCAAATTTTTGCAAGATTCGTTCAAAGTTTTCTAAAATAAATCAATGTTTAATCTAATCATTTCAGGTTTTTCTTATTAAAATTTATCACAAATTATACATTCGGCGAAATGAACGCGATAATAACTACTTAAAAAAATGATGTTCGGTCGTGGCAGCATCCTTTACACCCATCACTGCGATTCTTAAAAAGGAGATGAAGGACTACATTTGCATACCCTATAATGTTGGATAGGCGGCGCCCCTGAAATTTTCTATCTTTAGAATGCGGGTGAAAATTTATGTGTTTAGTTTCTGTCGCATAGGTGTGTGGGCGTTCTAGGCATGTCCTTGGGAAAGTTTAAATCACTGCCAATTTCTTTTGCCAATTTGTAGACGATATCTTCATTTTCGCTAAGGGGAGAAAGTTTACCACAGATGGACAGACGGACCTGGTCGAAACTGTCCAAACATTTACATACTTTGTCGAATTTTTAAAGCTTATTGCTTCTATGCATTATAAAGGTATTGAAAAAACAATTAAATTTCGATACACTATAATATCGGGTAGGCGTGGTCAATTTTTTCCATTTTTGTACACGAATGCGACAGCATTGCCCATAGAATATGCGTTCATCTTTTTACACATTTATTTGTATATTTTATGAGTAATGAAGAAAAAACCAATTTTTCGTTCCCTTTGAAAAACATAGGTAGTCTCAGTTTACATGCTGCTGTGGGCGTGTTCTTCGATCGATTTGGTCTATTTTCAATATCAACTTGCGTGGAAGAACTTTCAAAGTTTTCACGCAATTTGAAGTCGATAGCATTATTTTTGCGACCAGGAGAATGTTCAGACCAGACATTAAACAGGCGGACAGACGGACAATCGGGCATGCTTAAATCGATTCAGATATTGATGCTGATTAAGATTATGTGTACTTTGTAGGGTCTCTGACGCTTCGCTCTGGTCCTTGGAAACGTTCTCACAAAATGAATATATCGCTCATCGTTCGATGATGGATATAAAAACGAAAGGAACGTAGGGAATGTCCCTGTACTTGTATTTACTATTAATAAAGTAATTATTTCGTTCAATTTTAATTCATCATATCAAGAGGCAGTCGTAACTGTTATTACGAGTCCGTTTATCAAAATTTTTCAATAAATTAGAGTAAATAAAAGCAGTATAACGGGACACCGTCCACCATTTCGCTTAATACTGCTATTCATGTAACGAGTTTTCATAATGCGACTTTATAAGGAAAGTGATCGGATTCAATAGGGCTCGTCTTTGGGACAAAAAAATGCCAATGTATTGATGAATTTTCCGCAAAATATCTCGATAATTGTGACCTGCAGATTGAGTCCGAGATGGACAGACATCAGATGGATAACCAGGCAAAGCACCTTAGATGACTATAATGAAAGTTGAGTTTATCTCAAGTGCTTCAGTGGCGCTGTATACATTCGCACAAAATTAATATGGCCCTTATCACACAAGTGATGTGTAGGGTGTAATGAGTATCTGATTATGAAAATTGTTTGTAAATTCAAAAATATTATAATTTAAAATCCGCTTTTCAAAGGGAGCTTTCCTGATTTCTGCGCGTTTTTAATACAAATTAAATTCCTTTAGCGGTTTTAAATAAAAAAATTAATGTTATACAGATTTTCTGTTTGTTTAACTTTTCCTTTTCCCCTATTTTGAAAAAAAAAAAAAAAAAAATCTCTTTAAATGGATTTTATCGACGCAATGAATGTTTTCTGTGTTTATATTTGTGAGTTTCTTCCATTGTTGTTTCACCGCTGCCATGTTCTTTTATTATTATTCTTTTTTCTTCTTTTTTTTCTATATGTATATATATATATCTGTATATATATGTTCTTTTTTTATTATTTTTTTTTTTTTCTATTTTTCATTTAAACCTAGCTGCATAAAATGGCAAAACGAAAATGCAATTAAAAATACGTTTTATGGCTTTGTTATTGTTTGACTCGATCTGCGGGTGTGTGAAATCTAACCATACAACGAATGCTAAGCATTTGTAAAAGATGTGTATGTATGCACATATGCTTTCTTTTACACCCTTCCTCATACAATGACGGTATACTAAATTTTTACTTCCATTTGCAACACTCAGATATATGCAACAAAAGTGTGAGTCAAATTTGCTGTGTTCGGCTGGCCGTACGTTTGTCGCGCTCTCCGTTTGTTCTTTCATTGGCGTTAACTTGACGTTTAAACACCGTCACCATAGATACAAAAAATTTAAACTTATAACTAATACGGACCTAAAACTTGGTACATTACGCTAATTGAACCTGGTTAGAACATTGGGCGCAGAGCGGTTCCGATCGGCCAACTGTACCCGTTGTACAACCCGTTGTAGAAAACATTGAACTAAACTAAAAGTTTTATGAATTGGTTGTTGGCACTATAGTTTCGCCCAGAAGCGATATTGACTTTCTTACTTGTTTTCATTTTTTTTTTTTTTTTTCAATCGTCAACACCAATATAATGTGTTGCGTAGGAAAAAGCAACTGTTTTTTATTAGGAAAAAAAATTTGCATTTTTCGTTTAAAGCAGCGGCGAGTAGGAAATCGTGGGGAATAATAAAAACGAAGGGAGAAAGAATTTTTATTCGACATAGCACGAATATTTTACTCACAGCTATCCTACATGGTCCCAATGTAAAGCGAAAATTCATTTAATCCACGTCCATGCGTCCGTCATATATTGTGTCAAATATATTGCATATCATATTTATTTCAAACCGATCGGTTGTATTTATTTTTAAGTTTTGGCAGGACTTTATCGAAAATTGTACAGATTGAGGCCGCTATGTTTTCAAGTTATATAATAGTGCTGTTGCGCTATTGGTTGGTTTAATTAGCCTCAGTTTTTATGGAGGCCTTAAGATGAATCTGTAAAATTTCTATGCCATATTTTGAAAATAAGGGAAGAATCAGCATTTTTTTCTTGTTAACTATAGGTTAAACATTCTGGGTGATTTAGATAATTTTTGGCACCAGTCTTAGAAGTAGAGCAGGTGATGGGAAAAAACTTGAAGGTGAATAAGGTGATGATTTTTGGGTTGATGACGCGATGATAAGATGGCTAGGATAGAACACATTCGCTGTGCTGACTGATTAGGTATTTCGTATACCTAACCGACATTGGACAAATCTAAATCCAAATGTAATATAGCGCCAAAAAGCTTATGTATGCATATATCACTGTATACGTGTTTTTATACCTTTATCTCTGTACAAGTTCACTGTATAAAATCTGGCGCTGATAGTATTCCGCGTAACTCAATAAAGCGGTTAAAAAATGTGGAAAACAATTCTCTATAAAATGTGTTTTTTTTTCATTGTTTTTTTTTTTTCTCTCGCTGTATCAGTATCAAAACGAGAACCGGGAATGAGCGAGAATTCAGGGGCATAGTAATGTATGCCTTGAAACGGTTCTTGTCATATTCATCCTGTAGTGTATTGTATGTTTGTAAGGATGAGATATTCAATCCAATTTATGTTTATTTTGTACTTTTGTGTTTTTGCATCTATGCCGCTCAGCATACCCTGTATGGTGAATGTCTGTCAACAGCTAGCGCGGAATTACATTGTAAGGTAAATTAAACTAAATTTTGAACAGCCTAAGCCAGCTCTCTATTAGCAATGATTTCCTATCAGAAATTTGTAAGATTTGAAGGATCAGCTAAGCTTTAATTATACTCAAGAGGACAAAATATCGTTTAGTCGCCAAACTGCTATCAGTGACTGTGACACTAGGTCGTTCTACTTGGCAAATTATTTATGCATTTTGTGGTTGTAGCTCAAGTAGACTCGACAAAAATCTGATCGTTCCGAAATTTCATTGAAATAGTGAGTGTTATTGTTGTTGTTGCTGTTGTTTTCCCGTGGTAGATACAACGATTCAATTTTCAAAAACACAAAAACAAAAAAAAAAAAAATGAAAATAAAAGTAAAAACAAAAGTAAATAAATAAAAAATAAATAATCTATAAATTTATCAATGCCAGCAAAAGTTTCACTTAACAACGTTTTATGATATCAACGGAAAAACAGCAAATTTTATATGTTTGCTATTTTTTGATGGGTTTTGTCTTTCTTTCTCTTATTTTCTTATTCTTCTTCTATTTCTTTTTTGTTTTTGTTTTTATTTTTTTCCTCTTTCCATATTACAATGTTGAACATCATTTACTACAATCGATTATGTGCACAATGCTGCGCAGTATATGAATCTGAGGGGAGAGCGTAGGAAAGAAATAGAAAACAATAGGTTGTTACGCGCTAGTTTGACTGAGATCAATGCAAGCATTGAAGGATTAGAGCACTGTGACTGCTAAACATCGAAAGATAGTATACGTAACGAGCACGACAAGGGTAAATGCTGCTTAATAAAAAGTTAAGTGAAAGTTTCGTGTGGACAGCAGTATCAGCTGCACTTGAAGTTACTTCAGCGCATCACTCAGTCACATATGTTGTTATTGTTGGGGTAAGCATAATATTCTACTGACACATGGACAGATACTCAAACAAGCGAGAGAGAGCGAAATGGATGGAGATGAAAAAAAAAAAAAAAACAAAATGCTTTCAATATTCCAATTCAATGAAAATTTCTATCTAACATGATGAACTATATAGCATATGTATTGGTTTTCCTTCATTTTCCAGAAGAAGCAAAAATTTTTGATCAAAATAAAACAAGCATAATGTAAAATTCATTAAAGATAAAAGTATATGAAAAAAGAATAAAATTTAATATAAACTGAGTCAGTCTCGTTTCTCTAATCAGATTTATTTCAATCATTATTATCAGTTACTTAGAAAAATCTATGTTAAAATATATGTTTGAAACTCAAGTGCAATAGTTTCCAAACAAATCGAATCTTACAGAAGGGATAGGATAGTTGATAGATTAGTTTTTCAGAATTTACTTTTTCATAAACGCTAGAGCGTGTATGCGATTCGATTTATGCAAAATTTACGATTCATTGTTACAGGCAGCGAACGTTCAATTAAAAATATGTGCCTACGTCTTTTTATTAGCGATTTGCTTAGGTTTATTTGTCTGTGCGTTTCTTCGAGCCATGATTACCACCCGACAACCTGGATCCAGAAAACCAAACTAGATTTAAGTTAAACAACTCCTTGAAAAAAAGGGTAATTTTAGTTGTTTAAACGAACAAGTGAGATCCGACTAAGGCACAACACTACCTAATAATCCCGAAGTTATAGGTCATCTTTTCGTAATTATTCACGAAAGACTGATCAATGTATTCGTATCTACTATTTGTATACCCTCCACCACCACTGTGGTGCAAGGGTATATTAAGTTTGTGCGAATATACGCAACGATCAGAAGGACTTGAGATAAACCCATCTTTTATTATTTCTTTCTCAATCGATTTAACTATGCCTGTATGTTTACCTTCCTCATTTTCTTGTGCTTAATCTACAAGCCGCAATTTTTTGGATATTTTAATGTTATTTAGTATACTGACGGGTTTGGCCTAAGACTGAACGCTATTGGAAATGGTTGTGATCAGAACACTTTTACGATCACTTCGTGTATTATTTTCAGAAGTGGTTATGTGGATAACTGTAAGCTGGTGTAAAGTATTTAATAGCGAGCCCTGGTCCATTGCAGTATTTATGTGTTTTATGAAAAGCAAACAGCGGCTCCCACAAAAAAAAAAAAAAGGTTATTTTTACCTCCTTGTCTATGTTTTCAACGTACCTTAATTCTCAACCGATGGGCAAGAAGTTTTATTTGCACATTTATTTATTCATTTCCTAACGAAAAACATGCGCATTTATATATCAAAAACCCTCTCACAAATTGGTTATAGGATTCGCTAAAATAAGCCACTAAAAAATATCCCCTGCACTTCGTTAAAGAATGTTGTTATTAAAGTTGAACTTTTGAGCTCGGTGTGAATCGGTTGGCAGTTAGCAGCTCGAAAAAACATAAATTTGAGAAAAAACGCGTTTCAAGTTCGAGATAGTTTCCGATACAGACTTCACTACGAAAATGCAATTTTGATTTGCGTAAAGATTTCGACTTCGTATAGGATCTTCTAGGTGCCATTTGTACTTTCATTTACGCGATAACATAACAAACAAAACAAGTAAGAGAATTATGCATGAATACGACTGAATCTTGTCTACTCATCAACATTATTTCAAAAAAGACTCTAAAAAAGAAAGAAAAACTAAATTTCGATATGTTATAATGTTGTGCATGTGTTGTGCTTGACTGATATTTTCTACTTTTCTAGAATAAATATGGAAATTGATATCGTGTGTCTGAAGCAGATATTTCCAATTGTTGCGATCAAGTGTATTTTTATCACAGCAATTAACAAGCAGATGGACAGACGTACTGACCAACATACTTAGAACAGTTCATATTTGATACTAACTAACTGATAATAGATGGACTGTGTAGGAGTTAAATATCTCCGGTAGATGCGATCATGTGTACATTTACCACAGCAATTAACAAGCAGATGGACAGACGCACTGACAAACATACCTAGAACATTTCACATTTGATACTAATCAATAATAGTCATAAGGGACTCCATAGGAGCTAAATATCTTCGGTATATGACTTCAGTAACACGGTAAGTAAAATTTAGTGATAGACACTTAACGTTAAACTCTACGCCCGTACAAGCGAAGCAAGTAAATATTTTACTCCAAACTGTACACATTTTGTTCAGTCTTCGGTTCTTTTCAAATTTTAAAAAAGTCATTTTGCAGCATAGATCCCAACTTGGGATGAAATATAAAAGCTTTTGATGGGATTTGTTTACTTAACTTTCTCACGTTACTGGATTAATAATCATATACACACTCCACTATCAATTCGTCTATAATAAAGATAAGTATTGACAGCTGCATTAAGAGAATGGTTTTTAATATTTATTTAAAATAAGTGAAAAAAAAAAAAAAATGTATAATGATTTTCAAGCGCTCTTGTACAGTGTGAAAAAAAGGATTATTAAGTTCTTAATGGCAGACATGTTTTGCATGTTAAACATGGATTGGGAGTACAGGAGTGGTAGAAACTTGTTGATGAAAAAAAAAAAGCAGTTTTCAAAAACTTTATTATTATTATTATTTTACATTTTGTTAAACATTACTTTTATAGGTCTTCTAAATTCTTTATGCCTCTCATTATTATAATTGCATTTAAAAGCCTAAAATTAGTGAATGTAATACAAAATTTGAAAAAACAAAAAAAAAAAAGGCAAAAAAAAAATTGTGCACAAATTATGTTAATTATACTCGCGGCAGCGTTTATAAAGGTTTACAAACCACAAATACCACTAAATGAAAATGTGAAAATATAAAAATACTTTTTTTATTTGTTTTTTTTTTTTTTTAAGCATCTATAATTAATGGTGTGGTAATTAAGTTGAATTTTGAACAATTAGAAATTAAAACACATTACGAAACCAAATGTAATGGAATGAAAGGCTTTTAATGAAAAAAATAATAATCAAAAAAAAAAAAAAAAAACAAAAACAACAAAAAAAACCCGAAAAACATACGAAAACATATAAATGAGAAAAACGTACATATGATAAAATAATCCTTGCAGGCGGTCATCAATAATCAATATTCATATGAAACAAAAACTTGGAGCAAACATAAAAAATAATTAAATCACATCAAAAATTATTTAATCTTCTCTTGCTATTATTATTATTATTAGTTTATTTGTTTTCGGTTGTTATCAAGAAGTTAATGGTACCCAGCGGTACTTAGCATAGCTAAACTATATAAGGATAAGATTCTGCCTGCGCGTCCCAATTGTTGTTTTTAAGATTCCTGCGACTTTTAAACAAAAAATATATCCTCTGTCGACTACGTCGGACGTTTGTGGCAGGATTCTACATAATCTCTCTCAGGATCTTCTTACAAGCATGTGTTCCACAATATATATATATATATATAACAAAAATTGTATTAAAATTTTTAAATATTGGCTGATAAGTACCAAGGGTGCTTCTACCTTCTATCTTTACTTTCTCCTTAGTAGGAGAAGAATTAGTAAGCAATTGCTGTGAATCTGGCGATGGCAGAGATGTAAGCAATAAAAAGTGGAAGAATGAGAAAACTGTATTTGCTGAAGAGCGAGTAATTAGAAAAAAAAGAGAAGCAGCATGGTAACAAAATCGTCATGCGATCACTGACACTCTTTTGCTGGGTGCTACAAACATAACGACACCTCTAGTATAGCATACTACCTTTCCTCGCTTGAAATCAATTTTTTGTTGTTATTAAATATTTTAAAAAGTATGTACATACATAATATCTTAAATTTTAATTGATTTGACACAATATGAAGAATTCGTGTTAAATGAATAAATAATTATTGGACGAGTTAACTTTACATTCTATGAAACAAGAACAATAATGTGAGTTAACTAAATTTTGCAAAAAAACTTCTCTGGGCATTTTCTAATTGAAGGTTTGGCGGTAAGCTAATTTTTAACTGTGTGCTTTCTTGCCGCCTATTTCCTTGGAACGTATACATTCTACTCTACTCAAAAAAGCACTCAATCACTAAATCATATGAAAAAAAAAAAAAAAAAAAAAAAACTAAAACAAATCGGCCTAAATACACCAATTAACTTTTGTATACAAATTAATGGTTAAACTAAAGTTAGCCAGTTGGTTAGTATTGATTTGTGAATGCCTGCGGTTTTCCTACATAAATTTATTCCCATGCATTTGCAAGTGCACACATGTGCCCATATGCAATTAGTGATTCACTGAATTGGAAAAATTCAATACTTTTTTCATTAAATATAAAAATCAACGAAATTCGAAGTGATAAGTACACATATATACTTTTATACAGATATAGGCGTAGTAGACACACACATATATAATATATATTCAAATTTCCTTGCTTTGCATATTTAACGAAAGAGGTATTGAATTTTACGTTATTACATATACATACATTGATACCTACACAGACACCTATGTACCTATGTACATGTAATTACAGTCTGTATAACTATTATAATTCTTAATAACCATTAATGATTATATATGAGAGTGAGAACCTTATCCTTAAGCACATCTACATATTTGTGTGCCTGTGTTCATCTCCTCTCACATATGATACGATATGTACAGTGCGGTATGTATATACTTCCCTTGCAAATGTATGAATAAATGAATAAACAATTTCTAAAATCATAGTTTTATGGAATTTTTCTGCTTTTTTTTTTTTGTACGAGTTTGAAATCTAAATGATAATGCTAAAGAAATGGTTAAGCGAAGTAAAAAATCACATATAAAAGCTTGGCCTCATATTGCATAAATGCAATTAACTTGCAGTAAAACAAAAAGAAAATAAAATTCTTCTTATTAGGTTAGTTCGCAACAGTTGACTGACTGCTCGCTAGTCAGATGAGAATTTGTTCGCCATCGATTCAGATATTGCTTTCAATTATATTAATTAATTACATAACTTAGCCGTACAGATGAAGAAAAATTTCTGCAAAGCACTTACGAAACGGCTTATGGTTTGTCTTGCGAATATATTTTGTTTATTTATTTAATTTTTTTATATAATAGGAAAACGATAATATATCAAAGATACAAGTTATTTTTCCATTGATATTTAGTTGAAATCAATTTCATATACGGCACGCATATCGATAGATATTTTACGAATAAGTTCGCATATTTTCATCATCATTTCACTTACATGTTAGTACAACACAGCGTATGCTTAATATACATGTTGAACATATCGATAATCTATTTACAAGATGTACATGGACATGATACCGACAAATTAATTATTTATTGATCGAATAGTAGTAGAAACTCATTCGTCCTTGTCAATGGGAAAGCAAGAACGGATACCTAAGGATATAATATATTTCCTAATAGTCTTAGCTAGTTCGTTATTTTAAAATTTTAATGGGAATTTTTGCTCTTCTGGTATCTCTCCAAGTTTTTGGCCATTATGGGGGAGTCATAAACATATTTAAGGAAGATCTTTGAGAAAAGTCTAACGTTTTTTTTTTTTCATACTACTATGTTCTTTAAGATTAGTTAGACTTCAAAATCTTATAGTCATTGAAATGATTAGTAGGCTCTTTCATGCCTATTGTTAAGAATTTAATATTTAATGTGACTGTCGTTGAAAATCGTCGTTCTGACCTTAAAGTTCTGCGTTTCGATTTTAATGTTCTACTCTCCCACAAAAAATATAAAATATAAATTTAAATCGCATCATAGAAACATGTTGATCCTTCTACAGTAGTATGAGGCCTATCTTTAACGTCATTTTATGTACACGGAATATAAATTTCATATATTCCCTCGCTTTATATTTATTCAAATATTATATAAACAGGTAATCTACAAGTCTGTAAGCATACATATAACGCATTGCTATTGATAAAGGCTTCTGTGTGTTGAAGCTTTTTCGATATTTCTTACTGGTTTTAGAAATGAGCGATTTTGTCGATGCATTGACGATATTTATAAACGAATGTATGCATACATATATATATATATATATATATATATCCACACATGTATTTTTAGTATATACAGACATTTTACTTTAGTTCAGTTTGCTTTTCGTATTTCAATTTTATCGATACTCCCGTTTTTGTAGGTAACCGTAGTACGTGTCTATTCATGCCTATATAACAACATAAAAGGGAGAAAATTTTACAGTTTTGTAAGCATCTGCACTTGATAGTTGATTGGCAACAGAATAGGGCAACGTGTTTATGTATACACATATTGCATTATATATATATATATATATATATATATATATACGATCAATAATTCCTAAAACTAAATAAGAAGGAAAGAATATTTTGTTTTATTTTGTTTTTTTTTTTTTTTGCAAAATTCGACATTTCTCGTTAACATAATCTTCTTGCAGACTAATATAGTGAGTTTAACGCTTTTCCACCTTATCGATGCGTTTATATTGATTTTTCACGATCCTCAAAACACCTTTCAGTTTCAGTTTGATCAAAACCTTTTTCCTTGCGACTTCTCTTTACGATCTAGAAGTGAATAATAATTGCTTGCGGACTACATTAGAGGAATAACGATGGGTGGGACAACAATTACAAATTTAATTTATGCCTGAATCAGGAATATGTTGACATATTCCTTCCATCGTGAATAAACGCGGAAGCGCTAATTAGAAAATAGTTTTCTCTCATAATATAGACTGGCTTTTGACGTAGTCAGGATGACGTTGGGGCACCCTGGCAACTTCATTTTTCGAATATCAAAAATAATTGGCGGGATGTTTTTAATGTTTTCGATGCACGTTCGATGCAGACCAACCGACGGAAAAAAAAAACGTGAGAGCCCTTTTCAAGCTAATGCTTCAAGTTTGAAGGATATTTTTTTTTCATCAATACGAAATGAAATTAATATCAGTAGTTCGTAAATAAATTTTGACTTGAGAGTCATTTGCACTTAGAACTTCAACTTTATGATTGTTTCATATTGTATTTCTAGTTTAAATTTCGGTTAGTCATGATGTCAAAATTAACCCTTTTCGTTCACCACCCATTATCCCGCTTAGAGAGTTTAAGTCAGAGAAAAATGCCATATCTTGACAACAAAGTCCCAAGCCACCAAAAGGTTGGGACAGAGGCTGTGCGGTAAGAAACTGTGCTGTACCACAACCGCAGTATCATATTTAGTACTTTCTCGACGAGTCATGAACTGAACGAAAGTTCGTGAAGAATTGTAATGCATGTATAATGTCTGTTGCTCCTGGCTGCAAAAATGATGGCAGAAACATCACCAGTTCTTGCTCGCAGTTATGTGTTAAAATTGTTTAAATCGCTATCGCAAGACTGTTATCTTGCAGCCTAGACTGTGAACACGCCCTCTCTTTGGTTTTTTTGATCGTTACTTATAAACTGCAATAAACATGCGATGAAAATTTTTACATCTATTTTACAAAAACTGATATAATCAGTTACGCCCATCGAATAATAAGGAGTATGAAAATTTTGTTCTTTCATCGATTTTGCAGACGATGGATATAATATATGCATTCGATCGGACCCGACAATAATTCTTTGACTTGTTTTATTTTCGAATGTTTTTTTCGCATTTTTTTTTTTTGAATAAATAAATGAATTTAAGCCTTAGATCTAGGGCTTTGAGATTTTGGTCTTAGAATTTATTCTCTGGCTAAATTTATAATAATAATAATAATAATAATAAGCTAAAAAGAATTTCTCTTCCAAGGTACGAGAACTCTTGCAGAGTGTAGGCCTACGAGGCGTATCGTGGCGTGATTTATTATAAAAACAAGTGCGCAGATTAGGGTTAAAGAAATCAAATGTTTCGAGGCAGTAAAGTCAAGTTAGAAACGATAGCTTTGAGTGAGTTTTGTACTCAAGACCACTCATACTAACTGTATGAGGTGAAAGTATATTGTTATGATGTTTTCTGGAGGGTATTAAACATACCCCCTTTAAACGCTTGCACTGCTTCACATTAATAATTCATTTGAAATTATAAGTTTGCTGGTATCAATTCTTAGTATGTCGTGAAGCTTTACACATATTTTCCATATAATTTCTTCGAGTATTGCGTGGTATAGTAGGTAGATGAGTCTTTCGTTGTAATTGTTTTAAATGTTATCACTCTTCATAGGATAATACTTCGCACACCTCAAGCGTAAGTTTTATTTTAAAGGACTTAACCAACCATATGATTACCGTAAGACTTGAGAAGTCGTTCTGAGGGTGAAAAAAAGAACGTACAAAACAAAAGGAGATGCACTATATGTATGTAAGCGAAAATGTATTTATTTAGTATCAAGTATCTAGTACGGTTCATAGGTCAAGTCAAATATATTTTATAAAATATTTTTTCATAATTTCACAAAACTTATATAATTAAAATTCGATATCATGCTTACGCTGTTGTATTTGATATTGAAGACGATTTTTTTTCTTTTTTTTTGAAAATTCTATTAAGATATATGAGTTGAGTTAACTGAGATTTTTTAACCTTAGCGATTAGGAAAATATTTAATAAAAACTTAAATCAAATTTGCCTTTTCTAATGGAAATGTCTTGAGCTCTTAATCGCTATTGCAACGCATAAGCAATTACATACCAACATGTCCAACTCCATCGATTTCGCTGCTTATACTGAGAATAAATTATGCATAAACAGTTTATGGAGTCTTGAATGGCTATGTACATAAGAAATGGCAAACTTTTGATGAATTCCGACAATTTCGCAATCTTGCGATGGATACAATGAAATTGATTTTTATCTAATCACCCAAGCCTCTAGTTCATGTATAAACAAGGAAGGAAAAAAAAAAACGAATAAAACAAAATACGATTTGAGAATGCCACTCAATTATGGAGTTGTTTCTTTCCGTTTTCTCTTTTTGGAAACTAAATTGAGAATCCTTCATTAATTAGTTTCTAAAAAAGAAGAAAAAAAAAAAAATCGAACTTGTAAATGTACAAAGAAATTGCAAAAATAGAGAAAGGGAAATAAAATGATGTTGAGCTATGCGAATGTGTGAGTTTATTGCCTCAAGTTTTCCTCATATTTTATTGGCATTTGTGTATTTGCTAAATCTCTTTGTAAATGATTCTGTAGACACAATTTATATGTACATTCGAAAACATCAAAGCAATCACATTTTAATAGAAGCTCCTCAAATGTTATGAATTTCAAAAAAGTAATAACTCACACATACATATATATATATGTATATATTTTAGGTTAGGAAAAAACTTCATGGCGTTTTCATATATATTTCAAACATACATTGAATTTAGTCATTGAGTTTGGGTGTCGTCGGGTATTGTCATAATGGAAAACGACGTCTTTCCTAATAAATCAGTTGCGCGTTAGTTTTCGAAAAAAGAGAGCGGAATGCAACGTCTGGGCAGTTTTGGCTTGACATTGCGTAACATCGGTCCGGACTTTCCTGCCGGGTGTGCAGCTTAATCAATCTTGGAACATAATCTTTTTCGGAAATGACTCGCTTATCATCGCCTGCAATCAATCCTTGCGAAAACGGAGCAAATTTGTGTTGTTTCAGCAGCGATTCGCGAATCGAAATTCGGTTCATTCATTTTCTTACTGCGTGTACTGCATGTACGGTGTCAAAATGTTGAGCTTCTTTTCCTATCGACCCATATGCAAATGTAGTTCGGTCAATGCTTAAGTGCGCAGCCATGCCATAAGGCGGAATGCGTCAATTCTCCTCAATTTATTGCATAATGCCATCAATTTAAACAGCGATTGCCCAACAGCGGGGTAAGTTTTTACCATCAAAATATTCCGATCAATAGCAAACGAAAGGCTTACGTGCATATGATAATCTGGTAAAGCATCTTTCCCATCAGCACCGCGCATTTTCTCAGAGGACTACGAAGCCTTACTCCTTTGGCCAAAGTGATATTGTAAAATGTAAGGATTCTTCTTCTGAACTTTGTCTCATTTCTAAAGCCAATTGATTTCGACCGAATGAATAAAGAGCGACAAAGTGTCTTTCTTCGGTTTTTTTCTTTTTAATTATCAATGGATTACAACTTTTTAATTGTCTTATTTTTGGCTTGATAGGATACGTGTTATAAAGGTTAGGTGAATCTGAAGCCTTCGATTAGGAAAATTAGCATAAAGTTTCTCCTTCACCTAACTAAATTTATGCATACGTTCACCCATGTTCGTGCACACATACATTTCCGAATATAAAAGAATACAACGCCACATTTCTTTTCTAAAAACAAGCCTTTTTTGCATTAATCGTTTTTTTTTTTTTTTTTTTTTCATTTTAAGCAAATAAATTTTCGATACATTTTTGCATTAAAGAGATGAAATAAAAACTAAGCGCAAATTCCTTATGGAATTTACGATAGGGAATGGATTCGATACAGCCATGTAATTAATTCTTAGAGATATGTATAGAGAATTGCGGAAAGCACCAACAGGAACCGAATGTACTTTACGTATGGAAATCTTAAAGAACAAATGATTTCACAGTCACATTATCGATGATATTGTGACTTTTGATATAATGACTTTTGAAAATAAGGTGTTATACGAGAAGTTGTTCGGGAAATTGTTCAATTCGAATCATTTTCAATAGGGTTCGTGCTTCGGCCAAAACATTTCGGTGTTTCAGATTTTATCAATTACGATAATAGGTTGAACGCAACTATACATGACGTTCAGACAAGTTAATGATAGATGAGTCTACCTCAAGTCCTCCTGAGTTTTTGTGATGATGTAGGTTGTAATGAGGCCTGGATATTAATAATCGGCGAAGCTCTTCCCAAGACTAGGCCAGAGTGACCACAAGACTTGATAGAAAGGAAGATGGAAAATTAAGAAAGAGAAAGAGCAAGATAACAATAATATGCTGTAGAGGATGTGGAGAAATGCGAGATATACTAAGCTGATTGAATCGGTCTATTTATTGTGCATTGCACGTCGCCGATATAAAAACGCGGTTGATGCTATTTAAATGTACCAGGCTGCGCAAATATACTGCAAATTTTTTACATTCTTTGCAAAGGCAAACAATTGATAAAGTCGTTCGTAATGCATCTTTACTTAGCGTAAATTATGGTTTTATTAAAAATTTGATAAATTTCTTAACAAAAAATTTATATCTGTTTCCGTTTTTTCAAAACAAGTCAACCAGTGAACAATTTGTAATACGCTGTGTTTCCCTTGTGCTTATTTATTAATGACTCTAGAGCCTTTCGCCTTGTTAGCTTCACAGCTACCGCAGCAACGTTTTGTTAGTAAAAGGGGGAAATTGTCTTGCTTTCATCACTGATGCGGGAAACAATATATTTTAGTTGAAATATCACAATGGGTATCCCCAAAAGGCAACGCAACGCAACGCAACGCACAAGAAGTATTAACAATGAACATTGCACTATACATACATACATACATACATATTAGGTAAGATGTTTTTGTTCCCCGTTACATATACAGCATATGATACATTCCATTAGACTATCTAAAGCCAACATTTAATGTTCAATGAATGTTCCAAGTTAAATGTCTGCTACAATAACGTGCAACTTGTGCGACGTTACACCGATAATACATACACATATATTTTTGAGATAATATAAAAAGATTTTTATGAAGCATTATTAACACAAAAGGTAAATTCATTTTCCTCTTCAAAAATGACTGACGTCATGTACTGTAGATGAAAGAAAGCCTTTATCTTGTTGTGCTTTGTTGTGTGTATTTACTTCTTCTATTATCGTTTAAAGGAGTTTAAATAAAATATAATTTTGTTGCTTACATCCGTTCAAGCGTAAGATTGAACGTTAAAGGAATATGTAATAATAATAACGATAACAATAACAATAATAAGACAAATGGTTTAACTTTCTAATGCTAACGCTTTATATTTTCTTCTCTTTGGGTCACGCTGCTAATAATTCGTAAATGAAAATTTGCTTTACGCGATTCTCTCCTATCTCGACTGCATAAAACTGTGATCATGACGAATTTTGTATATAATTCTACTGTTTTTTTGTATTTGCTTCCACATATGTTCGTGAAGGTGATTACCAGGGCGATCATAATGAGATAAAATGTACTTCATAAGGTTACATCGCTGTCTTGGAGAATTCATTTTATATATCAAAATCCTATTTATATAACTCATGAAGCATTACATATATGAAATATCGTTTGATGCGACATATGCAACGTAAGCCTAACAAACTAAAAATCGGTTAAAGATTAGGTTTTTATAGTAATTTTCGTGAATAGTTAGAAATAAATTACCTACAGGTTGTGGACATAGTCTGTCCTGTTGAGTTATTACAACAATTTTTTGCTTCTACACAATTGCGCAAAAGAGAGACTTATCTAATGACATGAGATATTGATTCGATAAATACAAATCAATAAAAAAAAAAAAAAAAAAAAAAAAAAAAAAAAAAATAAAAAAAAACAATTAAGAAAATTATATTCGGCTGTGGTTGAATCCCTTATAGCCGCTACCATTCTCTGAACAGATACATAGAAGAGAAAAACAAAAATAAAGCGAGCAGTGAAACTTCGGTACTCTATAATATTAGATGAACATGACCGATATTTTACGTTTATGTAGACATACTGAAGAATATGTCGTAGTCCAAAGCTTTTTTTTTTTTGCTTTTGAAAAGAGAGGTATTCGTACTTGACATTGGGTTGTGTGCTGTGCCGTTTGCCATATTTGGCTCATTTTGAGGACCAACTTGCCTGCAAGGAGCACAAGATTGTAAGAGAGACACGCATAAATCGTTCTAGACTTTTATACTGATCAAGAATATAAATGGATGTTCTCGCATGTGTTTTCGCATGCATCAGGAATATATTTCGATTTGAAAAAGATAGGTGGGGAACGCAAGGATCCCTCTTGCCTGGGCAAAGTGATAATAGTTGTGTACCTACTAGCGTAGGTACATCTAAACAAGGTTACGAGTTGACAGTTTCAGTCTCTCCGTCTAACTCGCCCGAAACCCAATATATCCTTCTATACGACGGTGTTTCACTATTGGAATACATTGATCCGCGAACAAAACTTTTTCAACTTTAAAGTCAGTGTTCAAAGAAACTCTTATTTTAATGAACTAAAAATTGGAAAAAGCAGTTTTTCTAAAATTTGTATGTTGTCCGTATGACATCTATGTGTAGATAATTTAACTAATAAATAAAAATAGATGAATAGATGTTCAATCAGTAGTGAACTTTCAGGAGGAAACAGATATTAGGGTAAAAGTTATTTGTTCGCCCGCCTATGTAGGATGTGGAAATTTGAGCCAATCGGGTGCAATGATGGATATTTCTGAGGCATGAAAAGTTTAATTATGTTGCGAACGTTGAGAGAACAAAGCATTTTGCGGTCATTTATTATGCCACTGAAACGGTAGAAACACATCACAATCTCATAAGCAGATATGGAAAAAAGAGTCCAACCAAGGCGGTAGATGTGCGCTGCAAATGTCTGGCGAAACATCATTTTTAACATTCAACTATTTAATGTCAAATTTTTTGATTTCGAAAATTTCTCCGATTTTTTTACGAATTTACGCTTGCAAGCAGTCTTCACTGCTGTTTTACGTTTCGAATTCTTTCCATAATTATTTATTCATTTCATTTTGTTTCAATTATCGTTGCACGCGCAAAATATTTTCATTTGCTGTCGTTTTGAACCCACATATATATAACAGTAATCGAGGTTAATTATGTAAGTTGTAAGTAAGTAAGTAAGTTGTACTTTAATTTATTATTTCCTTTAAAGGATCTGCTTTTACAAGCTGTTCTTTCTTACGCGTTTTCTTGTAGTATGGGCACTTTGTCTACAAATTCTATCGCATCATTGTATTTTGACGTTGGATAACTTATGGAATGTTCGATTTGATTAGAGATAGGATTATCATATATGTTATATAAAAAATATTTCATGTATACTAACTAAGTTCGACTTGGAAGGGTTTGACTATTTTCGATCGATCGAATAACCAAAAAGTGAATGTAAATCCATTACTGGCCAATTGGTTTTGTCATGTATGGTCCGATTGCAACAGTTTTGAAGCAAATAAGACTTCAATCAGTCAGTTTTATTTTATTTTCCATGATTGTCTCGAGCTAGTTGGACGCCTTTTTATCTTTTCGAAAATAAAAGAATTTTGTATTGTTCCTTTTACTTTATATGCTGGACAGATCATGATGAATACTTCTTTACAATTTCTTAAGAAACTTCGGTTTTCAGTTAATGTAGCAAACGGTTTCATAGATGTTTAGTTTCACAGTCATGTCAAAAAATGAAGTGCGTCAGGTCGATCGGCCGATTGGAGCATTATGCATCTTAGAATCGAACTTCCAGAAAAGACCTTCCAGAAAAGACAAAGCCTCTTCAAAAGTGTTCGTTAAAAGTCAACGTCTTGCTCGTTGTGTTAATGATTAGCAATAGAGTTTTTTGCACAATTTGCACTGAACGAACGTATTGCGAAATGTTTTTATTTCCTTAAACCTGTCACCGTATACTCATCTGATCTGTGGCTTCATAGTGTAAGTGCTAGCGAAATAATGCGACTCTAACGCGTCACCTGTTGGGACAAGCGCTACGAGGCTTTTCAGCTTCACAGGCTGATTTTCTATTTCCTTTCTATATTTGCTACGAATTTTCATTGCAATTCTTTCTTATTTTTTAGTTTTACTTTTTTTTTTTGTTTTTCAAGCGAGAAATTCATTGTCTTTTTAAATAATTAAAAAATCTAAGCAAAATTTAAATTTTGCAATTTAGTCTTCTGGATTTGACGTTGAGTGATTGGCTCGGCGCTTTAAACACTGTTTGTGCACACGTACCTTCTAGGTCTACATTGTGCTGGTTGACTTAATGACGAAGGGTATGTTCTTTTTGTTTTGGTTGGCTTTGTGTTCGTTGCTTTGTTGGCAAATAAACGTTTGCCAAAAAAAAAAAAGGAGAAAAAAAACACCGATAATGTCGACACACATAACAGTGTTGAATTTAGTGGATTTTTTTTGTTTAGCGCGCCTGGCTATGCGTATTCAGAGTTTATTTAGTAGTCGAAAATTAACTTCGCGAACATCATCATTATAACAATGATGGAATGATAGCACGCAGCGAAATGCAGATACAAGTCAATATACGTATGGCAAGAACGGACAATTCACTAAATGAATATGTTTTAGTAGAACTCGCTCGCTAAACAATTACTCACGCGCTCGCAGTTACTGTTGCTGTCATTCGTGATTGTTGAATTTTAATTACAATGTCCAGTGCAAGAGAGAAAGGATTAAATGGGGCTCAGAATATCCTATACTTACTCATAGTCGTGCAATGTTAAACTTTTACTGTTGGAGAAAGTGTGACTTACCTGTAAAGAAAATATTTAAAATAAATAATTCATTAAAATGAAAACATTTGTTTTTAAATTTATTTTGTAAATACTCTACATATATATAAGAGAAGTTTTATTTGTCCATTGATATAAATATCTTTAGATGTATGCATGTATGCATGCGAGCAGTTTCTCGTCTACTCTTTCTCAGCCATAACTCAATATTTACGTTATATATATAGTAGATGTTTATATCCACATATTTCCTTCGTTTCTATATCTGTTAAGAAAGTTTGTTAGTAATCTAATAAATATTGATTTTTTTTTTTTTTTTTGTTTGTTTGTGCACAACATCAATGTACAACGTCATTACCAGCAAAACTAAGTAAACTGATAATAAAACATAAGGATAGGTACACGCACAAGCAAACGAATACTCAATTGAAAATATAAACACGTGCATCTGAAAGAATGAACAGAATAGTGGAACTGCTATCAGAACTTGGAAAAGCTTTCGAACATATCCTTACAGACCCGTACACCCGACAGACAGCTTTACAAAATTTTTGTTGTTATTTATTTATTTATTTACTTGTTTTTTTTTTTTATTTTTTGTATATATGTCCGAATGCTTTGAAATATTGTCATGAGTAGAGAACATTGAAGAACATACAATTGCACCTATTACAATTTTAGTATACTCCCACATTTATGCGTATATGAAGAAGTAGAAGCCAAGACAAAATTAACCCAACAGGGATGAAATCATGCGCTCATTCAATCAGTCAAATGTCCGCTGTACTACTAAAAATATAGAAACTAACAAGAGAGGAATTACATAAAAAAGACAAAGTCTTTCCTTTGCCTAGATTTAAAGCCAAAAAGAAACATATCAAGCAACCAAGGTTATCCTTTAAAAGATTTGCGTTTAATATAAACGAATTCACTAACATAATATTGGCATTATTTATGAAATCCATGAATTTAATGTCAGGTCATACTTTTATGTGTGCCACCAGACCGCTGACAATCGTCTTCATCGCTCCGATGCGCTTGGTGGCGATGACGATAACTAAGCCGCCGGAAAAGTCAACTATCGACACATACAGTACGCGGTACTTCGTTGTACGTAATGTTTCAAAGAAATAGGCCTGCAGTAACCTTGTGCAACTCCGCGCCTGTGTAGCCAACGTGCACTTCGAAGTAACACAAATTTATACGTTGAAGTTTTCATTCTTACGAATTTAGGTCAATCTACCTCAATCAACTGTTTTTAAATAGTCCTCAAGTAACACGGCTTCCTATTGTACAGGTAGTCCTTTTTGACGTGGGCGCATGATAATCCTCATTAGAAATTTTCACGTTCTATTTGAGTTGATCTACTCTTCCCCCCCTTAAGTTTTGCAAGTCCATTATCACATTTAAGATATTCTTCTCAAGGGATGCGTCTCTCTCATATCTGTTTGGTGGCTTTGAGTAGTCCATTTTCTCTGCCTTGCCTGATGGATGGTGATGGTGCATAGCCAACGACAATCAGAGACCTTGTGGTCCTCGCTGGTAATTCCTGAATTTTACGGGCGACGTTAATGACGACTCCTGCATGCAACGGTATTTTGTGGTGTTGACTTGCTGCAACGTTCTAGTGCCAGTTATTAAAATCTCCTGCAATTACGGGTGAATATCTGCTCCGAGCATTCACTGTAAACTTTTGAAGCAAATCCTGGAATTTCATATGGGGGAGGAGTATAGCAGCTGTAAAAGTATATATCTATTACTTTGACTCTTACGTAGGCACTACGTAGCGGCGATATTATGGAATATTCCTTTTTACCGGCACTAGATCAGACTTTCTTTCAGTAAATCCTGTGCAGCTTCGCAGTGTCTCTGCTATCACTTTTTTGATGTCGTCTTTGCTCTTCACTTTATCCACGTTTGCGAAATGGACGATTCTACTGTACCTATATGCACACATTAAGACACACATTCGTTACGCAGCAGTCTAAGTGTTGTTCCTAGAAAGTTTTGCGCGTGTTTGACCCCTTATCTTCAACTGGCGTAGAAATTCCTTTTGTGCATATTTACGTTCCATGTTAATCGAGTTCTTTCAGGTTAGAATATTGGTTCACTGTAGTTACAATATTTGCTCGTGACGCCTTATTCTTTGTCTCATCTTAAGCTCCGTCTTTCGACGCCTTTCTTTCTTCCTTACGACCAATTAATTTCACCATCCATTTCCTTCTTTGCCAGCCTGGCCTCTAGGATAGTGACTGTGTTACACCGTTTCTCTTCTCTACTTCTATGCTTTCCATTCTGGTTTTCCTTCGCATTCTTCTGCCTATAGCGTAATCTGCTATTATCGCTGGGCTTTTTCTGTATATTGTAGATCTTTATGTTCTTCAACTTGATACCACTTACCAGTCACTATTATGCTGTCAATGGCGTTTTGCATGATATCGTTAATGGAACACATTTTATCATTTGCAAATTTCGCCAGCCCGGCAATTATCTAACCGCCCAGCATTTCAAAAGCTGGCAGGTTCTTCCCTATTGCGGTTAGTTGTCACATAAATGATCGCGTGGACTTCATATGCACATTTTTCGTTTAGTTGTGGAATTGCTTTAATAAAATATGTACTCATTTGAAGGACTAAGACACCGAGCTTGACTTAGCTAAAAATGGCAAAACCAAAACGCGTTTGAATATGCTCGCCTTCTGGATCCGTAATCCCCATAGAGTACTATTCTCTCGAGTCAAAGATTTTATTCAAAATTTTTGTTAAATACTCTTGCAAAGTATTTCAAATATATTAATTAATTAGAATATAAATAGGTAATGAAAATGAAGAGAATAGATAAAATATTAAAATATTCGGTTAATAAAATAATGTGCTCTCTGCTTATGAAATGTTTTAAATTTCCTTAACATTTTTACCCTCAAATTATTATCTTCTTATTTTTTTTTAATTTATTTCTTATTCAAACGAAGAAAAACTTAAAAAATAAAGTATGTTTCACACTTCAATAATAAAATTACAAATTGAACTTAAGGGTCTTTTTAGTTCATGTCTTTTAAAAAAAAAAAAAAAAAATTTCTAAAAAATGTGCAATCCTCTACTTTTTGTAACATAATATTCTGCCGTTTTTCGTCAGCGCAAACGAAAAAAAAAAGAAGGAAAATATTGTGGGAGTGGGTATGAAGTGCGAAAAGAATAGTAGTCAAACTCCTGAAAAGCTCTAAAACTCATTTTCTCGGGTCTCGATTCTTTTTCTTGTTGCTATTACTGCTTTTAAGTTACAACACACCAACAACAACTATGCGAAACTTTTCTGGCTTTACACTTTATCATTATTTCACAACGCATGGCTGCATTTTCAATTGTGTTCAGCCAAGTTATACCAAAATACCCTCAACACCTCCTTTGTCCTTAAAGTAAAAAAAAGAAAAAATTATTTTTTTCTACCGAGCTTCAATAATAGTAGTAGTGAGAACAACTTTTTCATTAATAACGATTTTCCATTAAGTATCGATTGATTCTCGTTTTACTGTATACTCCGATGTAACAACACTAAAAGTACTAAAAACTTCAACTTCATCAACAACAGACTTATCATCATAATTGTGTTTACCAGCAACAGCAGCAGCAAACTCCACGCTGAACAAACACTTTCGACAATAAGTAAGGCAGCAACAAATAACAAAAACAGCACCAACAACAGTCACTTGAAAGCCTCTTACTAAGCAAGGAAAAAGGAAAAGAAATTGAGACGGACAGGGTTATGCTGGGAAACGAAAACAATATGTGTGTTCACGGGTTTTGTTTCGGCTGTTAAAGGAAATAATTTTCAATTCATCGTTTTGAAGAGTACGAAACAAAAAATAAAAAAATAATAACAACAACAATAGCAACAATAATATTAGCAATGCATTGTTATATTTAAGCCATCGACGCCCATTTAATTCATAATGGGTTATGTAGAAACACATTAAAAAGTTTTTTTATTTTTTATTTATTTATTTTTTTTTTTTTATATACGCATATAGTCAGACAATAATAAAATCATTAAAACAAAAATATTATGCAGAACTTTGTGAAGTTAGTAAATAAGTATGCGACGACTTCTTAATATTTGTAAGCCATAAAGTATGTTTTAACAAGAACACAAAAGTCCTCCAAGGGTGTGTGTGTAAATTACAAAGCAGAGACTAGGTGAGATCTTTTTTGATTAATACGTTTGGACTTGGATGCGCAATATGCATCGGTATTGCGATGTACTCTAAGTCGGCAATACTTACTTCTTGGATCTTAGATTGCCTGATATCAATAAGCTGATCAGAGCGTCAAGTATTTCAGTGATTTGCAATGAAACTTTGAGCCATCTATTGCGATTTCTCTACACGCGGCTCGCTTTTCAATTTTCGAATCATAAGTGAGCGGTAAGCAAATTTCGATTGATACTTTTAAAAGTTGTTGTTGTTAGCTTTAAGAGTTGACTCGAATTACTTTGCTAACTGGTCACCAATGTCCTTACCACAAACAAGCGAAAACGATCAAACATTGTCCGAAAAATGGGGCTGCGTTCTCCTTCCATTTCGAAAGATGCAGCAACGATGTCACTGGAAAAGTTTTGCATTCAATTGCGGAATTTACTATTTTTTCTTTCTTTTTTTTCGATATTGATTTATACAATTTATTTGGTGGCTGTATTGACGGTTTGTAATTGTGTGTTCAATCAGTGCGATGTGACACTGTTAAGCGCCTAAAAATCTACCTGATGGTAGGTAGATTGGTTGTAATGAGAATTTCAAAACTTGGTAAGAACTCTTAGTCAAGTGTTTTCATTTCTACTCTTTTTCTTTAGTTGACAAAACTTTAATGGTAGTTTAAATAGCTGTTAGACTAGAGTTGACGGTTAGTTAGAAATATGAAAGTAAAAGACTTTTTTTTAATCCAATCTTTATAAAAATGATAAAATTTGAAAGACTAATGGGTTAAGACGAACTAAGGAATTTATGAATATATTTCCCTATTACCTGCCCGCGCAAAATATGCGCTTTGTTTTATTTGAAAAAAAAAATTGTAAAAAATCGCGAAATAAACTGAAATGCTTATCATATAAAAGGCATACTTTTCGGCGGTTATTTTATGTTAAGAAATGAAACATACATTTTGTGAAAGTAAAATTTTTTATTTATCTTTTTTGGTTTTCCTTTTTAACTTTTCGCAAACAGTTTAATATTCAAGTCAGGTATTTTCATTCCCTAAGAGATTTATTTAAACGTGATTGTGTATTTTGTCACTTATTTGTAAGTCATTGTATGGCTTAAACAAAAAAAGTCTTGTACTTTATACGAAACTTTTTCGTACAACATTGTTAAGTCTATACTTTGGTTTGGGTATGAGGTCATATCAATGTGTTAAAGAAAACTCTGCTGATTGTTAGCCACATTTAGCTGGTTTTGACTAAGTTATACTTAAAAAACTTTATTTTGTATCTTGTTCTTTCATTTTTTTATTTTCCATTACTGTCATTCCTCGCTTCCTAGAATTAGTAGTAGTAGCAGTAGTAGTAGTAGTAGGAGTAGTAGTAGTAGTAGTAAAAAGACGCAATAATTTTTATCTACATAGCCAAATGTATAGAAAAAATTATGTAGAATGTTAATGATAGTAGCAGTGACGGTAGTAGTTCATCATTAAAAAGTTTTACAAACAAATTTCTCTTGTTGTTGTGTGTTGGTTGTAATATTTTGTTTCTTTTTTTTTCTTTGTTTTTGTCTTTTTCGTTATTATTGTTTGAATTTGGTAAGTTTTTATAAGAATTTTACAAGTTAAACTTTTCATTTTTTCTTCTTCTTCTTCTTTTAATATTGTTAAGCCTTGGTTGAATCCACCAACTGTTGGTTGTGTCCTGTTGATGTAATTCTGTTACAAGTTATCTGTGACATCGTTTTTTGAATAATATGATGGTTTTTAAGATATTTATTTTTTTTTCTTTACTTTGGTGTTTTCTTTAAGATTCCGTAGCAAAACTGTTATGCAGATTTCTTCTTACATCATGTTGTGGTTTTATTCCGAAAATTTAGATAAATAATGGGATGTGCAACTTAAGCAAGAAGATTTATTGAGTGAAGGAAATTTTTGTTTCACAAAACAAAAGGTTAAAATAAGATGACAACATAAACGTAAAACTGAAAATAATGAAAAATTGGTTTAAGCGTAAGTGACATTGGTATGACTATTTGAGATCCACATATTTAGGAATTTTTGAATTTTAAGAGGAAAGAGACGGGACTTTAAATGACGCACACAAGAATGAAGAAAATTTTGATTTGGGTTACGGTAATACCGTCAACATTTTTCTTTTAGATCAAAAAACCCTTTTGATGCTTGTGAGAGAGAGAGGGAGGCCGAGAGGAATTTGGATATTAATTATTTTCTAAAATTGCTTATGGATTTGTCTCAATATCAGTGAGATTTGTAAGAAACTGCAACCTGGAAATTTACAATATTTACTGGAAGAAGTAAACAGCAGCAGCGCAACACTAAGCTTGCTCTCAGATTAAATTTCGATAGCATTGGTAAGTCACTTTTTATTTCTAGCATAACTGCTTCTAACCATCTTGGATCAATTAACTTAGCTGGTCCTTCTCCAATTAACATTAGAAGTACTAACGTTTTTTATGTTCCTCGTCTAAAAAAAAGTTGGGTGAAATCAGAGCTTATTGTATTTTAACTTGAAAGAGTTATTTATTTAAAGACTTTTCAAAATGAGGTGTTTTATGGAAAGCGGTTGAAAACATTGGTCCAATCCAATCTATTGCCAGTAGCACTCGTGCTTGAGCCAAAACATGCGAATGCATGAAATTTCTTCGAAATATTTAAACAAACGTCGCCTGGAGGACGAACATAAATAAACAAGACGGACAGACGAGTTCGGTCGAAGAAGAGGTGGATACATCTCAAGTTCTTTTGGGTGTCGTATACATTCGCGCAAACGGAATACACTTTTCTATCATAAGTTATGTAGGGTATAAAAATTGTTTACAAGATTACGTAAGTATGCGCATGTAAATTGAAATTTCCAACAATTCCAAGTAAGACCTTTCAACAAGCTTTGGAACATTATATGCCTTCTAAACGCCTTCCACAAGCGGAAAAGTTGAAAGGAGGCAAGTATTAAACGATGTCGCGTGTAAATTCTATGAGCTCACTGACAATTCTTCTTACTTTTTTAAAAATGTTGTATTTGAAATATTTCGAATGTTCTGAAATATTGTAAATTACTATTTAGTTAACTTTCGCATATTTAATTCATTCGCCAAAACATATGCCACAATTTACCAATATCATCATTTGACTAAATATATGTTATAAAGCGTTAAGAAATTTACCTTTATATATAAAAAAAAAAAAAAAAAATGAAGGAAATTTTGCTCATTCAATTGTTTAACTATTTATCAGGACAAAATACATTTTTATGTCAAAAAATATCTGCTTCATTAAAATTATAAACTTTTTAAAAAATCGTTGAGTACATGTCAATTTAAAAAAAAAAAAAAAAAAAAAGGAAAGAAAGGAAAAGAGAATTTTTCTGCTTCACCAAGAAAAAAGTTGAAACAGTACTTTTGACACTCCTAAGCACTTTGTGGTAGTTCAAAGCAAGAAAAAAAAAATAAAAAATAAGTAAAATAAATAAATAAATAAAAAGAGAGGTAGTATTGAAATATATCAACTGGAAAATTTAGTAAAAATATATATGTGAAAAGAGAAGAAAAAGGTAGAGAGTGGAAATATATGTTTACAACACAGCATCGAATATGAGGAGAAAATAAAAATACATTGAACGGCAACGGGAATAAAGACCGCAACGATAACAGAGAATGCTATAAAATTTTTATGTGTTTTAATGTTTAAAGGCGGTGCTTCGTGGCAGCGGGGCGAACAGGGTGGCTGCAACACCATTAGAGGAAACATTGAAACTAACTTTGTATCTGTGGACGGAAACATACGTCACAAAGAGTATATATACATATATATATATATATTTATATATATATAGGTATATAATATATATAATATATATATATATGGACAATATTCATATATATATATATATATGTATGTATGAACGTTATGTAGATATATCCCCAGTAAAAAAGCACCATTGCAAATAGCAAAATAAATAGTTCGTTTTCTCATAGTTCTCATTCTAAAAAGCAACTGAAAACTAATATGTTGCTTGCACGCGCACAAGTTTCATTTCATAAATGCGTATGTATGTATGTTGTTAAAATTTTTGTTGCTTAATATTTTGTACAATGTAAAATATTGAATCAGAGCATAATCAAATAAAACATAAACAAATAAAAAGATATATCTGGCGCATGCAATGCATGAAATATTCGGCACACATGTGTTTAAAAGGAGCAAAAAAAAAAAAAAAAAAATCGGAGCGAAAAATATGGCAAAAGGAAAAACTATTATATGGAAATCGCACGTAAAGTACAACTAGTTGTATTTTCCACTGTATTATGTTGGGATGCGATTCGAGAAAAGGTATTTAAAAGGATATTAACAACATTTTCGTAAAATATAGATCAGAGGAATATTTATTTTAAAAACTTCTCTTTTTTCTAGCAATGCTGAAGATTGGTCTTTTTTTCTTATTATTTATTTATTTATTTATTTATTTATTTTTGCTTAAACCTAATGTACATTTTCAGCAAACTATGATATGCCTCTGCATTCAATTTGCTGTGAATTGCTGCATCATTCGTTTCATAATTCGTCGTGTTCGTGTACAAAGGCAAATTATTGTTTATTATGATCAATACTTCAGCATTTCCATATTTTGCCCGTTCATTAAAAAAATTTCTGTATAATCTTTCGTTTCGCTAAGATCGGTTTTATATATCTTTTCTATTCCGTTTTGTACATTTGTTTTTATTAAGTCTCCCGAAGCCGCTAAGAGAAGCACTTAGATGTAAAAAATCAGATTAGAAGGTAAAAAGCATTGATTTTACTTTTTCCTTTGTTATATCGGCGTATGTATCATAGAAGACATTTTCCCTTCGGTGATCTCGTCGTCGTGGGTTCAAATCTCAAGAGCGGCAGATTTTTCAATAAAGCCGATAGCTTCAGATGCCAGTACTTAAAGACTTTAGTCTTTCAAGTTATTCCTCTGATTAAAATAATTGTAATAACAACAATAATAATTCTGGTTACTATTGTCCATCGAATCAGATGATAAAAATATTAAGTACAATTCAGGGAATGCAGTGAAAGGTAACTCTTTTGCGTATTTAATGAAATAGCTTAACGAATGAAGCAGGGTTCAGCAACGTGATCTTTAACGTTTGCTATGGCACACGAAACACTGCACGTACACAAGTAAAGACGTGCTAAGCCTCTTGAAAGGATCGACAATATCGCATTTATAGTACGGATCTAATGATGAGCTATCAGCTAAGATTTCCTTCCGCACGACATAATAGTAACCTACATCACTGCAAGGATTTTCAGAATCAGCGGAAAATATATATCGGAAAGCACCATTTCCTAAAATTCATTTTGAACTCCGTGCTGGACATTATAGCGAGTAGCGGGCATTCGAATTGTTTGTTAGTGATACAGGAAAATCCAGGTTAATCCAATGCATTGAAGCTTTCAAGTGCATAATTAAAACCCACGAAATGTAAGAAAGTTAGCCGGTGAAGCGAATGAGAGTACGAGTAGTTTGAATGCAGAATACAGAGCGGCAGCGGTAATTGATTAATATACGCCTGGATATCAACACTTGACCTAAGATCACGAAAGAGATGGATTCAAGACAGAGGCAAAAAATAGTAATCCGAGATGAACGGACTCTTTCAAATTCTACGGCTAAGGAAGTGCAATTGCACAACCAGCGATCTTTTCCGTGGGACTTATGGGAAATAATCCAACTCCATATCACGTCATATTCCGTCTGTTTATATTTTATTCTGCTGATTATATTTGAATAGTCACAACTGAAAGAACAGTTTCCTCATTAAAATTGGTTTTCATGTCGTACTTAGAACTGTGTGGTGCTTTGCTTTCCATTCATCGCATGCAACTAATGTTACTGTGCAAACAAACTAAACGTCGCGCCTAGTACTAAATCTCCAGTCGAACTTAAAACATTCTTGGCAACCCAAGCATAGGATATATTAAATACTCTTCCTCCAAGTAGGGAGAAATCTATTATATCTGAAGGGAATCGAGGCGAATGTGGCTGCAGCCAAGATACACACGCATTTTGGGTTACTACTCCATACTTTTCTATTTGTTTTTGCTTCGGTTATAAACACCGTGTGTATATTTATTATATTTGGTTTTTATTATATTGGGTCATATTGAAAAGTGTCCGTGGTTTTTTCCGCGGTGTCGAGCTTCTTTTTGTAGCCTGCTCTTTTCCAATGATTTCAAACTGTTGTGTGTTTGATGTTTAGTGCTTCCGCTATTTCTTAACAGCTTGAATGTCGATCTTGCTCGAGCACCAGTTGCAAAATTTCCTCGGCTTTTTTAGTCACTCCGAGTTGCATCTTTGACGAAATATGCTTAAGCGGTGCAACGTAAGTCGAAAAGGAGGTACGCATTAAATAGTAAATGATGTAAAATACGGAATATTTGTCCTTTACAAGATGAATCAGTGAATCGATTGTATCTTTTGTATGTATATATATATACATATTTTAGACGAGTTTTGAAGAGAACGAGGCCAATCGTAGTCGGATGAGGCAAGTTTCTAGTTATAAGATTGACGCATCAAAACTTTGCAGTAACGCTTTCTCTAATTTTTCTTCAGTTTCTTAAAAAATGGCTAGTTTTCGTTTCGTTTTAGTAGCAATTCGTAGGTTTCATCCGCTTAATTTGGTACTCTTCATTCACCTAGTGCCGAGGTACCAAGCTTTTTCTGCTATGTTCACAACGATGTTAAAAGATGGGATATGAAAGCTTCCCTTCGTTTTTTTTTTTTTTTTTGGAATTTTATCGACTTCATCAACGTGGCGTGGCGTATCGTTAGCATTGAGATTCTTAGAATGAAAATTAACAAACCATTTATGTGTTGCTGATTTTGATAAAATATCCTTACGATAAACTCGACAAAAAGTCATTCATTAGTCTGCCTTGCTGATACTGATATTGCAAAATACAGCATTTTTTTTCCGAATTTTTCCTCATTTCCAATACGCAGTTCGTTTCGAATGAATTATCGAATTCCACCATGTTTATTTTACCTTCTTTTGGCGTGTCAGACGTGCTATGGTATGACATGATAGGCAATCCATTGAAGTTTACTTCGAACCCTTTACGTATTTTTTCTCTTACGCAAAGGTTATTGAATGGGTTTTGATGCTATCACTTATTTGGAGTACCTCTCAACGTCATTTGTTTGAATGAAACAATAGAAGGCAGCTTTATAGTATTCTGAATACACTTACGAGGCATATTTTTTACGTATACACGTTATACTAGACTCCGTTATGCTACAAATATATTTTTTACAAGCATAGTAAGTCTAATTTCCTCTATCTTGCTTACACGATCGAATTTGCCAAGGTTCGTTTCAGTAATTGTTCATTTTAGTTTCGACTTCCCACTTTATAAAAAAGAACGCTTTGACATAAGTTCCAGTGATAGTTATAGTGTTAAATGTACACATATGCGTATTATTTTGTATGCAATTCTTTTTTGCTTTTTTTCTCCAACGACAAAAGCAACTATTTCCCATGCGCGTACACTCACGAAAGGAAACTAAAGTATTACAAATTTAAAAAACACCACCATTATTATTATCAAGCAAAGGTGGGCAACCAACAACTATCGCAGCTCGTTTCCAACCTCTCTAAAGACAACTGCATGCATACGTTGCAAAAATGAATTTGTTTTTCTTATGCAAAAATTAAAAAAGTTTAACAGAAATATAACATATATATATATATATATATATATATGTATATGTATATTTCTCCGCGAAGGGGTAGAAAACTATTTTTTCATTGCTTAAATACACTGAGGTATTTAAGTGGTATATATTACGGAGCATATGCAAGAAAATGTTCGTTGCATACTTTGCAGGTGCCATATAAACTTTTCAAACAAGTTTTTTCGCTTTTATTATATTTACTCATTTATTTATTTATGTTTATGAAATATTGCAACAGGTTATTCGAGCTTGATTTTAAACTTGAAACAAAATAGCGATATGATTTTCAGTTTAAGTCACAACAACGATTCTACTCATTTCGAATGAACGAGAAAAGAAAAAATCATTTTGGCTTTAGTATTAAAATAACGAAAAGAACAAAAGATGAACGTTTAACCTGAATTATTTTTGTGATGTCCAAACTTGGAGAAGTGTGCTATACTCATCTCTTTCAACCGGTATCAAAAAGCTTCACCAAGGTTGCTAATCCTGGTGTTGCAACCAATGGAGTACACTTTTCAGACTGAGAGGTGTCGTCGCACAATCGTTAAATCGTTTATAAAAGCGAACATGACTACTAAACTAAATTAAAGTTTTAATGATCAAAATAGGTTTTCTTAACCCTGTGTTGCAACCAATGGAGTACACTTTTCAAAGTGAGAGGTGTCGTCGCACAATGTTTAAATCGTTAATAAAAGCGAACATAACTACTAAACTAAGGAAAGTTTTAATGATCAAAATAGGTTTTCTTGTATTCCTCTTTTGTGTATATACCGATACATTTTTTTTTATTTCAACTTATTAAACTTTTGCTGCTTGAATATCAAAGAGCACGTGTTTGCAAAACGTCAGTCTATCACATCTTTCAAATAGTCGCAACAGTCGGTTCGCAATGTTATGGCTTTTGTTTGTTTGCGATGTATATGGTGTTCTGTTCATCGATTGCTTTGAAAAAGAGGAACAGAGCCACTTTGCTCCAATTAAAGAAGGAGACTGAGACGAAAACGGCCCAAAATGGTAATGAAAAAATAAAATTTTATTTTATCGGGATAATGGGCTGTGTCAAAGGTAGCAAATTTGTATCGAATTGGTGCCACATGAGCGGTATTATCTGGATTCAATTCGCCGCCAATGGCTGTTGGAAAAAATCAAAGCTTTGTAAGCAAACAATGACTCTCCTTTTAACAATTTTTTTCTTCGATTTTCTTTAATTTTCCAAAAGTAAAATAATCAAAGATAAAGAAGGAAGAGGAAAAGAAAACCCAAATGTGCAAGCATCTGGAAATTAATGTAAAATAATTTTGTTTACGCATCCAAAGATAAGTGTTTCGTAAAGAATTCTTGTCGCTGCATTCACGATCAGCAACGTTGACTTGCTGGATTGACTATTATATATTCAATATTTTTGTTTTCTCACTCTATACGAACGGGATATTTGTGTATATGTACATTATAGTTGTTGTATGCATAGTTCACGGTTTGTTGTTTTTTTTAGAAAAATTTTAAGAATAAAAAAAAAGAATAAGAAAATTGGTCAAAAAATGATTTGAAGGAAAACGATATTAATGTAGTTTATTATTACACATGTACATATCGCTATTATAGACTGTGTTGTATGTATAAGAATGGGCGCTAGTGTATATCTTGAATCTAATGTAAGCCGACCATACATGCTCTTTTTCTATACATAGTTATTCAGTAATTTGTTTACAAAATTGTTTTTAAGATATTTTTGGATATTAACTTTGTGTGTAGAAGTGAAACTAAGTACACAAGTATACACATGTGCAGTGATATACCCAGGCGGCCGAGTAAAGTAAACAAAAGCCATAAAACTTTTTATAAAGCGTGAGATGGAAGCATGCATATGAAAATCCCCCCGAAAAAGATATATATATACACATATATGTGTTTATATATATATATGCATTAATTGATATAGATATTATGCATATATATATATATACTGTGTGCACATTTACACATATGTGTACTTATGCGGATGTTGAAGTAAACCATAAGCTAACACCTTCGCGTACGGATCAATAAAATGGGGGGGAAGGCATAGAGAAATCTAAAAACTGAAAACGAAATTCTAACTAATAAGCACTTGTGCTTAAGTTTCAAACCCATACACATTAACGGGAAGTTAAAGATAAGTAAGAAATGATTTTTGCTAAGAAGAGAATTCAAAAAGCGCAGATACTATAAATGTATGGCGTCGTTCAAACGAAATGTATTCTAGTTTTTCATTGTTTACGAAAATAATGAGAGCAAAATATTTCATAGCGAATTATTTTCAATTGGAAAATTGCTTAAATGCCTCATAAATTAAAAAAAAAAAAAGAAAAGAAAAACAAACATTTTCTCAATAGTTTTATATAAGAAAATTAAAATGAAGGAGAGAGGGAAAAAAAAGATTCCTTTCTATGAATCAATTAGTTTATAGAAATATTTTAATACAATCCACAACATACAACTTAAAATGCGGAGTCGATACGAAGTTGTTTTTGTTGAAATTCCATTACTTGTTCGCGTATCCCATAATTGGGTTTTATGGATATGTAAGACTATTAAAAATTTCAATTAAACGAGTCAAACATCTATGAATAGAAGGCTGGATGTTAGATGTATATGAATCAGTACAAGTATGGCGAATAAAACAAAGAAAAAGTTATGTTGTCTTAATAAAATTGTTCTTTGCGAATATTCTCTTGTGAATCGAGGCGAAACGATGAAATTGCGGCCAATGGAATATTTGACGTAAAGCAATAATTTTCGCCTCGTCAGTGGAACAGACTAATCGAATGCAATTCTATTCTGATCGCTTGGAAGATGTTAGATTGGAAAGTTAATTATTAGTAAATCACCTTCTTAAGGTTGTGTTAGCTGCGTTTAATCTTTGGTTCCTATGTGCATCCGCTCCCGCAGGCACAGTGTGTACACATCGCTCATTAATAAGTCTGAGATTTTGTTCTTAACTTTGACAAAATTCAGAGTTATATAAGAGGATAACAAAAACAGACGGACGGATATAAATTATAAATCAAGTCAGAAATTATCGCTGATAAAAAATAAATATAACTTTTGAGTTTTCCACAAATGAATTCTTGGAAGCCGGAGGCTAATTACCGGTCAGCACTCATCATTTTAAAAACTTACATATACGTATGTCAAAAGGAAATGCTTCCCTATTATACGCTCGCTTCGCTAATTATGGCACTCGATAAAGATTTCAATTTCTAGATTTTTGGATTTTGTTTTTTTTCTTTGTTTTGTTGACGTCAGTCTATCAAGAAACCACCACTTTGTAAACAACCAGCATTAGATACTTTCCAGAAGTTTTGGTCAACCGCCATCAATTACCGTTATAAGAAAAATTAGAATTCGAAATAACAATGAAACTGTGAAAATAAAGTTCAACTAAAATATACGCAACGCCATGTTTCGTTCTCTCCCTGCCAGTCACAAGGAAACATTTCTAATTTAAAACATTTTTGGTTAGTGTACTTGAACTACGCACTACTTGACATAATAACATGAATGACGCAACACAAATAGTTAAAATATCAAAACTAATGGCAATGAAAAAAAAAGCAAACTAAAGGCAAACTTGAGAAAGTTTTACTAAAACAATAACACTAAGTCGCTTAGTCTATTAATGTTTCAAATCGGAAATTAGCGTTGCGTAGAATCTTTGCTTACGCCCTCAAGACGAGTTGTATCACATCAGTCATCGATGCTACGATATCGATCCAAAATGAATAGAACTTAGCTGATAGCTCTTAGTCGACCCGCCTGGTAGACGTTAAATTTATTGTCGTTGCGTATTCATTTCGGTTCGGTTGAATAGAGACCATGGTTGGCAGTGAAATCAGTACGATGGGCTTGTTGCTTTAAAGATCGCAGCAGTGCATCTTACCAGGGTGAGAAGTTTCGATTAAAATAGAAAATAATATCTGCTTTGCATTAATATTGTTTCTTTGTTCTTCTTCTTCTTTCTCCCTAAACATTAAACGATGACATTTAAATTTCAAACCCTAAACGCGTTACTCTCAAAACCGACTTTCTCGAGTTTACCATCCTTGTTTTGCATTAAATTTTTGCCAGATTGATTGAAAATTTTAATTGCACGCTTAAAATTGACTAATGAGTAAAATGGGATATGTTCCGTAAATGTAAAAATTTTCGATTATGTGAATGATTTTCGAAAATCTCTTTTTCTATTTGTTTTTTGTAACCTAAGCAAACCTATTCCGTAATATATCCTATATGCAAGATTTATATTAAGTGTGCAACACACACCTTTTATTATACCGATCGATTCAGTATCACTTTGCTGTCTTAAGCTCGGCTTGTTTTCGTGTGTTTAATCTATAGATGGAGAGTTTTGAGATATTTTGATGAAATATGGTGCCGAGGACAAACGCTATTGAATCAGATCGGCTAACCTTTTCGAACCTTTCTAGCCTTAGTTTGAAAAGTCGTCATATGAATATCTGTAGTGTAGTGTAGTGTAGGGTGCCAACATTTACGCTTAGCTCTTATTCCTCATTTATTCATTAGTTCAATTGCCAAGTAAGCGGATTTCGTCTTTTTTTTTTTTTTTTTTTATTCTGTGTTAAATCAATGATTGCAATTAAGATTAAATTTAAATAACCTTTAAATTTAAATTCAATGTAACGAAAAATTGAAGAATGAAAATTTCTATGATACTACGCTACTTAATTAAATTTCAATTTTTTTTTTCCTTTTTTCATATTTATTGTCGTTTTAATGTAAGTTAACGTTCTTCACCCTTATCGAGAAGAAGAAAAATTTGGCGAAAACATTTTTCAACACCCCAGCAAGAAAATCAATAAAATATTGACGAAAAACATTGAACCATAACCACTTCATCGTTACACGAGTGTCAATAAAAATGCCGCAAAAGTCGCAAACTACAATGGCACTCTTTAAATTTACACAAACGCACAGATACGCTTTCATGTATAAGCACCCTGTGTGCATGTGTGTATGGAAGCAAAAGAAAATTTGAAAAAAAAAAACAAAAATACTATATACGTAAAAACTGACAACGTCATGCTTTACATACTAAATATCGACGGCATCCTCATCGTCATCATCGCCATCATCATGAACAAATAATTCACGTTACCTACACGTACGTATACACGCTTGACAAAGTAAAAACGAAAAACATACGAACAAAAAAAAAAAAAGAGAAAAAAAAAATGGCAACACCTGCTGCTGAAGTATTCGGTTTTATTGGAAATGCGCATCTCTCGTAGCGCTAATACGTTAACACCTTTGCATATACATATATACTACATATGCATATATATATATTTATATATATTGTGTGTGTATATATGCACACATCCTTAGACGAGTTATATTGTATACGACTTTATAGAACATCAAAGCTTTGTTTAGACGAAATTCAAGGTATTTTTCCATATAGGCGACTAAACAAACATTTATGTGTAACAAATTCAGTGCAAATTTGGTAACAATTTCAGTCACTAAGCTCAATAAGAGGTGTACCGCTCAGTTACACGGACAGCTTTCAGTAAAAACAATTTAAGTATTATGTTGTTAATGTCGTTTACGTTATTTGTTATTACACGTTATTAATTAAATATCGCATGCAAATTCCATGTAAAAACAACAAAAATAACAACAACGATAGCGATAACAATAACATGTACATGTAGTGACTTTGTGAAGTGACTTTCTTTAAAGACTTGCTTATTCATAGGCTCTCTTTAATAGAGTATTTCTGTGTGTGTGTGTGTGTGTGTTGTGTTTTATAAATGGTAATGGTAATGGTATTATTATTATAAATTTTATGACATGTTTACTGGCTGTGACGGAAGTAATTGTATATTGTTTAAGTCTGCCTTTCAGTTTTCGAGAGGTGCAAAACTGAAAAAAAGTTTTATGAATTTCGTAAGTGCTCCGGTCTCGGCATGTGCGTGTGTGTGTGTGTGTGTGTGTGTGTGTGTTTCATTTTATATTGCCCATCATCATATTTTTACCTTTTAACATACAATTTGCCATTCAAATATCTTTCGTAGTATCGCGATTATAATTTCGATTGTCGTTCAATTTCTCTAATGGTTCTTTTTCTGTTTTTTAAACTACAAGTTAGACCACTTGTGGTACAAAGATATATTAAGTTAGTGCGGTGGCATGCAATTTGCAGAAGGGATTGAGATAGAGCCATCTTTTATGATACCGTCCCATTCAGTATCACTTACTGAATCGATCTAAACTTATCTGTCTGTCCGTCTGAGCTGCGTATATGCGTTCAACCTGCAGATCGAAGTTTTTGAGATATTTTGAGATGAAATTTGGTACACCGATATGTTAAGAGCCAATAAAAATGTTCGGGATCAGATCAAGCATATAAAGCGTTATTGTGAAAAGTCGTTATATGAATAGCTGTGCTAAGTGGATTGGTATAGGATAGTTCATAGTGTGACGTGTCACAATATAGTGTTTTCACTAGAATTAATGAATTAAAATTAAAACTTTGACATCCATTTTACTATTAATATTTAAATTTTGTAAACGTTTTTAGCTTTAGTGAGAATTGTTTTACTTTAAAGATTTCTGACGAGTGTTTTGAACAGTGATCGAAAGGGCAAGTCCTAGGCTGCCTTCTTGCTTTACTTTAACTCAACTTTATTACATTTTATCACATCATAAATGGTCTCAAGTATGACAAATATAATATATTGGTAATTGTAAAACAACGTCTCGAAAGGCGTCGTTCATAGTTGACTGCAGTTCGTCTTTGTACCTAATATGCTATGTCTCCGAAATTGTGACTATATATAAAGAGAAAGTTTGTATGTTTGTATTTGATTTGAAAAACGGCTTGCCGGGGGAGCGTGAAGTGACTATGTGTAAGGAGTGCATAATCAGTATTACCACGATGCTCAAAAATGTGAATGGACAGACGAGCATTTAAGCAATTTCCTGTATGCGAATAAAAGTCTGCGGCCTGCGGATGGCTTGTTCCTTTAGGCCAAGATACCATATTATAATGGGTCCTTTGCAGTGCTTGTCCTATTTTTTATATATTTTATATCATTTCCGAAGTAGCGTTAATCCTATTGTTGAAGAAACCGAATGAAATGGAAATCCTTATACGAGCCTGTATTTTGAATCATTCAAAGACGATAAATTTATTCTAAAAAAAAATGCTTAAGAGACAGTCAACCCGTTATGGAAAAAAGTGCTTTGATTTAGTATATGAAAAAGCCTTTGCATTATTCAATGAAATATCTTCGAAGGTATTAAGAATGTCTTCAGCGCCAGCGATGATATTTTCGCACTGTTTATGTAGTATTTTGAATAAAATATAGCTTTCAAGTTGCTCGCTTGTGAGATCTAAATCGATTAAAGAGATAAATAGTTACGGTCTTATTAAATAGTTAATGGGTGAATACCTTAGTCAAAAATTGAACTATTGTTATATTATCGATTTTGTTCACTTCGAACTTATTTGAGTCTTTCAATGCTTGTGAGTTCAATTGAAATTTTATCTGATAAATATAGGATAGAAAATATATATAAGAGACTTTGGCAAGTTTATATTACACACACAGTTTTTATTAATGAAAATTTCAACAACTGGCTGATAGAAAGATGGACAGAAAAACAGACGGATATGATTACATCCAATCTGAATGTTGTTTTTTTGTTTGCATTTTCTTGGGAGCCATGACTGATATAAAAAAAATGCTGTATTATCCCATCCTTCGGCGATGACGAGTATGAAAACGGAAACAACAATAATACTGTTGTTATTATATGTTAACGACATGGCTATAAAAACAAAAAGAGAAAAACAAGGAAAAAATAGAAAAATTTAAAAACGCACGCGAATATTGGAAAATATTCAAACACTCTTGTATTACATAAAGTAGCCGAGAAAATAGTTCAGAAAGCAAATCGAGGAAGAAAAAAATAAAGAAAGCAGCAACGTCAGCAAAAATGGATAACCTAAAAAAAAAAAACAAAAAGAACTCCAAAAACAAAGCATTTGAAGAAAAATAAAACGCATGCAAACACAAGTTTTCCTTTGCTTTGGCTTTTCTTTTCCTTCTTTTTTTCTTTTTACTATGGAATAAAAAGAAATGTCTAAGTTCTTCAATGTGTGTAAGTAAGTAAGTAAGTAAGTAAGGACGGAAAAGTGGTGACTTAATACAAAATACATACGCATACATGCCGCACAACCTAACCAACCATCGTTAGGTAATATGTGTCATCGACTGGTACAAAATCAGCAGCAATAATATCCCTTATGTAAAAGTTTTAAAGGAATAAGCAAAAAAATAAAAACGGAAAGAAAAAAACTTGACAAATTACTTTAAACAGGTCATCGTCATTGGCGCACGCTGGATTACTTCAAATATTCTTTAAAAAAAGCAAATATTCCAACCTTTCACCGAACTTTTCGGAAAATTCCTTTCATTTCACAATTCACATGCTCAGCTCAAAAGGGTGTTTAGATGTTTGTTCATTGAAAAAATCGCTTATAATTGAAGGTTAATTCGAAATCGCTTCGAACTGAATCGTGCAAACAATGCATCAAAGCAAATCATTCGAAAAATCTATTCAAATGGATACGAGTCTGATGCGTTTCAAATCGCAAAACTAAAGTTATTTTATATTACGGCAAAGATATAAGAAAAACTGCCAGATATTTAAAAAATTTGATATGGCTTTTCTTATTTGCTCGTGCTGTTTACATCTCTAAAGAATTCTATAGCACTCGGCGACAACATTGAGGTGGGGAAAATGTTTTTGGTGTAAATCAACAAGTGTTTGCCGCTAAACTTTATGCTTAAGCTGCAGACGAAACGAAACGAAATCCTCGAATGCTGCAAATACAGCGAATATGGTCATTGTACAGGAAACTGTTGGTTATGATTTTATAGAATTGCTCGATGGCAAAAGCATTCAGTTCACGAGGCAAATATTATACTTAGGCTTAGGGCAAGACTAGCTAAAATTCTCTTTGAGTTAAACTATTTTCGACACATGACTTAAACTAATTGATAAATATATTTAAATATTTTTAAACAGGTTTAAACCTGTTTAAACAACTTTGAGAATATTTTGTAAATTTTTGATAACATGATAACGGTTCCGAAGTGGAGACATTCGATTAAAACTTCCCACGGGAATAGTCATGTCTGCATATGGTGCACGTGTCTATCGTGGCAGAGAGAGGGGGAAAAGAGCAATGAATAAATTCGAACTCTAAACGTTGCTCTTTGATAACTCAGTCTTAATAAAAAATCGTGTATCTCTACTATTTTTGCGCTTCTTCTCACACTTCCTTATGGTTCTTGCAGCGTTTGCTATAAGCGAAACACTTTTGAAAACAGCCACGCACAATTTTCGGAGTAGATAGATGTTTGCATCATTAAAGTAATTCTAATATGTATGATAAAACATATCATGGCAGATGAAATGATCGTGAACGCGCTGTGAGCAAAAATATTGAAAGGATTGAATCTATTTCGAGGTTTAGACGACATTGAGGTCGTTTTTCTTCGCAACATGCATACGTTGAACAATTGAGATAAATAGAAATATCAGCAAGTTTAGTTCATATTTAATTGTGACGAAATGTAGATAGGCTTCAATGCCTTGCAAAGCTAACTGCCAGCTTTTGCTATGCTTTTGAATTAAATCAAAAATTTGGGTTACAAAGTAATTATAAGGAACTTAGAAAATTGCATGGCAAAATAAATCTTGAGTTTGCACACTTAAAGTAAAAATAAAATTTTTACAAAAGAAAAAATCAATTGAATGAAAATAACAAACATGATTCTAATAAAATGGGAAAACTTTGCAGATAAATAAAAGTTCGAAGAAAGAATTATGAGATCAATGAATACAACGATTGAATCCAATTGAGCCAATAAAGTATCGAGCTTTTTTTTTTCCAAAGAATTTACTTTGCAAAATTAGTTAGAGAAATAAGCTCCAGGCTTTGCAACGGCAAAAGGAAACAATAATTCCTTCTACGCTGATGTTAACTATGACGGTTTTGTCTTCAATTTCAATATGACCAATGTCTGGATAATCCAGACTGTAGCAGTCTTGGGGAGAAGGAAAACATAACACGATTTAAATGCTTTCATAGTAGAGAAAGCCTAGAATGTCAAACTCATTTATAGACTTTGAAGTAAAAATTATTTCATTGTCCGTCAAGCATTTTATGAAGCATTAAAATGTTTTTTTTACTTGAACCATGAATGACCAAAGTGTAGGAAAATAAAACCTTTTGTGTATTTTTTTTTTTTCTTTTTTGAAAAAATGTACGAAATTTTCGTCTTAGAAGGCACTTTCAGGAAAACTTTCGTAGTCTACCTTTAGGCGAAAATCGTTAAAAATATTACTGTCTACTTTAAGAGCGTTCATTACTAGTATAGGAGTTTATTAACCATTCTTAATACAGAGGAAGGAACAAATCCGAACAATTTTCAATCAGTCAACGGAAACACAGATTTTTGTTTTAGTTATTAAAAAACAATGGTCAACGGCATGCGGTTTGTTTTTCGAGACGAGATACATTGTAAAATACTGAAAAGAATTATGTGCTAAAAAATATCGATTAATGAACGAAGAAGGAAAACTGAAGGCAACCAGTAGTTCGCTTAATGTTTTGATTTTGTTTTGAGCCAAAACAGCCAACTTTCAACGAGACAAAATAGTGAATATTAAACTGAGCAAGAACCAAAATCTAATCTAATCAACTTAGATAATTTATTTGATTTGAAAAATCGGTTTATTAAAGAATAAGAAGCTTTGTTAAAATTTATTTGAAATACCTTTCTGAATTTCTCTTTAATACACATGCCATCTTAAGGCGAACGGCAACAAAATGATTTGTTGTTTTAAAATTTTCACAATTTCACATCTAAAACTTCATACGATAGCGAGAGAAGAATGTTAGAAATTTTACAAATTTTTAAAAAACAAATTCACAATTACTTTTCCATCAAAAGAAACCTTACGATATTTCACTTTTGCCTACTTTTGATTCAGCGGTCGCGGGAAAAGCAATATTTGAAATAAGAATTTTCATCATCTGCTTAATGTATATATCTGTATATATAGTATATACACATATAGTATGTATTAAGTATATACACATATATGTACGTATAGGTGTATGCACATATTTGTGCTTACATTTACGGTATGTATACTTCTATGCTATTTACACTTTCTTATATATTATTAAAATGCACTCAAACACATATACATAGATATGTATATGTATATATATATGTATGTATATATCTGTATACTTTCAAAAATACTTACAGTAACTTGTTGAGCGAACTCAACCTTCGGCTGACCGACCAATTCAATAATATGAACCATATGGACTGATTTTTCTGTTTGATTTTTCGTTTATAACACACACAAGAAAGCGTTTGCCAAAATAAACAAGCGCTCTGGAGAAGAACTATGCATATATAAATATATAAATATATGTATACATATATATATGTATATATATATATAGATATAAATATATATGTATATATATAGGTATATATATATGTATATATATGTATATATATAATAATATAATAAACAAACGGATGCCCGCGATTAATGTTTATAGAGAATCAAATATATTGGTTTTTCTGTTTTTTTTTTATTTTTTTCAATTTTTGGTTCCTTTTCAAAATAATGTTACATTAAACTGAAAATTCGCTTCTTATGGCTTCCAGCTGCCTCGACTTTTTGAGTTTATGAGTTACTTTTCTTTTTAATTATGATTTGTTTTGTTTAATTTTTTTGTTTTTTTTGTTTTGTGTTTTGAAAAATTTGAATAATACCCAGCTTTGGTTCTTACTTAATATGCTAATTAAATGAATACAACTGTTCTGTTTGCACGTAGTAATTAAAGCTTCTACTATATAATTTGTCGAATGTTTCTGATTTTAACTTTTTCTGTTTCCTTACAACTATTTGATTTTCAATTATTGTTAATTATATTTGTAGGTTGTTTGGCTAATGCTTTTTTCTTGATTTTAATGTTTAAAAAAAAAAAAAGTGTTAAGTTTTTCTGTTCGCTTCATTACGATATAAGAGAATATTGAAAAAAATATTAAAAGTAAATTAAAATGGAAACAACAGCAAAAACAACAACACAAAGAAATTAAGTAAAATTCTATTTAAAATTCTTTCAACGTAAAGGATTCGTTTATTTGTTTTTATTTTTTTGTTTAATAAAATAAATTATCTTATAAAAGATTTAAGAATTTAAAGTTCATATGTTTACATTCACCCCATCATTACGTACTGCCTTGATTACTGAAAGTCACACACACACCCCCACCCACGCACACACCCCTCTAATGTGTGTTCCATGCAGCTAAACGTCAATTGTATATGAAAGCGTAAGACGTATAAGTCAAATCGTGAATGTAATCGGGGTCTTAAAGTATCAAATACTGGCTAAGAACTCATTGAAGATAATTAATTTGATTGAGAAAGTTTTTTAGTGAGGAAAAAAACAACGCTGCTTATAAATGCGTCAGGCTCGTTCAGAATCCTTGTAAGAATGCTTTGAATTATTAGCTGCAGTAATTATTTATATAATTAATTAATAAATAAATTATAATTGATTGCTTTAACAGCGTTTTTGTCAAAAAAAAAATATATATAAATTGCAATGAAGACGTGTTTTGTTTTGCATTATAATTATATCGTGCGCGTTCTTAGCATGAAAGATAAGAACAATAATATTACTTCAGATGCAATTCAAGGCTAACCCAATCCCTTGGGAGAAGGAATAACAAAAACGGTTACATTAATTTCAAGTAAACCATGTTGCTTAATATTCGAAAGGACAGGGAAATTAGTGGAGAAGGTATTTTACGAATTCTCTAAAAATTATTAAAGATACACGTCGTCCGAATATTCTTAAAGTTTCATCAATTTTTACTTAATAACGTGTATGTCATTAAAACGAACTCTATAGAAATGTACTATATATCGTATTAATAATGTCCATTTATTTCCTAAAACTATTCTATGAAATTTTGCAAAAGCGTAACACATATACATTCGTACATATTCGAAAGCGTACAATTGAAAAGCTATGTATTTGAAGATGTTAGCTAAAATTTCTTTGATATATTGCTTCACTTTAGAATAATAGAAATATTTCCCTTAATGAAAATTGGATAAACATGCGAAATATGTATCCTGCTAATATGCATTCTACCCTCAAAATATGTTATGAAATTTTGAAGACTTTTGCAGGCACAAGTATACTATTTAAATGAAAAAAAAAAAGCTTTTTTTAAACCCATTTCAGAATATAATATAATTGCAAATATGGCTTTGATTGGTGCATTATCAAGGATTAACTGAGAAGCTGTCGATTAAATATTAGTTGAAGAAACCTATTTGTCATATGACCTGAATACGCGACCAATGCATGATATAGTTCCTTTTCTTTACTTTATCTTTATTTTACTAACAAATGCTTACGATCCCGTTCAAGGCATTAATGATCATATTTCTATATAGTTTCTATTCATTTTATTATCTACAAATCTAACTGACTTTTAAAATAACAAAATTTGAAAATGAAAAATTAAAAAAAAAAAAAAAACAGAAAGAAAAACTCCTAAACCCATATAAAGGAAAGTAGCATCTTTTTAACCTGATTGATATCGACACTATCGATACATTTTGTCTTTTTTTTTTTTACTTAAAATTATCTACACATTCACTGCTATATACATATAATATAATCACATACGTTCACTGATAGTTTGTTCTCAAAACGATGTTGTGTTTACAGATTACAATTACAGCTTCATTTTATATACTAATTATGCTAATGTTTACGTACACAATAAGATAAAAGTGAATTAGGAGAGACAGAGAAAACAATTAATTTTTGTTGAAACTGAAAATCATTTAAGTTTTGTGTTTTTTTTTCTTTCTTTTGAAATGAAAAGAATCTTTTTTATGCGGTTCACTTTATTTCCATTAGAATCTATGTTTTGGATTATTCTAAAGATTCCTTTTTTTTGGTTTCTGGTTACTTTATTATTATTTCGTATAGTAAGTAGTTTTGGTGGAGAATTATTTAGAAAAGTAACTTCGAATTTTTATTGTTGATTGAATAAATACATATATATATATATATAAATATATATATATACATATATATATGTAGATGAGTATATATATATATTTTGTTTTTACAAAAAATAATGTAATTTTATTTATTTTAATTTTTTTAGTATTATTTTTGCTTTCTTTTTTTATTTATTTATTTATTTATTTATTTTTTTTTTTTGTTGAAAACTATTATTGAATAACTTTTTATATGTATGTTTCTTGAACTGTGTAAATATTTTGTAATATGTGATGAAAACTCTGACAACACACGAGAGACGGTTTGACTAATGTACGACTTAACTACACAAAACTCAATATCATACTGAAAAAGGACGGCAAACGCATACAAGAAAAACAGCCAGCCAGCCAGCTAGGCAGGCAGGCAAGCTTGCAGCCAGCCTTCATGCCTGACAACAAACAAACCAACCAACCAGCCAGCCAACCAAATGAAAATCCAATCAAACAGCTAAACAATAAACAGCCACACATAGAAAATCTTATAGCGTTCGTTTTTGAATGAAAATGAAAAACAAGTATAACGAGTAATGAACGAACTCTTTTCATAATCGAAACGAATGCAACTCGCATGTTGATAACGATTATAATGATGATGTTGTGTTTGAGAAATTTTCGTATTAAGGAAAAAGAGGCATAACGGTATAAAATTTCCCAACGAACATGTTGGCTTCAAACTAACGAAATTCATAGTAAGATTTAAATTTAAACTCGTTCCTTCAATTCACAGGTACAGTGTAAGTGCATTAAGCCGACCAAAGTAACGAATTGTTTCGTGTATTTGTGTGCAAATATATGCGTATGGATATCACTTAGTCATACATATAATAAAAGTATATACACACACACGTTTACTCTATAAACCTTAGTTTTCTTCCCCCATAACATAACACTGACATAAACTAATGATATGAGAGGCTCTTCAAACAACAGGACCATGTTGTATTTGTATTATCAACGAACTTGTAAAACACATTGAAGCACAAGCACACTTGCACTTGTACACTACAACAAGGATATGTATATAAATATATATATATATATATATATATATTTGTTGTTCATGGATGTGATGTCGGAATAAGGCCATAAGGGAAAAAGCATTTCATTGAGTCGTCGCTGAGTACTGAACCCCTAAAAAATTTGTGTTGTTGTTAAGTAAAAGATATATTTGTTGCTCTTGTTGTTGTTGTTTATATGATGTTATTGTTATTGTTGTAGTTTTTGTTACAAAAATATATAACACAGTGACTGCAATTAGTGTGAGTGAAAGGGCAATAGTTTTATTTTCCAGACTTGTTTATAAAGCTTTGTAACATAAATTTATTTTGCACGAGCAGGTTGGCATTAGTTTTCAAAAAAAAAAAATTATAATAATATAAAAATAATATATATATATATATATATATATATATATATACATATTTTAAAACAAACGAAATGATAGAAAAAAAAGAAAAATAAAACTAAAGAAGCAAACAAGAAGAAGCACAACACAGATTTCTGTTGATGATTTTTGCATTTTAATTTATTTAAGACAAACGAAAAGAAAATAGAAAAGGACCAACAAGACTACCATGTAACCGAGTTTTAAATTTAATAAAAGCAAATTTAAAACAGAAAAGTCATAAATTAATCCTAGTTAAGTTGTGGAAAACTTTTAAATGTATGTGTGCTTAGTAGTAGTAATGGCATAAATTTAAATAACTTTCTGACGTTCTCTCTTTTACAGTTTACTTTCTTTGTTAAACATCTATTAACATAAATATATTTTTTTTATTATTTATCCAAATCTTTTAAAAGTTTATCAAACGTTTCTTTCTATATTTATGCATTTGTTTATATTTCTTAAACAAAAATTATAAATATTTGCTTTCTTTAAGCAAATTCACAGACATTCAAGTACAGGTATGTTTATGTGAACATACCGATATGAAAACATACATACACACACACACACACATATGATATACTCCATGCACTACAATGTAAACATCAAAACCCACCCGCTATTTTCGTTTCGTTTCTTCTCTTTTTTTTCTTTTTAAACACATTGATAATATATTTCCAGTCAAAGGAGTAGAAAAATGTATATGCATCGAACATGAAATTATCAACAACACTCAACAACATTTTGCCGCTTTATTTAACATGAAATTTTCCTTATTTTTCCTATTCGAAAATCTCTTCTATGTTTTGCGACTTCAGCTCTCACATGGATGTGATAAACACAGTAACTATACGTAACGATAGAAGAGAATTTCGTTTTTCATTTTTACTCTTATAGCTTAAAATGTAATCATATACCATACATATACATATATATACATACATTGGCTCTAATTTCTCATTGATTTTTAAATCAAATTTTTGGCAATAGAATGGCAATAGCTTTCCCTATAAAATTAATAAAAGGAATTCATCTCCTAGATTAATACTCGGCTTAGGAAATTAATTGACAGGCAAGTCAATTATCATTTCAAACCAACAAAAATGTATACGTCTCCGTATTGAAAATCGAGTGAATTATAGACGTGCAATATTTCCAAATCGTCGTTTGATCAATCTATAGTCAAACGGCGGAATCGTCCAAACAAAATTAAATCGAATCGATGTTTATTATGTTTATACTTAAACTCATAGCAGACATCAACTAAATATCAAACACTAAGAATCGAGAAATAATTCCAATGATTCACTGAAAACACATGTCAATATTGTATGAGTGTGCAAGTATTCAGGAATGCAGAAAAGTTTATATCTGGAGAGAAATGTTGTTAAGTAGAAGAAAAATGTATTATATGACAATATTGACTAACAGGCGCTGTAAGCCTGCAATGAGCAAATTTCGTACGAAAATTAAACTAAAGCCTAAAACATGGCTCCATTCACCAAGAGCCATAAAAAACCTTTTCAAAATTTTACTTGTTATTTAAGAAGAGGGGACTTCTAAGGGCTTATCATGACTCTAGCCGAGGGACTTGCTGAGGAGATGCACGTTACATCAAACTTAGGAAACAAAAGGTTGTCCATCGGCACGGGAAAATGCGAACTCTCACTAAAACGCCCGTTGAGTGGATATATACGTCTCAATTTGTTTCTCTTTGGCTTGGGCGTATAGCAGCAAATAGCAATCGTAAAACCAACACATAATGCAAAGCAAAAATGCTTTTTCAAACAACGAAAGTGTCAAGTGTCAAGTTTTATGGTAAGTGAAGAGCATTCGCTGACAGTATTCCTTCTTGGCTGGAACGAGAGAAAAGCTCATCTTTTTTGCATCGCATCTTAGCTGGCGATGCAGACCAGATCTATTTCGAGAGTCCCAGACCTACAATTTCATGGGTAGCTCCAGGTGTACCATACACTTCGATTGCGAGTCTAAAGCGTTTTGACAAAAAGACGATTTTCTTCGTTTGATGGGATCAGAAGAATCTGATCTGTTATTAGGTGTTAAAGTCACGTGAAACGATTTATACCGAACGCTATCAACAACAATAGCTGCTCAATTTCCAAGTGAAATATCACAAAACCCAACATAAATTCATGTCTTTCAAATGGCACTTGGTCACATTTACATACATCAAAACGTGATACGGTGAAACCGCGAACCTGAGAAGTGCTAGCACGTGCGACTTTACCCTGATGCGACACGCAATTGCTAAACAGCGCTTTGCTTCTTACGAAAATGTGCAAAATATGACTACAAGTTGTCAAACAGATGAAGGAAAAGGTGTGGTTTAGCGAAGGGCTATACTTCCTATAAAATATTTTTCATACCCTACACCAATGGTGGCGCAGAATATATAACACACAAAGTCGACCCACCTTCCATTATACTGATTGATTGATTGAAAATTGTTTTGTGAATTAATCTGTCCGTCTATCCGCCTGTCTGTTCATCCGTTTTGTGTTTAACCTACAGATCGCAATTTTTGAGCTATTTTTTTACTGAAATTTGATACACTGATATGTTTTGACTCAAAGACGAACGCTATTGAAAACGGTTCGGATAGTTCCATTTTTTCGACCATTCCCCATATAATGTCTATAAATTTCTCGTCAAAAGTCACTGAGTAATAGATGCATGAAAATCAATTAAATGGAATAAATTTGGTCCGGTTGGGATAATTCTTAACCGCCTCTTTTATAACCGTTCCTATGAAAATTGAATGGCATGCTAGTAATTTGACATAAAAAGGAAGAGGATTAAATTTGAATCACATGGGTGTATTTCTTGAACCACACTCCGCGTAAAATTTCTCATGAATAGTAAGGCCTTCAGAAAAAAATTTAGTTCTTAATAATTTATGTGGAGAATTGGTCCATAAAACCAGTTTAACAAAACACCAAGTAAGAATATTATAGTTGCGCGAGCCAGGCATTAAATACCCTACATCACATTGTCCAACACTTATTTTTCTTATTTTTGTTAGAAATTGCTATTATGGGTCAACTTTCATCAGCACTTGTTAAAACTTAGACTTTCCTGCTCTACAAAGGAAAATCGTGGAAATCCTTAATAGAGTAGGATCCAAACAACAGGCCGAGATGGTCCAAATTTGGTACAGTTAATTTTTTCAGGTTAAATTGCTATTATGACTTAATTTTCATCCTGAAGCATTGAAAATTATATCTTTTGTCGTATAAAGTTCAGTTTTTGTTTTGTGAGAGGAGGTTCAATAATTGCCCCAGCCGGTCCAAAGATTTCATACCAATTTAGAGTGCCGAAATACTACGACTTAGCCACTTTTAGCAAGAAATTTTGAAAATTGCGATTTTTTTCCATGTAACAACTTTGCAGAATAGGATATTATGTGGAAGCGGCCGAAAAAGTGAACCAGTCCCCATCAGTTTCAATAAAATTCGTCCTTGGGCGAAAGTACGCCTGCGCGCTAAATTATATTGAAATATCTCAAAAATTTGCGACTTGTAGCTTGAACACAAATTAGATGGACAGACAGCAGAGAGACAGATGGAGAGACGGAGAGATCTATATTTCTGTGGAGTTAACGTCTGCACCTGGCATGTGCCTTAATCAGACGGTTTGTCTACAACCATTGGTAATTGAATTTAGTTGATTGACGACCCTTCAGGGAGAAAGACTATTCCCATTGAAGGTGGCTTCGCTACTCTGAAGTACCGAAATAGAAAATGGGTGTGGGCCAAATTCTTGTTTAGTGGTTTACGTCGAGGCCGACCTAAGCACCTCTTAGATAGTTCCCCGCGGAACTTTGGGACAAACACAGCCACCAGGAATACTCTCCAAAGGGCCGTACCCAAGCAGTCGGGCAAGAAGGCATTCGTCAGGTATTCCGATGGATAGTGTGCATCTTCCTGCCGGAGCAATTCTACTTTGGGCAACCTGACCCCCGTGGACGCCCTTTAACTTCTTGGTTTATCGTTCAAGCAAGAACTTACACCAAGCTATACAGCGTTGGGTGGTCTCACACTGTACGCATATAGCACTTGTCTTTGGACTATCCACACGTCCCGGAAGGCCGATCCATTCCCTATCCTTTCTCAAGAAAAATAATACTTCCAAGGTTGTTGGCGCACAGCATACATACCCAGCTGTGCCCCAGCCCTCATGATATCGCCGGCCATCATCATTAGATGACCTCCACCAAGAGAACCAAATAGGGAAATAAATGCTCCCTTTCAAACTAGAAAAGGGAGCCCCTTCCGATTAGAACCCTTCCGCTTCCAAAGAGAAAACCCTGTTGCCAGGTTATAGATAGTAAGCCTTAAACCTTTCTTTGCCGTTGACTGTGCGACTCTCAAGCAAGAGGGTCATAATGCAGCAGTCAATATTTTATAGGGAGCATCACAAAGAGGTGAAGGTTTCGGCACGTCTATGGGTAGTCCAAGGATCCTACAGTTTCGCTTCCGTGGGCAGACGGACAGACGGGCAGACGGGCAGACGGGCAGACGGACAGACAGGCTTGGACCAATTCAGATTATGATTCTGAATCGATCGGTGTAATAATAGGTGAGTCTATCTTACGCCCTTCTGCCTGTTACATACGTCCACACTAACTTAATATACCCTGTACTTCAAGTGGTGTAAGATATAATCAATGTTAGGCAATTTGGGTCACAAAGATCTATTTTTTAACTTCTAACATGTGTTGGGAATATCAAAACAATGGTCAACATGGCTCGACTATAATGTTTTTAGTTGTTTCATACAAAAATTTCGGTTCCATGTTGATATACTTAGCATTTTTGTTTTGATGTTTGATTTTTCGGGAACGGACTCGTACGAGAAAGACAATGAATTCAAAGTAAGGAGACATATATCTGGCCTAAATTTATCGCCTATCGGGTAGAACGCCAAACGTTTACGACAAGAATCCTGCCATATTCCTTTCATTGCTGTTACTTATATTTCATACTAATGTCGAATTCTTATAAAGGATACACACATCAAAGTGAAATTGTATGCTTATTGGATTTATAAATACGACTGCGGGCGCTAATAAGAAAATTTTGAAAACTTGCAAACAATAGACAAAATTTCATAAGAAAATCTCAAGTCGTAGTAAGGTAAGATTAAAATTAATAAATAAATCGGTGGTCCGATTTACTCGATTTTGTTTACTTTACCATAATCCATAAGTGAATCCTTTTTCGCTTTTATTGCTAAACAATGGTTATCCTTAGATACCCTTAAACTTTTCTCATTTTACTTGTTGCACATTTCTTTTAGATACAAGAAAATTGTACATTGATACAAGGAAATTGTATTCACTTGTAACCGAATCTTTTATACCAGTCATGGGTTATTCCATAAAAGATCGACAAAAGGGAAAAATATAAATTTTCCTACTCCTTAATATTGGGTGGGGTGGGTGATTGATTATTTATATTTTTGTGAAAATTTATATCGTGTATGTGTTGTAGCTTATGAGCAACGAGCAAAAGCTACGGAATGCAGAGGTGATCTCACTTTCGGTTGTACAGACGTGTGGGCTTTGTAGGCGTGTCTTTTGACTTGTTTGGTCCATTTTAAAATTCTTTTGCAAATTTGTAGGCGGACGGGAGATTATATGATAATATAAAACTAAGTAGGCGTGGCCGATTTTTAGAGGTATTGCAGCATCGCCCATAGAATGCGCATTCAAATTTTTGTGGCTTTACCTGCTGTAGTTTGCGAGTAATAAGTAAAAAACCAGTTTTTTTATTCCTTTTGAAAAACAGAAATGTCCCTACTTTACGAATTACTGTCAGTATGTACTTCAACCGATTTTGCCCATTTTCAGTACCAACTTGCGTGCAAGAATTGACAATATTTCTGTTAAATTTGAAGTCGATAGCTTAATTTTTGCGGCCAGGACAATTATAAAAGCAGACATTATACAGACGGACATATGGACGGAGTTATACGTAACTATGTGGATGTGGATGTGGTTTGGTGTGTTGCATACTGTGTTTGATCAGGTTTATATATTACAAATAATTGATTTTCATGCATCTTCCCTCTAAACTTTATCTATTCAATGAACTGAGCAGGCCATCTTATATATATTTTACATGAAAGTCCTTCACGAAACTTTAGGTACAATTTATTGATTGACTTGTGTAAAAAAAATTCGCTTATATTAATTCTATTTAAAAAATGTGTATGCTTTAATAAATTTCTCTGTAATTTTTGCTGCCTGCTCTCTCCAATATTTAATAGTCTCTCAATTCTGTTTTCGTTCGTCTAAATCAAGTGTAAGGCAATAAATGTCACGGTCAAGAGAATACAGAAGAAAATTTAGAGATAATTAGATTGTTGCGCTCTTGAAAATCAACGTCGCAAACGAAGCAACAATTTGTCTTTATATATATGTTTTTAAAACAAAGAAAATATTTTATAAAAAATAATAAAAAAAATTATAAAATTATATGGCCGTTAAGTATGCTTCATAAGATTTTTATTATAATGAGTCATATAAAAAGTCTTTGCGGTTTCGAAGTCCTTTTTGTAGCCTGCTCTTCTTAAATGATTCTAAACTGCGATGTGGTTGATGATGTGATGAGTGCCTCCTCTATTCCTGACAGCTTATGCGTCGGTCCTGCTGCACCAATTGCAGCATTTCATCGCCGCGAAGTGCATCTTTGACGTGGAAGTTTCCGGAACGGAATCGAGCAAACCACTCCTAGGTCCTTCGTTTACTCACAGCATCCTCACAGTGCACTTCACAAATTTTTTGGCATGTTTCTGCATGTTTCACCTTTTTTATAGGAAAAAAGCATCACATACCGTATTTCTTCCGATATTTCACTCATTTTCATGCCAACATAACGTTTTGTACAAGCGAAGAATCAGAAACCTATCTTCACCAAAATTGTAAACTGAAATGTCACCTTTTAAGTACATGTTCGTTTCAGGCAATCAGGGTGAGTGTTGCCCGATATATGGGCGACAATACCATTCCGCGGAAAAATCCGCAAAGCCTTCTTTTTCGTTTCAAGATTGTGCAGGCATCTACACACATTATAAAAATACCTACAATTAAAACAAGTGGAAATACTGTGGTGGGGCTGGGTCCACCAATAAACGCCCTACGCTGGCTTACAGTTATTCATATAATTCTTTTTCAAAATAAGATGTTATACAAAAAGTGATCGAAAAAGTGATCCGATCAGAGCCCTCTTTTGTTAGCGTTCGCACTCGGGCCAACTCATATCGGTGCATCAAATTTCATCAAAATATTTTAACAGTTGCGGCCAGCAGCTTAAACACAAGCAAACAAGATGGACAGACAAGCTGAGATCTATTCAAAAAGTGATTCTGAATCGGTTGGTAAAATAAAAATTGGTTTTATCTCAAGTCATTCTCAGGGTTGCATGAATCCGCACAATTGGTGGTAGGGTGTGATACCTTGAATAAACACTACTTACAAGGAATAATCCTATTAAAGTATTCGGTAATTTTACTTCACATCCATAAAATAACCGAATTTTAAACGTATTAAATGAAAAATATTAAATTAATTTACTACAAACCGTACTGTCAAAGATGAGGATTGATTACCGATCTGCTTTGTTTATAAGAACGAGAAATGTAGAAGAATATCAAAAACACTTTACTAAAACTCACTTAATCAAATCTCCGAGTCGCTTTAATTGTATTCCATTGCTGACTGATCTTGTTACTGCTCCAAGACTAAAAAAATCTTGCATATTGTTTTTTCTTATCAGTCCGTATGTTCGCATGGTGACTTATTCCAAGGAACGCAAGCACTGAAGCAAAAAATTAAAATGTGTTTACGAGGCCACAAGTCCAACTCAGTTGTAGTAATAATCTTAATCAAGCAAATCATGACAATGCCATAGCTAACGAAGGTCCCATGCAATTTGTTCGGTTGTAAAAATATAATAAAAAAAGCATATGTGCATAATGTCTTAGGTTCTTTTCAGGTTTTGTCCGTTTAGTCATATAAAAAATATACAAACTATATTACAATTACAACCAGGCCAGAGAACATCTTTCTATCCAAGTCCATGTAGCTCAATTCTGTTTACCTAAACACGTGGGAAAAATCTAGTATATTATTTCATCATAAAGTTCTGAAACATTACGTATTGTATGATAGTGAGATGTGTTCGTAGGGCATCTTATGTTCCTATTAAGCTTCATGTGCTAACGTTTCATTTACTGGCTTTTTCTCGCCATATGTTGTTGAATAGGTTATGCGTTTTTTTTGTTTTTTTTTTTTTTTATTTCTTCTTCTTTACTTTTCACGCGGGGCTATACCTTCAAAATCATAGTATCTACACTACAAGCATTAGATCAGCTTAGATTGTATTGTAATAGCATGTATATAATATTAACTAAGCCAGGTCCCTATTTAGCTAAAATATGGGGCAGAAATAAATGCAGCCCTAGAATGCACTTAAAGTGCTATTTAATGTTTTTATTTTCCGCAAAGGATCGCGGTAACTACAAATGTTGTGACAACCTTGAAAAAAATGTATATTCGTTGACAATCTGAGAGTTAGAGTAGACACGGATTAATTCAAAATTAATAATTAATTTAAGACATTTATAATGAGGAAGAAGGAAACTGTTTGCAATTTCTATACATGTCTACGCAACTGAATACGATATTAATACGATGTCGGCAGATGTGAAGAATGCCCTTTAAATTCAATTAAATATATTTCCGCTTATTTATTTCTATGTAGGGATTACTTAAAAATTCAATTTCATATTATTTATTTTATTTATTTTCTTACTTGAGATTCTTTTTATTTTTTTTTTTATTTTTTAAATATTTATAAAAGTTTTGGTGTTATATACAATTTTATTTCAACATTAATTTTCTTAAATATCTTACGGCTCTCAGTGAACACATGTGCTATCTTTGATATATTTTTATTTCATTCGTGTGCATAAAACCCTGAAGACAATGTATGTAAAACGTATGAAGCAACAGTTACGCCTAAATGTACAGACACATAATAAAATGGAAATAAATTTAAAATCAATCACCATAAATTTCTAGACACACAACTTGTCAGCATAAGAAATGTATGTATATATAAAAAATTATTATAGGAAAAATATATTCGCCCTTAAAACAAATCTGGGGTAATCAACGCTTTCGAGAAACGCGTGAAAATTACAACTTTGCATTAGATGTGGACGTGTCAGTAGACCACAAAGCAGACAAACAAAACATTAATATCGCTTTGGTAGGTATTATATATATATATATATCTAGATATCTTGTATTTATTTACGATTTATTCATTCATTTACTTATTTATTTCTTCTTGAATCCAGTTTTCCTCCTCGACATGGGTGGAATGCATGACCCCTGATTTGTTTATGAGATTTGTAACTCCTCTAATGCGCTAAGAGATAGCTTTGGAAAATTCACAACGACACGTAGCTTAACAGCATCAAATTTTCATTTTTTTCTTATTTCAATAACATTGCAAAGGGAATGGCGTGGATTGATTTTGATCAGTTCATGTAAACATTAGCTATTGATATGAGGTAAGATAAGAGATTTTGTTGTTTTGGATCGAAAGTTGCACTTTTTCCATTCAGACCCTCGACAATCACAGAAATGTCAATATTTCGACAAAACTCTACGTATTTCTCGGGCTATAGAGATGCCAATTACAGGATTTTGTTTTCTGCATTTAAATTTCCACCACTTACAGTGCAAACCTCCATCAGTGAAAGACGACTCGCGAGAAAGACTGCGCTGTCGTCGTTTCTTAACATAAATCAAAAATTATATTTTATTTACGAACTTCTTTCTCCATTCAAAAAAAAAAAATTCCCCTTTTTTAGGTTGCTACAACCGCTCTAGCTCTTAACCTCTTTGACCTTTCGCTTAACAAGGCTTACGACCAAGAAAAATCTATTAACACAGCACTTCGCAATTATTATTGCAAGAACATTTAGTTATACGTGATAATGGATGGAGTATGTGTTCATTATTACACTTCAGAGTGAAATCGGTACTCAGTTGAGTAGACCGGCAAAAGCCGTCCGAAATGATTAAAAAAATAGTGTCACTGAAACAAGTGTACATGGGTCAGGCACTGGAGACTTATTGAGTGATATGATATGACGTATATGTATACATGTGTATATATTTGTGACAACACTGTTGACAGACCAAAGTTTCATGACATTTCGATCAATTTCAGCTGTTCTATATATATATACACGATATAATCATTTAAGGACAGCCTTCTAAGATTCGATTCTAAATACGATGCGCAGTGAGATTTTGGATGCTTGAAAATATTTGGAAGTAATCGTCGGACACTCTGGTGTATATACAAATGATATTTTCATAACCAACGTGAACGAATGAATTCAACTAGCTAAGCGCGTCTTTCCGTCTGTCATGTTTACAATTTCAACACTTGGCAAATCAAACTTGGCCTCCAATCAGTTTACCTTGCTATCGGTTTAACATTCAGTGAAACCTTGGTTTGGTTGGCCAAGATGTTGATTTTCGATTTTTCATTGCTACTATTTTTATATCAAATAGAAAAGTTACGTAAAGCGGCCACGAACGATATATACATGCGATAGAATAGGTTAAAATACGACTGTTTTTACAAACAAAAACTTGGAAAGTGCTGCCAAATTGTATTAACACGTGATACCCAATTTCACCTGCTTTAGAGTGCGTTGCATACCCATAGACAGATAGGTATTTAAAATCTTCTTACAAGCTGATGATGGATATTAGTATGTTCGTTGTTTCCCTCTTGCTCTGTTCGTTGAAAATGTCTTTTCAAAAGTCCTTTCATTTGATTCGCAGTCTTAAGAACTTCGTTAAGCATTTGCAAGTACTGCGGATAATTGCGAGATAGACAAAAAGAAGATGATAAAAGTTTAGAAGAGTGCCGCGATCGGTATAAAGTTTGAATGACTTGAATATATTCGGATATTTAAAAAAATGTGACACGTAATACGCGCTATCATAAACGCATACGATTGGGATCCATTGCGCAATGCCCTCGCAAATGTAAATAATATCAGGCCGCGCAAAATAAGACAAATGGACAAAACATCTTTTGTTTACTATACTTCCTTACTTACCCTACAAAGTTTTTGCATGGAAAAGTTAACAGGATTTTCGATTCTTACGCGAGGTCATTTACTTTTTTTTATACGTAACAAGGCTAAGAAGCTAAGCGTGTCGAGAAAACTCGCGTTTTTGATGCAATTAAACAAATGATTTTTTAATCATATCCCGGGATTGCTATGTCATAATAAATGCTAAACCGAACTTGAGCTTTTGCAAAACGTTTGCGTGAAACAAAGCGTTTAGAGAAAAGACAATTTTTAATTGTGCTCACTCAAACCTCTTACGTATTTAAATTAAAAATTTTACGCTTTGAACAAAATTTTCCGCACCTACAGGATGTTATCAAAATTTTTTATCCTTTTTTTCGATTTTTTTTTGCCTAAAACGCGTGAAGCTAATTTGATTTTGTGGTCTTCAACAGTCAAAACAAAAAAAAAAACAAAAAAAAAATCCCAAGAGAATGTTTGAAAGTTTGTAACCAAATCACTCAGCTTTTGCTTTGCCGTGGGTTTCTAAGCAAAAACTTCTAGGTTTAAAGTTGAGAAAAGTTTTCCTATCTTCTATTTTTGCTTTTTTAAACTTACTTTCATGTTTTCATAGTGTGGGTGCGTACATATTTACAATGCAGAGGAGAACCTCACATACACACGCACACGCGCACACACACACACACGCAAAACACGCACACAATCCATACTCGCCTCGTAAAGAAAAATCGATAAATCATGTTTTACGACAAAAACGGGCACAAACAAAACTTAAAAAACATTAAAGGGATGGTGAAAGGTTTCATGTAATGCTATTGCTGCTGTTGCTGGTACACTATCTGCATAAAGGAAAATAACAGCAAATATATATATAAGGACTCAAAGTAAGTAGTATAAGGGCTTCATTGGCCATTTATTGTTCTTCTCCGCAGTTTCTTTCACAAAGCTAAACTATAAAAAGGTTATTGTTATTGTTGTTGTTATGTATAGAGTTAACGTATGCGCACATATCTATAATGATGTTTCTTCACGCAATTAGCGTAAAATTTCTTAATTTATATGCTTATATACATACATATACATATATATATATAATCCTTCTTCCTTATAAGCACGAGCTGGTAGCGTAAGTTAACTCATTGTAATAGAGTGCATTTGTGCGTGTATGCCTAGTTATGTATATGAAAAACTGTGTTACTATGGTAAATCCCCCAAGACTTGTTAAGGAAGAGAGCATTCCGTCTGCGAGTAATTAAGTGAACATATTTTTACTGTATTTATTATATCGCTGAAAGTACTATTAGCGCAAATGCTTTATTCTTATAATAATATTAAGACTTTTAAAGATTAATTCTACATGTCTAAATGTTATTCAGCTTAGAACATATGTCCTTTTGTTGTTCTTCAGTCGGGCTTACGGCAGGATTGCACTTTGCTATTTGAAAGTGATATATGCAAAAAAAAAAAAAAAAAGAGGTACGATCTACGCATAATTCCGTCCGCCACATTACGATAGCTGCTTCTACCCCTTATACTTGGGTGAGATTTTAAAAGTGCCATACAGGAAGTGTAAGTTGAAATCATTCATTCAAGTTCGTCAGTTATATGAACTGCTTTATAACATATTTAATCGGATATATAAACTCCACCGTAATTTAATTTAAACTATCAATTGTGCTGTAATCTTCGATAGCATTAGCAAAGTGCAAATAATTTGGAATATATATATAAATTCAAGTCATAAGAGATTTTAACCGCTGTTGTCAGAGTGGTTGTCTGCTTGAGACTGTTAGTAATACTAAACCCTCTCGGAAAACACAAATTAAAAGAAAAAAAAAAACAATTCGAAACCCTATAGTGGGGCACTTCTCGCTATATAAAATACCCTACACCACTTTGCTTAAGACGGTTATTCATATGGCGACTTTTTAAAATAAGGTGTTATACGGAATGCGGCCGAAAAAGAGTTCCGAGTCGTATCATTTTCAATAACGTTCGCGCTTGGGCCAAGAAATGTCGGTGTACCAACATTCATCGAAATGAGATCTGTACGTTGAAGATAAGAAATTGAGACGGACAGACGGACAGACGGACAGACGGACAGACGGATAGAAAAGCTTAAATCGACGCGGACAGATGAGCAAATGGACAGACAAGCTTAGGTCGACTGGAAAAGTGCTTTTGAATTGATCGGTATAATAAAAGGTAGGTCTATCTCAAGTCTTTTTGAGTGTTGCCCACAAAACTTAATAAGCCTTTGCGCCACAAGTGGTGTAGGGCATAGTAAAGTCGAATTGCATACTTTTGAATACCTTCTACGATGCGAGGCAGAATATATTTGAGAAGAGAAGAGCAGAATAGAAAAGTATCGGCTTGTTGTTCTCCTTAGAAACCGGATCGGTAAATCAATATGTTCCAATCATTTTTAAATTAAAAATAATGTATTCATTGCGAAAAATAATCCGCCTACGGTACATTGTCGGTTGTTTTTCAATTGCGTAGACTGCTATCACTAATTAGTAATTCACTTTTACAAACACTCCGGAAGGCTAATAGCATTACTAGTGTACTTGATGTGTAGACATCTCGCTTACACTCTTTGCAAATAAATGTGTAAGTTTTGTTTGTTCGTTTGTTTTTATTGTTTTAGGTGAATAACGACAAATGACACTGAAGCGCAAAAACTTTTTTTTTTTTTTTTTAAATAATTTAAGCTTCGCATAAATACTTCACTTAACAAATCCTTACCCTTATTTCTGACATCGTTTTTTATTAACATTGCGTTGTCCCTACCTTTGTTTTTCTCTGCGCGTTTTCATGTTTACCGAAAACGTTACTGTTATTGTTGATTATTGAAATTGATAGTTAATTAATATGGATGGCATTTGAGTGAATACATGTACACAAACGTATACACCTAACAATATACATTATCGTATTGTGTGTGTGTGTGTGCACGCGCGTGTGTTGTATATGCCTAAAGGTTTGCTATATAATTTCATTTTGTTGTCAAAACTCGGCAAACTTTTGCTAAAATGCAATTTATTCGACTTTTCTGTTGGGGCGTTGTTGTCGTTGTTGGTGTTCATTTCATACCAATACATGCACGGAAGTTTTGTCCATAATACTATTAATTTAATGGGAAAATTTAATAATATTTCTATTTTTCTATCATTCATCTATTTCTATCTCTTTCTTTCATTTTACGTTATAATATTCGCTACCTATTATAAATTTTTTAAAATTAAAAGAAATGACAAGAAACAATTACAAATTTTTATACATACGCAATAATTCAATTTTCAGTATTTTTTTCAATTAAGCGTAAGAAGAAAAAAATGAAAAATGAAAATAAATAAATAAATGTAAAAACCTAAAATGAATTAAATTGTTTCACTTTAATGTCAAATTCAATTAAAAGCTTACAAAATATAAAATTTTTTGTTTTTTCAAACATATATATAATCCTTATACTTTATGTTATAACGGAACCTATGTGAGTGGATTATACTAAATTAAATTTTATTCTATCAACTAAAAAATAAAAAGCGCAAATGGAAAAAGGAAATGGAAATTTCGCTATTCACAATATATGAGAAAAACAAAAAAAAAAACAAAAATGAAAAAACTGCCTAATTAAAGTAAATTGTTAGAGAGGCCATCATGAAGAACAATTTTAGTTTGAGAACCGATTCATTAAAAGCGACTGACTCGTATCGTTTGAAAAAAGATAGTAATTTGAAATTCATAAATTTTTTTTTGCTTCCTTTCTTATACAGATAAAAAATCTCAGAATAATTACATAGCTTATGGAAGATTACTTAAACTATCCCCAAATGAAGCACAATAGTACCCTACATCAATTGTCTTGGAGGATACATTTGGGCTTGCACTTGACTTAAGCTCAACTTTTACTGCATCAATGAATTCAGACTCATTTCCTTAATCCATATATGCGCCTATCGGTATATCTGGTTGTGCAAGCTCTTGCGGTACAATGTTTACCCCATAGGCAGCAATTTTTCGGATATTTTGATCATGGTAATAGACAAGCCCTATTTACAATGGATTAGATCGGATCATTTTTGCGACCATTCCCCTCGGTACCGCCGTAGCTTGAAAAGGCCATTATATTAATCAATTATTATGGTGTCCGTTCTAATATTTGTCGGCAAATATCCACCAATTGGCACACGAACGGTAGGTGAAAATGAGAATGGAAATGTTCTAACAAAACATAAGACTTCATATGGATTTTTTTTTTTATGAAAATTGGTCGAAAATAGTAATTTGATTTATACCGAAAATTGTGTGATTGATGAACGTAAACATATGCAGAGAGACAAAAGATAGTCGCGTGAATATAAAAGGGCAGACATTAGATAATCAGATGGATAGATGGGGAAAGCTAAACTGTATTAAGTGACGAATCATAACAAATCCACACTCAATGCAAATGCCCATCTAGTTGCAATGTGAAATATTTGTTAAGCAAAAGGTCGCGTAATCTTTCGTAGCGATTAGAAAATTATAATTTACATGTTGATCGCAAATCTTTCATTGATTGAAAAATTTCCTTCTAACAAACCGAAGTTTAAGAGAGAGAGAGAGAGAGAGAGAGAGAGAGAGAGAGAGAGAGAGAGAGAAATTTGAGACAAAAGAATTAGTGCATTTTTTATTTCAATTCAAAAGCTTGCCTCAGTTGATCAGGGCCGTTGATCATTAGTCGTATTCCACTGTTCGCGCAATTATCAATTATCCTCTATTGCTAGAAATCTCATCAAAAGATAAAGCTTCAGAGTTAAAAATTCAATATCATCGGTTTTGATTGAAACACAGGGAGACGAGAGGGAACAAATATTAATTACGTAAAAATTCGGGATCAGGGTTTAAGCTCTTGTTTTAATATAAGAATTTCTCTTTTTCTTTTTTTTCGGCTGTTAGCTGTTAGATTATGTAATCGGACGAGAGTGATTGAAAAGAAATGTTAAAACAAAGATTAATGATAACGATCATGATTTCAACTGGCGGATACGCGAGAGATATTTCTTTGCATTACGCATACTACTATCCAATATGCATACGCATATCCAATGTCTTGCTTTGACGGATGTGCGAATGTAAAAGAAAAATGAAAGAGAATTTCAAAATAATTTTGTAAATCATAATTTCATCAATTTGCAGCCATTACTGTTTTCATATTTTGCATTAATAATTTAGTTATGCAGATGATTTATAATGTATCGTCGTATTATCACATTACGAGTGAGAACTTAGCTCAGCTTAAATAAATAATCAATAAATAAACCTTAATATGCTTACTAAAGGCAATTATTTGATTTTATTTGAAGGAATTTTCTATATGTGTATATACAGATATAGGAGGAAAGTGTGTGTAAGGAAACGTGAAACCATACATGGAACTTACAGCATATAAGTTTTAATGAAAGGTATGATTTTGTTTTACAATGGAAATCATTAAAATGAATCGTAATACAAGAAGAGAGGGGAAAAAGAAAAAAATCTGACACCTTTTTATAATAATTCCATCAACGATTTTCTGCCTTCACTGTCAATGCCAGTTCTTCGTTGTCTGTGTTCGTATTCAGTTAAACAATAACCTGTGATGACAGCTTTGTGGCTTGTCATCATAAGCATCTTGTCATCAATATGTCTGATGCAATAATGTTAAAGAATTCTGAAATGAGCGAATGAAACGACTGGTAATGATGAAGTTATCTGATTGATCTGAAAATTGAATTATGTCTAAACTTTAAAATGCTGAAAATATTACTGATGACGATATACGTAATCGTATGAAAAGAAAGATTTGAAAGAGAAATCTTTTTTTAACTTTTTTGTTTTTTTCTCCGTCTAAAGGCATAATATTATTAAATCGTTACATAATATATTTGAGTTAATGTTATTAACGTTACAGTATTGTGAAATATAAAAAAAATCTTCTCCAAAGTTATTTGAATGTAAAAGCCATTGAGCGCTATGAACACTAAAATAAAGGCGTATGTGGAAGGAAGTGCATTGCTTTGAGGGTTTATTCGCCCGTCCTTTCTTTTGCGGTGCAAGTGTTTAGGGCGGTCCCCACATTGCATTCATATGGATACATAAAAAACTTTCCTTCAATTTACAACAGCGGGTACTCAGGCATATACAACAATGTGTTACATATATTATATGAGCAGGCAAACTATACTAACTATATGTATAACATTGAATACGAATTATATGACCGGACTCTACGATACTTTATGACATACTTTTGTTGGATTTCGTTGTTATTGTTGTTATATTATCTCTATACATGTACATGTATGGTCTCCTGTTCATCTCTACTAATATTTATTCATACAAACTAATTTTTGTTATTATTGTTGTTCATGTTGTACATTTTGCATTAAAAATTTCACAACAATTGTGCTAATAAAAGGTAAAATATTTTTACTTTCAGTTATTCTTTATTCTCTATATATATATGTGAGTATGAATAAAAAGGTTTTTTCTTTTTTTTTGCGGCGAAAAATTCACGTGTTTCCAATATAAAGGGTATTCCCTGGAAAGATAAAATTGTTGATTTTGTGATAGCACGTCAGGAGAACAAGAAAGAGATAAATTGAAAATTTGACTCTCTTGGCCAAGAGAGTCATTTTATTACAGCCAAGAGTTGTCTTACGTGTATACGTTTCTATCCAAAAATTATCTCTTGTCTAATATGCTAGGAGCAAGTACTCCTCTGTTGATTTTTATCTTCTATGCAACACTATATATAAAATAAAAAAATCGTTATTATGTTTTAATTCTCTTGCATTACATGTGTTGTTGAACACCTTTTATAAACTTGTCTTTTTTTTTTTTTGATAAAATTGCAACGCATTGAATTTGTTTGTTATAGGCACAGTCGCGGCCTGTTCTTGTACGAACATATACGCCTTATATGCCTTATTGGCAAATGTTTGTAACGTTTACAGGTAATCGCTGTTCTGTAAAGAGCATGCTCCAAGTGCATCAAAATATGATTTTATTACTTAAAGATATTTTTAAAATAAATGATTTTTTACGACTGTCATGGTATTCCTAACTGTGTTGGCTTATTCACTACCCGCATCCATGGATTAATAACATCGTTACGTTTCTTACATTCCAATATCTTTTAATTAAGAATCAGTTGCTTTGAAAGCTTTTTCTTTACAAACACAAACTAAGCTTAGCTTTAGCTAAAAATTGCCAAGTTTGCCATTTCGTAACAGAAAGTTTATCTATAAGAGCAGGTTAATGCAATCAATAAATTGTTTTATAATCAAAATTGCAACAGCTTCACTTTTTTATGAGTTGTTTAGCAAAGATTTATTTTGATGTTAAGGCAAGATTCGGGTTTTATTTATTTATTTTATGCACCATCTTCAGGGATAACCTTTTGCTACTTTTTTTTGGCATTGACCCTGCTCTACACTCTACATGCACTATGACCAATGTTCACAGATATAAGGACAGACGAAGACATCAATCTACAAATCACACTAATCGTTCACTTTACCGGAATGTAAAGGCATCGCGGGACTAACCAATCTTCACTGAATCGTGGAGGTGAAAATAAGCCCTACTTGTGCAGATGATCTCTTTAAAAAGAGCCATGAAAAGTCGCAATATGCGAAATATTGTTTCGCTAAAATCATCGGACAATTTCTAAGAGTTATCTATGCACGATAAAGGTGGAAAGCTTTTAGTCCACAATCAATAGAGACAAAATAATTTTAATATTGAAAATATATGGCAGCGAAGTCAAGAGAATGTCAAATTACCCTAATTGAAAAAGCCTGTATATATGAATAATCGCACGTGCTTTGACGAACATGCTTAACATGCTTAGTTACATAATTAGAGGAGCAAAAGAAATGATTTTTGCATTGCTCTCGTGGAAATGTCAGCCTACAGTGCCTATGCGCTCAATGCCTTGCAGTAAATATTATTTTTAAATCTATATAAGTTTCTGCACATAGTTCTACACTTTGCCTTATATATCGAAGCGAATTTTTACTTTGAAAGCAATGCCCGATGGGCTCCAGAACACTGACGAAATGACTGAATGACTTTATATAAATAATGAATTCATAGAAGTGAGAGACGTGTGAGAGAAGTGAGAGAGGGTGTACGTATTAGAATGCATAAAGAAACAAAAATGCTGCTGTTGTAAGGACCAGTTAAGCATAGTGACAAAGAAAACGTTGAGGATAGTATCATTAACCGTAGGAAAGGATGTAGTTTTGAAAAGGCTACGAAGCTCAATGACCTTTTGTTGCATTGTATTGACCGATATTTGCATTCACGCTACTATAAGCAAGAAGACGTTACATTTCTGAGCTTATAGGTAGACAAGTACATACATGTATATACATACATATATATATATATATATATATATATATAAGTATGTATAGATAGTACTATATGTCTGGCGTGGCAAATAATAAATCGTACAAACACTTGACTGCCAATATTTTTCTTTATGCATTAATAATAACAAACTAAAAAAAAGAAGAACAACAAACAAAAAGAAAGAGTAACAAGAAGACAAGTAGCAGGGTTCATTTGAACACGTATTGCTTACATATTGTATGACGAAATAGATTATTTACATACACGCTTTGGAGCAGTGATTGTGAAATGTGCAGAAATTATGTGCGCGTGCAAACGCATCTGGAAATCATAAAAATTTGTTCATTATCTTCATGTGTTCTCCTTATATAAACACATACATACATACATACATACATACATACATACATACGCTTCATTTTTTCACAATTTACACTATATATGTACTTGCATTTATAACTTCAGTTACAACAAACAATGTGTGATGAATTTTATAGCCACAATTTAGATGTTAAAAGCTTATTAGTTTATTATTCCGTTTACAACACAGATCACAGACACTACGCAGTGAGCGAAAGGTTGACAAGAAAAAATTTGAAATATGTTTTTGCTCCTCTCCCTTCTCCCTCTTATATATTAGGTCATATTGAAAATTCTTCGCGGCTTTTTCCGCGGGATGGTATTGATGCCTACATATCGGGCAACACCCATCCTGATTGTCTCAAATGAACATGTGGCTAAATGGTGAAATTTCGGCTTAAATTTTTTTCTAATTCTTTGCTGATGTAAAAAGTTGCATTGATTTGAAAATGAGTGAAATTTCGGAAGATGTACGGTATGTAATGCTTTTTCACTACAAAAAAGGTAAAAACGTAGCAAAAAATTTTGTGAAATGTACGGTGAAAATGCTATGAGTGAACGAAGGGCCCAGGAGTGGTTTGGTCGACTCAGTTCGGGAAATTTCGATGTCACGGTAAAAGTCGATGCAGTTTTGCAAGCGGTGGACATCTACCACATGATAGGGAGTCTTTTGGTGAACGATCCATAACGAATTCTTTTCGTATACGGCAAATACTTTTTGCTAAGCTTGCGAATTAGATAACATAAATGGCATGGATTTCGAATATACTTTCCGCACAAATGTCGGCCTTCAAATACTACTATGGAACGAACATTCGAAGGAAAAAAAACTCGAATTTATGGTTTGTGGAAAACGTTTGGACGGGGCACTTTCTCATATAGGTCTATATCTGCAGTAAAAAATTATAATTTTTACTTCGTTTAGTTTGAGTTATTGGATAATTCTTTTGATAAATTTTTGATTTTATTGACTTATTGGTTACATAAGAACTTTTGCTGATGAAATGTCGTTGACTTATAGGTTATATTAGACTTATTGATGATCAAATGAATTATTGTTTAGTTGAGTAACACGCTGAGGTTGCTTGTGTTCTCGCCAACGACAGCATGTAAACTGGAAAAAAAAACGAAAAATCCTAATTTAACGCCTCCTTGTCTTTAACTTTTTTAGTGGATATGAAAACATAAACAAAATTTTAAATAATAAAAACTTTATGACAAAAAATTTTAACGCCTGCTTTAGCAATAATCTCCGCCTGCCACAGCAGACATCTCTCATTGATTGGTTGTCTTAATAATAAAAAAAAAAAAAAAACAGCTGCGAACGATATTTGTTCGAAGAACATTTCGTGTAAAAATAGCTTTCAATCGATTGACTGCTATCTTTATGTACTTTAGCTGCTGAATACGTAAAAATTGGTTTCGTTTCTTTACTCGCCGCTTGTTTCTTCAAATTTTATGGATAAGAATTGATTTTTTTTTTTTTTTTTTTTTTTTTTTTTTTTGGTTTTCAGACTCGAAGTGAACAAAATTTGTGTCTTTTATCGCTATTGAAGCAAAGAACACAATTGATTTTTTTTTCTTTCGTTATTAGCACCACAAACTCTGGTGGGGCTCCGTATTTTTGCTGACGATATCATGTCATGTGATGTGGTTTACAGTTTATGATCTCAAAAATTGAAAGTTCAAGTTTCTTATATAAATTTTTGATTGACGGCAACAAATCAAATTCGAAAGCGCGCGTAAGCCGCGAAAATATTAGATTAAGAGTTAATTGCGAAAATACAAAATGTAAAGCAATTTTTATATCTCACGCACAGATGATCGCTGATTGAAATTCAATGCAAACGCGCTGGATAAAATTCCGGCACCTAGTATAAGACGATGCGGGTATCTTCACTTTGTGAGAAGATTCGATCATAGCCGAATAAAATTTTCTTACTTATTCTACTTACTTTCACTACTAGCTTGGCTAGTGGCGCGAGAACTCGTCAACATTCGAGTCAGTTATTCTTAAATTAATTAATGAGTAAAGAACGCAACAATCATCTTCAAATCCTTCGTACTCTTATTTAATTGTAATGTTGAGTTTGCCAAGGTTCTATATATGACTTACGGACGGAGACTTATGTGTGTGTCTTAGCATTGTATTTTAGGCTATTGATGTATAATCTTCAAATCATCCATTACATAAGTCCTTGAATATATTTTTTCGCTTCATTGAGGACATATTCTATGCCCCGGACATAGACACAGTAACAGAAGGATTTGTTCTCAATTCTTTTCGTAGATATTGAAAAAACTCTTCAAAAAAGCATTAAAAATCATAAATCAAATCATAATCAAATTTCGCTCATATTCAAACTCAGCTTCAATAGCTAGTTTTCCTTTAAGATTTATTTAATTTTTTAATTAATAATATTTGTTCAAAGTATTTTATTAATTTTAGTTAAGCAAAGCAACTGTTGCTTCTCTGCCTGAAGCTCGAAAAGGCGAACAAAAACAACATAACTTTTAAGAACGTATATTATAAAATTAAATGTCATTGGAAAGCTCGCTCATGTTTTATGCCAAGGGATGGTATTATACTAAATATTTAAACATTATCAGTTTTCTTTCTTCGTGAAAAAGAAAAAAATAAATAAATAAAAGGAAGAAAAAAAAAAAAAAAAAAAAAAAAAAAAAACAAAACATATCCTTATTAGAGATGATGAATCTTTTATAAACATTCAAAGCAATACATCATTTTCGGGCGTGTGCATTGTAACAGATAATACATTTTTTATGTGCTCACAATAAAAAAAAAGTCGTAAAATGAATATTTCCCTTTTTTACTACAGCGTTCAGTAAAAGAAGAAAAGAAAGTGCAAGCAGTTTAGGTATCACCATCACATCAAAATTTATCTGTATGTGTGCATTGTTAAAAGCTATAAAAACGACATAACTTAAGAAAAAAGAACGACACAAATATTAAACCTTTTGTAAGGTTTAATAATAGTTTCTATTCGTTATATAGTTTGATATAGTGTTCGCTTTATACGCTCACATCCAAAGAGTAAGGCTTTAGTGTTGAAAAAGCCGGATATTCGGATAATGTCTTTTGTCTGAAAGCATATTTTTATTTATTACTTATTAACCTAAGAGGAATTATTTTTACTCTATTACCGACATATGATTTTTTCTTCTCATTTGCTCTTTTATCAGATTTCAATTTGTCAAAATTGATCATTTCGTTTCAGAAAAGAGAACGTTTCAGCGATATTAGCAAATTAAACAAGTAAGCGAATTGCATTCGCCTATGCCCCACATCTTTTCTACCCGCCATCTTTTTCTTAAAAGAAACCAACACCTCCTCAAAAAAAAAAAAAAATTTATTAAGAACAAAAAAGCAAACCAGTTAGCTATCGTAAGGGAGAGTAAAAAAACGAAAGAAAAAAATTACATTTTCATGTTCTCTAGTATTAGGTGGGTGCGGCTGATTTTGAGTGTTTTCAGTATAAAAGTGGACATTGATTTGGTGTATGTGTTGCGCTTTATGAGTAACAACCAAACAACACGGCAAACGAAGCTGTTCAAAGTTTTTGTTGTGGGTGTTGTAGGCGTGTCCTTCGACCGGCTTGGGTCCATTTAAAATTCTTTTGCAAATTTGTAGGCGATATTTTCATGTTTGGGAAACAGAAGAATGTTGTCCACAGATGCTATATGGTTGGACAGACGGACAAATGGATACACAAATCGACGGACATGCTTAGATGCATTTAGAATTTGAAACGCATGTTGAAAAAACAAATTTAATTACGTCACACTACAATTAGGTAGGCGGAAAATTCTATTCTTTATGTGCAAAAATTGTAAAAAATCAGTCATGCCCACGCACACTTATGTGTAATGCAATTTTCTTTTCTTCACTTCTTGGCGGATTATATTTTCTTAATAACGCCAGCGATATGCTTATCATGTAAAAGGGCCTTGAGAGTAAAGTACGAACAGCTGAGTGTGTCAGTTCTAAATTAATTGTGGTGAACACCACGACCTGATGGGTTAATTTTTTCTTAATAATACACCAGCGAAATGCTTATCAACTAAAAGGGCCGGGAGAGTAAACTGCGAACAGCTGACTGTGTTAATTCTAAATGAATTGTGGTGAACACCACGACCTGGTGGGTTAATTGTTTCTTAACAAATACCTTTTAGTGAAGTAAAAAATGGAAGATAAATATTTTATCTCACTCACTTTTTTATGACAATAAATAAAAGCATGGGGCGTTAAAGATTTTAATGGTTCTGGGTCAGCGCAATTCGTCCCCAGCTGAATGTAACTTTCATACTTGTTTGTTTTTCTTAAAAAAGTTATTATTAACAAGTTTTAATATAATGCATGTAGTACTTATAATAAGAAATGACACTGAGAGATGAAAAAAAAAAACTCTCTATGAAGGAGAATGAAAAATATTGTAATTATTTGCAATAACTATTAAAGTCATTTTCTTCGTTAGGGGAAACTAAAAGCGAATAACAATCGATGAACCTGTACTGCAGATATATTTCGAATGTCGAAAGCGAATCCAAATAATTCAGTGACTGCTTTATCTCCATTTCCGTTGATTATTTTCTTGTCGCTCTTTTTTTACTTTCATTATTATTTTTTTAATCTTTTTTAAAAATCTTTGATAAATTGTTTTTGTTTTGGGAAATGGGCGAAACTATGATCCTTTTCGTAGGTAATGGACGTACGGAAATGCTCCCTTCTTTGCAGAGACCTCTATGCGGGCAACTATTCGTCTATGTTAAGAGCAGTAAAATTATTGGCAAAGAGCGTTAAGGTTTAAGGTTTACTTTTTGTCTGGCCGCCTGTCCAATGTTTGCGCTAAACAGTGTACAAGGGAAGATATCACATTCTAGTTTAGGAAAACCTTGAAAGTTCTTGCATGCAGATTTGCATTGAAAAACTGACAGATGGGTCTACGGGCACGCCTACAGTGCAACATAAACCAAGAAAACTACTATTTTCTGCGTTGTTTGCTCATTACCCATAAATTAGAATAGACACACGATAAAAATTTAGATGTGCTTTCTGTCAAAAATAGTTGGAGATTGAACAGGACTACATTTAAAACTAAAGTTGTGAATGATTCTTTTGATTTGAATTTTTCAATAAAATATTGAATCCTGGGATCTGAATCCTGGCATTTTGAACAACCATATGTTTCTAACATGTCAAGTATTGCCCTCAAATAATTAGAAACAAGCAGTGAAAGAAGGAGACAGTAACCTTTGCGGTAAAGGGTATATTAAGTTTCTGGTGTTGATTTTAATCTCCAGAAGGACTCGAGACACCTCGACCTTTTTTATACGAACTCCGATTCAGAATCATTTCCTGAATCGCTTGAAGCTTCACTGTCGATATTGTTTTCTAGTGTTCAGCATACACGCCGCAATTTTTGAGATATTTTAGAGAAATTTCGAAATATCGAAATTTGACGATTTTCGCCCAAGGACGGCTGCTATTGAAAATGGTTCGGATCGGACAACCGTTTCGACCACTCACCATATGTCACCTTATTTTGGACGCGTCGTGGAAAAAATATTGTAATTTTTAGAATTTCGCGACATAAATCGCTTAGCGAATAGGGCAATTGTTTGAACCCCTTATCAGATAGCCGTTCCTACGAAAGCTGAATTTTTATACGGTGAAAAGTCTTAATTTTCAATGCTTCTAATGAAAATTCGTGCATAAAAAAATTAACCTTACCGAATTTAGATCACTTATGTCTATTCCCAGTTAGCCTTTATTATGGATTAGAATCCGTATAGAGATTTTTATGTCAAATGAGGCTTTATATGTCTCTAAAGGTCTAATTTTTATTATTTTGTGTTGAAAATTTGCTCTTCCGTATTTTTAGTCTCCATCATATGCAGGCGCCCCCACGAAGCGTACCCTTTTTTGGTAACAAAGCCTTATTTTTTGATTTGTTATGATGGAAGCAACAAGTATGCTAAGTTTACTAAATTTAGACTACGTTGATGTCTTAATATCCTCCAATATAAGGCCTTTCATGGAAATTATCCACTTACATAAAAATATTGTATAGTTTTTGGTGTATTATTAATTAAGCAAGGCAACGTGAGGTATCCAATAGTTGGCGTTGCCCGACTGCAGCGTTCTTACTTGTGTTTTTTATTCTAACCATTAACGGAGACGTTCTGATCTTTTAAAAATTTAATTAGGGTAGTTATGGCACTGAAAATGATTCAACGGGCCTAACTTGTAATCGTATTAGTCGTCAGTGAAGGCGTGCCTGTAAATGTTACAAGAAAATTGATGGCTCAGGTGTTTGGATGGAAATATTGCTGGTTAAAAATACATTAACATTGCCGTATATAGGATGTTTTTCTATGGAAACAGGCAGAGTAAGGTGGGGGACGTGCGCAACGATCCGTCTCCGAAGCGAATAAGTATCATTGTCAATTTAGATTTACGCTGAGGTATGAAAACGTTTGCGAATATTTTGATCCCTACGTGATTTTTTCATCCAAGCTTTAATAGATACTACGTTCACTTTTTTAGTTATAGAATGACACAATTAATGCCCTAGTGATGTTTACAAAAGCGAATCCATATGGAAAGAATGAATAAATGGGATAAATGGGAAAATTTATGCTAACACCAGTTGACTTTACGACATTTGTAAGCAAAATAAGGTAAGTAAACACAGGTGTACGAGTACACAATAAAAGGAAAAGTCGTAAATATGCTTAAATTATAGAGTACATCTTAAAGCAATACATGACGCATTCACGCGGCGTAATATAATGGAATATTGAAAGATAAACGAATAAAGCAGCGCGGAGAGAGGCTTGAAAATTTCCAAAAATTTAATTGATTGATAATCGCGACAGTTTTGAGAAAAGTCTAAATTGTAGGTAAGACCTGGTGGTGTAATCTTCATTTGCAAATTTTTAGACAATTTCGTGCAGGTGCTAACATTAACAAATAATCCACAAATGTCATGAAAAATTTTCCAAAAAGTAATCGCGCCTACGTATGCATAAATGTGCACTTGCGTTGCTTGTATTCAAGACGGTGCTATCATTGGCGTTATTGCGTTTAATGCAAAAACGCATCTTGTCAATGAAGTTCTGCATTTATCTGGAAAACCGTCACTTGTTAATATGAACACACACGTATACAGCGACGGCAGCAATATATGGCTATTATATGAAAACATTGAAAACCTGTACAAACGAATGGTCAGTTGTCTAGATTTCTATTTCACACGTTCGTAGATTTGTTTACCTGTCAATCGTTGCGTTCGTATGTCGTAAGAAAATACACAATACACGATCACACACTTGCATTCATACGATATGCACTGCACGCTTGTTTGTAGACATTGAGATACCATATTTCCATATTTGCCAGTTCTTCAATAGTTGTCTGATCAATGATTTTTGTGTACACAAAGAAATCCATATATGTATGCATTACTTTTTTCGTGCATCATTCTCTGTCAACTTTAAAAATCGTATATACGCTGTAGCAACTCGTCAATATCATTTTATCAATTTTTACTGCACGGCGATATACAACCTTTGCTGGCTTGTTTGTCTCTGTAAGTTTATTTGGTTTGCATACAAACAAACATTCATCTACAATACACAGCATAAATAAAGTATAAATCAAAAAGAAAAAGTAAGTACACTACTACTACAGTAGCGTATGTTATGCAACAACTACAAATTGCATATATTACTCTCATTGAGCAGTATGTGCGCATATATATATATATATATATATATATATACATATATGTGTGTGTCTCGATGCATGTGTGAGGGTGTTTACTTATGTGGAGATATATATATATATATAAAGATATATATTTATATATATATATATATATGTGTTTGTGTGTGTGGGTGTAGGCTTTGTGTGTACATACATTTGCGTCGTACGTACAGTTTTGAGTTTGGTTGTACGGAATGCTTTTTTGTTCGTACTGTTGCTTCAGCTTTTATTTGATTTAACAAACTTTTGTCTTTGTCGTATGTATTTACGTAAGGCTATCATGTTAGTACACAGTTATTGATGATGACCGCTGCGTTTTTTGTTGCTATTATTTCTTTTCTTTTCATCTTGTCTTTTTTTCTTCACATGTTGCGTGCTTTTCGCTTCTCTCGAAACGATTTTTCATGTGGTTCCGATTTGCTTGCATCATACAACAACAACAACAACAACAAACAAAGCAAATATTGAAAAAAAAAAAGCAAACGAATTTCGTCCAGTAAACTATATGTAGAGTGTAAAGCAGTCTGCGTTAATCTTAACGTGAAACTGAGGTTTAATTAATTTAAACTATTTTGCATCTTTTAAATTTTCATGTCACTCTAGGCTTCTAGGTTCTGCTGAATAAATATGATTGTATACCAAAAATTTTGATTTTTGGACATAACACATATAGACGCATATATCTTTTTTCGAATATCGGATAATTGCTTAACACGAGTTTGCTTAGCTAGTAATAATAAATAAAAACATTTTAATTCCCGATTTTAACAGAACAAACGGGCAATTTTGTTATACTTTGAAAAGCTTCGATTAATTTGCGCGATAAACTGGCATCTGCATTTTCAGATCTCCTGTTAACTCCTGTGTAGAAACAGTTTTTCTCCTTTCCCTTAGCAACGTACGAATCTCCATAGCAAACTTGAGATGGTTTGTTTTTTATTGTTTGCATATTTTTAATGCAATTCCAATATTTCACCCATTAATTATTTCAAAGCAATCGATTAATACGCGGATAGTCTGTATATATAAATTGTCTGATATGACTTGAAGTCGGTCATTACACGCCTTTCTGAAACAGCTTTATGATTTATCCTTATTGCCGGCTCTGTGCAAAGAGATTCGCATGTGTCGCCTCTTAGCATTGTCTCTGGCAGCTCTCTTTCCATGAGACGTAACTGTTCCATCCGTTGTCTTGTGTTTGTTTTTTTTCTTATTTCTACGATGCATCATTTGTGGAACCCAAATTACATGAACATATCCTTGGAGAATATTTGTAAAGGGTTGACAAAATGTTCAAGTTTCATTTTTGTTGCCGGATATCATCAGATCTGGCATTATTCAAGACCATTGACATTCTTCAATTCTCTTATTATGTATTCTAATAATTTTACAATTTCGTTCTTTCATTTTTGCATTCGCACGATGTCATGCGATACTCAGTCGACAGCCTTTTTACACGTCATATATGCATATTACAATGCTGGTCGTATATACCATGAAATTTATTATAATTTATTCCTTGAAATTTTTCGTCTTCTTTCAAACATCGTTCTTGCTTTGTTTCAATTATTTTATTGACTCATTGACAAGGTAGTGTTGGATTTTTTCTGCCATATATCATGTTTAACCACCATTTTATATATTGCAGACATGCACATTATTGACTTGTAGTTTGCAGATTCTGCGATTGCAACTCTGTCTTCAATAAGCGAGTATCGCATGGCTTTTATTGGACAATCCGATTTTTGATTTTCGAAATTTTCCAGCACACACTTTTGCTTTTGCTCTTTGCAAATGTTACACAGTAAGTGAGTAAGTACTTGTCCGGCCCCAGATATCTTCACCTTTATCCTATTTCTGCGAAGCTTTCAGGTCATCAACACTTATACGGCACTCAACGATTGGTGTGATCTGCTAAATTATCTTGTATACAGTATGTCTATTACAAGTTTCTCGCACAGATAAAAATTCTTGGAAGTATTGCGTCAACTGCTTCTTGTTTGGATAGTTATCGCTATGTCTTCCTTCTTGATTTTTAATCTTTCGTTCTCTCTATAAAAATATTTTTCTTTTTTGGTAAAGCATTCCTTTTCTCTTTTTTTTTTTGATGTTATTCTTCAAATATGTTTGTGTTTAGCCCAGATGGACACTTACCGCATCTATTATATGGTATCCAGGCAGTCGTTAGGAGTGAGATTGTTGACATTTGTGCCTGCCTGAGCATTGTCTCTTCTTAGCGGCCCATTTATTTTGTTACGGTTTTAGCTCTGCGTTTCCTCATACACTCAGTCACTTGGATTTTATCTTTACGCAAAGCTTTAATTCTTGTTTTAAGCACTCTTTCAGACATTGAACGGGTCGCCGGATTACCGTTTCGCACTTATGTTTAATTCCTAACCGCAAGGTTGCAATATTGTGTACTAATATTTGATTTGACTTCTATTATGATGCATATCATTCTACAATGTGTGCTGTCCACATCATTGTCCCTGTTTGCAAGCTTCATATTTGATTCAGTTTTGTGGACGCCATTATCGTCGTTTCCGTAGTGCGAAGACTTTCTTTTCGGCCATGTTCCCACAGATACTTCTGACTCATTCATTCTTTCTCGTGGTTTTTCTTTTATTGGTTCGCTAAGCGTTATTGAGATGAAATTTCCTATCCGATCATTTTACGGAACATCTTCAGGATCCTTCTCAGCACACTTTTGAACCCTGTTCTTATTGTCGGACATCGAGACTTTGAACTTTGTCAATGTTTATGTGATATTCATGATATTTGGTAGCTTCAGTCTGAATAATTAATTCTAACTTAATACGTGACCTTTTAACAGTGATCTGGCACACATGTTTGCAATTGTCTTCTTGTACCGTTCCACCTTCCATCATTACTTCCTTATACTTTCGGATGCTTACTACTGCCGCGCAATCTTTCGAATTCTTAGTTAAACATATATGATTTAATGTATTGCCGTTAGAACAATGCATCCTTCTTCGGCATCGATATGTATTTTGCCGCAGCCTCTGGCTAATTGGAAGTAATTCTTTATATGATATATCACTAGGGATTCGATTGAGTGCTTTTTTTATTTAGGTTATGTGGCATTCTAACTTCGAGATTCTCTCTTAAGCCGGCTATTCGCCAAAGCTTTACAGGGCTTTTTGATGACATTGGACCGCAGCGAAATATTGACTGCTTACATGGCGGCCTAAATCCACGTTTATCCGAGTTTCATGCGTTTTGGTACACAGTCGTCTAGTAAGGGCAACATTTTGACAATTGAAATGATCAGTACAACAACATTGATCAACACTAGACTAGAACGTGTTCCACATATTGTAAAGAATTCATTTCTCTCCATTACGCTGCATTTCTAACCTAAAAGGCTGTTTAAATATATATGTCCTAGGTTTCAAAATCGGTCGATTTGGTAACAATCGTACATGAATCACTCACTAATTCTTCCAGATAGCACCTCATCTGATTGCTATTTATTTCGATTTCTACAAAAAAAATTTCTGGCTGATCAATATAGAAGATTTATCTGAGATATCAGGTATGAATTTAATTCGAAAATTTGTGAAAGGATTCTACTGGCGAGCAATTGGTGAGCCATTCTACCATATTATTATGCATTACACAGGCTTTTAAGTAAGAAAAAAACATAAAAGATTTAATTAAATAATCCACTAACTATGGAAATAATTTGAAGTTTAACATAAACAAGAACCATGTTAATGAATTTAGCTTAGGAACCCGTCCACATCGTTTTATATTAATGTAAATAAGGGAAAAAGAACTTCTGCCTTTGTCGACTTTTTGTTTCGAATTTAACGGTAGCTGTTTGATCCGCCTCTCCACTTGTTGTATGCACGGCAGTGATGTGCCTGCCGCTGTATGCGTGTGCATATGGGTTACTTTATCCACATCCACACGCATACTCACACACACGTACACCTATACCCATGTCTCTTAGGAATATGAATTGCGACAGTAATTCAATTTTAACAATTTTTCAACTGTTATTGACGTGACGGTGATTTGTTGCTATTTCAGTGAGTTTCTCTCCTTGGTGTTCAGTTTTATTTGTAAACTCTTTTCTCTTTTTTTGTTTTTTTTTTTTGAGGTAGTTACGTCCATGCTCGTATATTGTATATGAAAAGTGTTTTTTTTTTGTTTTCATTTTTTATTTTTTTCTCTTGCATGTGTTGTTGTCTATTTATTCCTCTGATATTTTGTTCTTTACGGTATTGTTTGTGTGAAATATTTACTTGTGCATGCTTATATTCGTTACAAATTATATTCAAGTGATGGGCAACATTTTTTTTGATGTGTGTGTGAGTTTTTTTCTTCTTTTTCAGACCAGAAGATAAATGTATGCAAGAACTTTCAATAAGAACAACACAATGATAATGAAGTTTAAGGGAAAAATTACATTTTTGTTTAATTAGATTTTTATGCCCTTAAAGAGGGTATATTACGATATTTCGCCATCTCTTATGAGCGCTCAGAACTAAGAAATAGAAATCGCTTTAAACAACTATTATTTACAGGGCACCCACCCCACCATTTTAAGATTGCTAACATTTCTATTCCAATCAAAAATTAAAGACAAAGTACGTCTCCAACAACTGCCGAAAACGTTAATTATTCTTATACCCATTGCCTAAAAATGATTGATATATCCATTTTGTCAATACGTTAGCAGCGCCCAGAAAGAAGCTTCAGAGATTCCACGAAGTATACATTTCCTTGATCAACATCAAAATTTGAATCGATTAACAATATCCATCTGTCTGTCAGTATCGTGTCTGCTTTACATATTCTCCTGGCCGCAAATCGACGTCAGATGTAGCAGAAATGTTAGAAGTTCTTACGCGTCTGTTGGTCCTGAAAATTGGCCAAATCGGTCGAACGACGCGCCCACAGCACAGTAAATTGAGAGCACCTCCATTTTTCAAAAGGACTAGAAAATTGGTTTTCTGCTCGTTACTCATAAACTGTAGCGGGTAAATGTACAAAAATTTTCACGTATACTCTATGGACGATGGTCTAGTACGTATACAAAAATCGAAAAGACCATGCCTAGCCAATGTATGTCAAAATTTGTGTATCAAAATTTGGTTTTGATTCAAAAACTCCAAGAAGTTTATAAATTCTTGGCGAGTTTCAACTTGGCGAGTCTCAACACGTAAACATGTCCTTCTGATCATCGATCCATCTGTCCGGTTGCCCAACTGCGTAATATCTACGGTAAACATGCTCCTGGGCGTAAAAACGAAGATATCACTGGCAAACTTGCAAAAGAATATGGAACTGATCGAAACCGGTCAAAGGGTTCTCCTGTAACATCGGCACGTCTATGTAGCAAAATCTCTTGCATGTTACTCATAAAGTGCAACACATACATCATATAGATTTCCACTTTTTCTCTGAAAACCGATAAAATCGGTCCCGCTCATCCGATTTTATAGAGAGTGAAAATTTAGTTCGTTTACTTCTTTTAAGTCTATTTCAGAGTAATGGTGATTGATATAAAAGATTCGGTTATGACCGAATATAATTTTCTTACTGGTTTTTCTTTTTTTGACAGAATGTTTACATAGTCATTCCGTCACACTTTAATTATTCCTCATTGTTTTTAATATAAACAATAGAATCTTTAAAATCGGTAATGAAATATAACAAATCGCAAGGTCCAGAAATTGACATCAAGTTTAGTTATTAAGAATGAATTGGCATTGGATTACTTGTTACGCAGCAATTCACTGCATTTCCCAAGATAGTAAAGATCCTAAAAATCATCATGAATCGAATTCGTTTATTGTTCATACATAACCACGTTTTCTAATTGTTAATGGCACACGCTTTTATTCTTCATGCATAGTCGTTAACTAGAAAAGTATCATTAAAATTGAACAATTAAAAGTTTTACATCCATTAAAATCTCGACAATAGACGTAAAATTTTACGGCAATCTCTGTGTGGTTTCTAAGATACACTTTCGGATGCGAGAAAAGGAATAGCATGCTTAATATCATTATTTAGTGCTTCAATGGGTGTAAAAATAGTATATGGTCTTCTTAATTGTTCCTTTAGAGTTGTGCGAACAACTTGATCATCTTGATGGTCAGTTGATCGATCTACTCAGCGAGAAGCAAAGTGCAAAGTTTTAATTTAGTTGGACCCACAAAACAACACGAAAATATTATGCAAAAGTTTTATGTTATGTACATAACGTTTTAATTAATTAAGTTCTATCTATTTTCCTTCGAATTGGACTTTACTCGATATGAAAGCGGATGCATTGAAATGTTTTGCGTGAGACACACTTTTAAATTTTGTAAAAATAGTTTGTTTTTTTTGCCTTAACTCTCATGGTAACAAAAGCGGATGCGTATCGTATAAACAAAGTCTGTGGGCAACTGTTTTTGCAGAAAGGGCAAATTTTTTGGCAAATCTTTTATCAGTCTGTCGATGATATTTGGCTCCAAGTAAGAAATACGGTTTTTTCGCATATGCTGTTGAAGATATCGTATATAATTTAAATGATCTTTTTCTACCACGAGGCAGCATTCTGCCTGTCTGTGCCTGCCTGCTGTCTATTTGATATGTCAGATAAACTATCTCGTAAAGATATCAGTTTTACTATCTGCTGCATACAGGTTCTTGCTGACAGCGGATCAAATCGGTCAAAGAACGCGTCTACAGTACAGCGTGAAGAAACAAGATCGGTGTGGGTATTTTGCTCTTTACCCATAAGCTGCAACAGTAACTATTTGCATAATGTATTTAAATATGAGAGCGATAGGTATACGAGACTCGTCCTTCCAACGGCCGGATATAATTTTCTTACTTATTTTTATTCATTTTGCTTCAATTAAAAATTTATTTTACGGCTTACAATTCGAGTTGTGTACCCTCTAAAAGCCTCATTCTGTTCATTTCTGTAAGTGGTCCATTATGAGAAGAATTATTGAAGGATTTAAGGATTTTCTCTTTTTCATTTTTACATAAAGCTACTCGTTAGTTAGTCTTGAACGTTTCACGTAATATAGCAATCAGTTATTAATAAAATTTCAGAATTTATTTAACAATAAACGGCCAGCATATATGGACAGCCATTTTGAAAATGCCAAGCTATATGAATTGGCTGTACCGCATTGCATTGTCATCGGAATGAGAGGTGTGTGCGAAATTTGAGGAAAGGGATGCGCCTGAAATATTGATTAGATTTTGGATATTTATTTCAAAATTGATAGCCAAGCAACTTAAATAAAAGTTTATGGAATGTTCGAACATAAGGAAAAAAAGTTTTTATAATCGGATCAATGTTGCTTAAATTAGCATGAGAAAAGAGATGCAAGAATACCAAGTCTTACGTTGTTCTTATAGCCCAAAGTAATGAGGTAATAGTCACAGTTTCAACAGCTTAACGAATGACAGCGGAATGAAAATTTATTTGCTTTATTCACACATGCACTTTAGGGGAAAATTGGTTGCGTAACAAGCAGTCTGGCAAATTTAATACATTCTTTGCGGTTATAGTGGACGAAAATATTATTACTTTAACATTATTCACAACAATCAATAAAGAATTGAATTAAAGTTTATATGTGAGAATTGTTGCAATATATCAAATAAAATATTCAACATTTCAAACAGAAACCGCAGTTAAAAGTATGCTGTATTACGTTTATAGACGCATATATAAGTGGAAATTCCTGTGAATATTTATTGCGTAAAATTTTACATTTCATGTATTATGCTTTAATCAACATGTGAAACAGTTTTTACACCAACACGCAACGTGGAAAATATCGACTAAATTGCACGTTATCGTATCGTAACAAAGTTTATTGCATACTTTTGGGCCGTTGCCGCCGACTAAATCGTATTTATAAGATTTCACCTTCACCTTCAGTTTCTTACGTCCAAATAAATTCATTGATGACCAGGTAAGTTGCAAACGTTTTCGATCATCCGCTGAATCTCGATTCTGAGTCGAATTATCCCGTCCCCTAAGTGAAACACTAAAATTTCGAATAAATAAATAAATGTTCGCTGCAGAAGAATGCGAAAGCGTAAATCATATCATTTTCAGCGCACTGATGCCGTCAGTAAACAAAATCTGCAGTAATTCGAGAGTATTCGTACTAAAATACCTCCTATTACGCCAAGAATCTCGACATTCGTCTGTGACCTCATGACTAAAATGAAAAAAGCGAATTAAAAAAAAACTTATGAATTAATGACAATTAAAAAATTACAATGGCCTTAAGTCGAAATTTTTAATAGCCAAAGCTCGCTTGCGTAAAAAATTTGATTGCAATATATTTATGTATGTATAATACATACATAAATTTTTTGTGAAATATGACGGATATACTTATAGATTGCTTTGAAATACGTTAGCAACCATGTCTATGCACCCTAGCTTAATATGATCTCTTGGCAATTGAGAATTTTTTACAAGTGCGAGTTATAAGTAAAGACAATAGGACAAGAGTGATGGAAAAAACTTTGAGAGGATACTTACTTTCATTTAGACATGGTTTCAATTCTAGTAGATGGATACACAAACTGACTTAACGCAATCGTTTCTAATCAATTCGTGTTGGTCCACAACATACACTTATGGGGAGCCGAATGCGCATTTCAATGTGCTCCTCAAATATCACTTGTCTTGATTGTCAAAAGAAAGAAATTATATTGATGTTGAGTCGAACTATCTTACTGATGATGATTGAAAGCACTATTGAGGCAAAAAAAATAGGAAAGAAGAAGGAGAAGACTTCCTGTAAATTATGAAATAAATACCTTATCAAATAATGCAATTACGTCTTAATTATACAAATTAAGAGGTGGTTGAATGTATTTTAATCACCGATATCTATTGGTGAAAATGATAAAGTACTGGAAGGTATCAAAATCGATGTCCAGATGTCCATTTAGTGTTACTGAGTTTGTCAGAAATTGCCTAAAATTGCATTTACGACGTTCATTACTTTTGTGGTTCCATTTGAAGAAATCTGTCGACGAAGTCCATCAAAAACTTGCAGAAGCTTGTGTTGATCCCTGCTCCATCATATCCCAATTTTCGGTTTTGATTTCAACGGTTTAAAAGTGGTGATTTTGACATCAATGACAAAGAACGGTCTGGAGGACTAAAAGAGACAAACGTCGAAGACAATGAATTGAAAGACTTGTTAGACGACAACCCAGCTCAAACTCTCAAAGAGCTTTTGAGCAGCTTAGCAGCTGATGAATCAATTGTTTCTTAACGTGAACATGCCAGCCGAAAGATCTGAAAGGAGGGAAATGGCTATGATACGAATTGACTGAACCGTTTCAACATCACGGTTTCATTGCTTTCCAGGAAAAACAAGAGACTTTGCTGTGTCGCATTATCAATGACAATGAAAAGTGTTTTCGCTACGACAATCTTAAGCACAAAAAATCATGCGCTAGTCCAAGAAAGCGATCCCCATTGACACCCAAGCGAAATATTCATGGCCATAAAGTTTTGCTATGCATATGGTGGGATCAGCAAAGTGTAGTGTATTCCGAGCTGCTAAGCCCGAATGGAACAGTTACTGCAGATGTCCATCGACGCCGATTAATCAAATTGAACATTGTATTGTTGCATAAAAGATCAGCAATAGCGGCTAAGAGAATCAAAGTCGCTCGACCACATGTTGCCAGAGTTGCCAAGGGTACACTGTTGTAGCTCGAATACGAAGTTCTGCCGCACTCAGCGTACTCACAAGACACACCACCTTCTGATTTACCAATTGTTTAGATCGATGGCTCGGACGGCGCGTGTCTTCGTAATGCTAAAGAAGTGCGAATATGGTTTAATAATTGGATCGCTGCCAAATCAATATCGTTCTTTTGACACGCGGTATCGCCATTGCGTCAGAAAGATGGGAAACACTTGTAGGAAATGATTGAAAATATTTTTATTAATATATATATATATTGTACCAATTTTACCCAATAAATACCTTTTTCAAGTGAAAAAGTGATCAAAATACATGGATGCGCTTAATCCGCTTCCCCATACAGCTATGGGTAATTATACGGTCAATAACTGCTTTTTACTCTGCTCACAGATTAAGAACTGGTTTAGATAGCTATAGATTTGTTTTACTAAAGAGCAATCTTATTATACATTAATTTCCTTTCAATGAACGAATGCTGAAAATAAAGACTCTAATGTGTCCTTTTAGAAAGTTGCGTGCTTTTGAACATGCAGGCATGTAAAAGCGTAAAGAAAAATTGTTGGAAAAATATTAGAAATAGATTGTATGCAACTAACACAACAAACGAGATTGACATCGATGAGCGAGTTTTCGCTGAAATTCACAATTCATGATAACAATGAAACTTTGGAGCTTCGGTCATGTATTGGTAATGGCCTTGAAATATCTTGGCAAATGCGTATGAAGGCTTGGAATTGATGAGGAAACTTGAATTGTTCAAGCAATTAGTAGCAATGAACTCAAGCGGACTTCATTTAATGGAAAAATATTTCATTAAGCACATACTGACTTTGTTGTGAAGGTGCAACATACATTATAAGTTTGTAGCACCTTCGATGTCAGCAGCTTTGCCTGACGGACACAATTCATTGCAATTAGCGGCGGAAAATTTAAAGTCAAACTTTACAACTGAAAAATGTGATAATGAAATACGTGAAGTAAGTGTGTTTGTCATCCACTTGAAATATTTAGTTTACAAATCCTGCTGATACTATTCTCACAACTTTGATAACTAAAAAATAGAGAACATTTCAAGAGAAGTAACTGTAGCTGATAAAAAAAAAAAAAAAAAAAAAATTAAAAGTAGAGAAGACTTGGGCTAAATTTTGGTGTTAAACAGCGAATTTCTTGCAACTGTTAATATATATAAGAATCTGTTTAAAATGAATTATAGAGCGACGAGGAGAGAGCCCATTAGGCGCATGGTTTTCAGATACAAGAACCTTCCTAAGCTGGAAAAACAGTTATTTGAAAGAGTACTTGCCGGTTTTATAATCCACTTACCAAACGGACTGCCATCAAACAAGCGTGAGTGCTATCTGTAAAGCAGTCATTCAAAGTTCAAGTTAGAAGCACACACGATCATATAAATGCGATGAAAAACGTTTACGGTGATGCGAATCGATTGAGAACTAATAGAGAAGGAGAACAAATGCAAATGAAGTGAGCAAAGTAACAGTGAATGTGGAGAGATCTAGCGAGAGCTAGAACGACTGTGAAAATTAGGCTTACATTCATTTGGAAGAAGATGTGCAAAGTAGGCCAGAAGAGATTATCGTCATCCGTTGGGTTGTGGTAGGGGCCAATGTAAATATTACAAAGGAAGGCATACGCAATGCTTTTGAGGGGTGAACGTCCCGCCAGGTAACAAATCGATAAGGAAAGCCCCATAACAAAAACACATTCAAATCAGTGGGAAATTCTTATTGTTGAAGATGGATATCTATGGCGTATATTGTATGGTGAAAAGGGTTTAAACAGATCAGGAAATTATTAGTGGTTCAAAGAGCTAAGACAGAAGATGTCATGAAAGAATGCCTCAAAGCCAAAAGCGGAGGCCACCTTGGCGTCATGAAAATAGTCCAAACAATTAAGCGGAAATTCTAATGGATAGAATGCCTGAAATCGTTAACAGCAAGGGTTCATAGTTGTGAGAGGCGCAGTACCAGAACTAAGTCCACAGTTCACTGACGACCAAAATAATTTTGAAACAAAAGTGAGATCGCGTGTGACAAATTGATGGCTGAGAATGATGTAAGGACAAGCTGAAAACTATTTTTTGGAAGAAAAGCCAATACTGCTGTATAACTCATCACCATATCGGCACTCTGGTTAGGAGCGATCGTACAAGGTTATCACGGGGATAACTGAGCGCGTCTACCGCATTCAGAAACATAAATAAGGCAGCACTATGGTTAAGGCATGGCTATGGCAGGCAAACAGAAGTGTACTGTACGCAAATGACCTTGCTCGGGAGGAACTTGTTTAAGGGGCAGATAGTGTTTCAAAAATTACACTTTGGATAAAATAAGTCTAGAAAAAAGCCGGCATTGAAAACGGATATAAAGGCAGAGTGTATGCGAAAGGCAAGGACAGTCGTATCAAGAGATTTGAATCATAATATTCAAAACCAGATGGGTCATCAAAACGTTGTCAATATGCGTTCCTGCGAATAATTAATGTAGAAATAAATCTTCTAAGAATTGTAAACGAAACCTGCATTATCCCAAAAAACACAGTTCAGTGGTACACACGTAGACTAGAAAGGTGCAAGATCGTGAACAGACATTTTACACTACCATGAGTCAACATCGATTCAATAAATACTGTTTAACGTATGGTATATTTCGCTAACGTGATAAGTTTAAAAAAGAGTAAAGAGAAAGAAAATACTATCATATGCTTAAACACATTCCACTGGTTTTGAATATAATTGTGTAGGTTTGCAGAATAGAAAAATTTGTGTACTGAACGCAATGAAAATCAAACGAATTCGCGTTAATTCGCCGATGATTCCATACGGAAATCTTTGAATGGCATACGGAATCGATTAAAGCTTTAATATTAATCCAAATTAATAGTGACATGCGGATGAGTACGAGCCACGTCTCCCCAGCCCTACTCCACAGATAACGTTCCTCTAACATGGTGCGTATGTCTTTCGAACGGGAAAAATGGGATTTTTCAGAAATAAAAAATCGAAGCGAGATAGTGATCTGCATCAAGACAATGAACAACTAACTTATGAAGTTGCTGTCGTCGCATACATTTCGGAGAACTACCAATGGTTAGACGTAAATAAACAAACGTTTTTCCACGAAGTTTTTGACAAAACTTAGTGTGCTTTCTTCAAATTTTCTTGGAACTTCCTTAACTAAAAAATACTCAATTTTTTTATTAGAAATTGTTCAAGAATATGAAGTTAAAAAGTTTTTAGAAGGCTTTCGAATAATATACAAACCAGCTTACTGCTTACGTCTGCCTCCTCGGCTGTATTCATAATATTGACAATATTTAGGGCACGTTTTTAAAAAATACGTTCAATACCTTTATAGTTGTTCTTATGGTTTGTGTTGCTGCTGTTGTTTCTGGTATAATGTATACAATATACGCGTGTAGGTTAATAAATACAACAACGTAAATATTTTGTGGTATTAGTGATGATGGCGATAAGGTCGGCGATGAAAAGAAGGTTTGAATAGATTGTTGACGATATATGCACATATACATGTGCAAAAGTAGATGGGAGGAGCAGAATTATTCTTCCTTTTTTTATTAGCCAAAGGACTAGTGAAACCCTTGTTTAGTATAATGTAGAATGAGAGAAAAAAATTCAATATAAATAAACAAACGAACCCTTATTCATCGAATATGTTACTTAGTCGTACTTAGTTATAAGTTTTGTGTTGTGTATTGTTGACTCTATGCTGTTGGTATATGAAAAAGTTTTGCAATCAAGTAACTTATTAAGTTGCCATGTGGAGCCAGTTGAAATACACTATTTTTATTTTTCTATCATTCTTACGACCATCATTTTCTCCAACATATTCATCTTACTTTGATATCTACCGCTACCGAACAAGGCTATATATTAACGTCATCTTTGACTCTATAATATCCAGAAATACGCTTCAGCCGACGACTGTGAATTCGAGATACAAGCGCATTTAACGATATCTCATCTCAAACTCATAATATTCGACATTAAAGAAACACTTTACTCATAGTATTCGAACCCTTGGAAAACACTAAAGCTTCTCGTACGCTCTCGTTAAACATACATAGCAGAATTTGCAATAAAAACAAAAACCGAGATTTTACCTTTAGCTCATTTAGGAGATATAGATGAAAGGATTCATATATTTAGGGCTTACTAAAGATGAGCGATGTAAGAAAAAAGAAGAAGCATGTGGAAACATATATTCGATAGCTTGGGAAACATATGATGAAAGCTAGATTTTGATTTTATTTAGCAAGATCCGTTTGCCCATTTGTTTTTCATACAGCCAGGGAGTGCATTCTTAAGTAGAAGCTGGGATGGACATTTAAAACGTAGCGCAGATATGCTTACCTTACCCAGAAATGGGTGGAATTTCCATTACAAAGGTACTGAAAAATTGCATAAACTAATTGATCGCATTTCTTGAATATTAGCACAAATAACTGATAGCGTACAGCCGATATCGATTATAAATATTTAAGAGGGTTTCCCAAACTTTCGACGCATCGCTTGGTCGTTGGAGGTAACAGCCATAAAACAACAACAACAAAAATAGGGACGCAAGTATTTAATGGAGTCCCTGAAGCCGATTTTGCATTTTTATGACACGAAGATCAAATTTTGTACGGTTCCATGTTTGAAGAGGCTGGGGATAAAAAGCTTTTGTTTGTTATTCAGATAAAGTGCATCTAAGATTCGTTCCAAATTAGACGTACAACTTTCTTACTCACTTCTACTGCATAAGTTGAGCAATAATTGCGTCAAGTTGTGTTTCATACGTACGAGATACGTATATGTGACTACTAGACAACTTGTGCTACTAATCAAATATTTGGAGAAATTTCATAAATTTTGTGGAAATGATTCGACAAAGAAAGAAAACCAAAGGATGAAAATTTCTCTGCTACATTTTAGCAGTTTATTGCTTAATGGTGAAAGCACATGGTTACAGCAGATGCAGGAAGGTATCCTCTTAAGAACATATATACATCACACAAAGTTGATACTATGAACGTAAATGATTTCGATAATAACTTGTAGGCGAATATTTAAGAAAATGGCGAAGTTGAAAAAAGTTAAAAAATCATCGATATCTAGCTTAGGACAATTAATGCCCTAACATCACCACAAGTGTGCCCCGTAGGGAAGAAGAATTGTCAAATAATTATTGTCCGCTCGACAACGACGTCAAAGTACTAATTTTAATGCCTTGCCACTTAGAAAATGTAACTGACAACAGATACGCTTTTCCGAATAGTGAAAGCATTAGCTATGCTGAGAGAAAACAGAAAGTGTTCTTCGCCATCGAATAGATTATCGTCTACCGTTTAAGTAATGTCCCTTAACCGTTGCGCTGTATCCGTGTATCAGTTCTTGTGTGAGAAAGGAACCTATATAGAAGGCCTGAACTGTGAAAGCATTACAATTTACTTATTACATTTTCTAACCTTTTCCGCTTGGCAAGTGTGTGAGACAAAAGTGTACGGCAATGCTAAGCAAAACTTGAATACACTTAATCATATAGCATAGTATTTACTTCTGTTCTAAATCTCTTTAAAGCTGCAATATGTCTTCGAAACCTTTCTTCCTATTTTTGTCACTCCCCACCCTTTTTAATTTGCACATGTAAAAGGATATTTATTTATTTTTAGCCTTTGGCTTACTTTGTCCTGATTTTATTCGTTGATATGTACGTGTGGCAAGCTGTTGCTCTTTGTCAGAAAAGTTTGCGTATGATGAGTAAGTTGTAATTAAAATTAAATCCAGAACCAATTGATTACGCCCAAAGCTATTTCGTTTGACATTTCAAGTTTTCTTCGGTTTAATTGCAACATACGTATACCATATGTACATACATATATATATATATATATACATATATGTATTTTGAAACGAGACACTTAAGCTTTATCATCATGCCATGGACAGAATAAAAGAATTCTTCTGACATATTTATGTTAAAACTTAATTAGCAAAGAACCAGCTTAAGGTGACAAAATTTATTAAAGGAAATTTAAGCATGTAGTTGAAGTCAATAATTAATTGAAAACGCTTCGCAAAGAACAAGACCGATAAGCTTTAAGAAATTTTTCCCTTACTGTGGAAAATATTATCACTAGAGTGTTGAACGTAAATGCTAATAAAAAGAAAAGATGCTGTTAAGGTGATGCTTTTAATTAAAAGAAAACTATTACGTTTTTGAATGTTGCTTTAAATCATTTTATTACCAAAATCCTTAATAAATTGAGTTTGAGATTCAAAATTAGTGATATCGTAACTGAACGGACATTATTTTCAAAAAAGTTCGTGTTAAAGCTCAACATATTTTCACCAGCTGTTTTGCAATATATATATATATATAGAGATTTAAAAGGGAATAACATTTCTGAAAAGAAGCCCTTCAAGTCCTTAAGGTAGGTGTTTTTCCCTTTGTATGAGTAAATCGCGTCATTTAAAAGCCGGGTCATTTTCAAATCGGGGAGCAGATAAAAAACAAACAAAGTTAAATAAACGCCAGGAGTTGGCAAACTCTTGAGTGAGACGAGAAGAATTTTCATTTCACTACATTTATTCACTTATTCAGTAACTATAAAGTCATAGGCCTATTACGTAGTTACGTAGATACATGCGCAAACAGAAACCGTAACTTATGTGAGTATGAGGCTGACGATGAATGCTCCATAAACTCCGTGATCATCAATTCCTATCAGCAACAGTATATATGTTACGAGGTCAATTTTCTTCTAAACATATTCAAAAAATGACTGAAAGATGTCAGACTAAATGGTACCACATTTCAATATCTAACAACACGATCAGTAAAAGATCATTCGACTGATAAGTTAGATAAACGTGATATTAATATGAAAGGGTTTCTATGCGATCTGGAAAACTGCATTCGTTCAATTAAAAGGCAAAACGAAAGTATCGAAGAACCATCTGCCATAGCAGTCGTTACGAACAATTTAATTGCTGAATTAAGATATGCAGGGGAGCATGGAAATAGCCACAAGCGGCCTCCTGACATCTGCTCTGTGTATATACAAATGCGTATTTCTAGGTCACTGCTTGACAAACTCATTAGTCAACAAAGCTAAGTATGAAAAGTGCCGCAATTAAGATTTCAATTGCGAGCCTGTATATAGGTAAGTAGTTTGTTTATTAATTTCATAAACTTTACTTAAAGTTCTGAGTCTTAATTAAAGGGTAAGTAGATCAAATGAAAACTGATATAATGTTTATTTAGTGATGTCCTTACTATCCCAAATTAAAAATTTATTAATGTTAGTCCTAAAAAGCGGCTTAAGTCGTTAAAATGCTTTTAGGTCGGAAATGTGAAAATCGCGAAAATAAGGTAAAATCTGCAATTAGCAACAACCTATTTATAAAGAACAGGGAAGCAAGTTTTATTCGACGGAGCCCGAATCTCGCATACCCACCACTACGCTTCTTGCATTCTACTCTCCAAGTTCTTCTATTTGATACCCATGTCGCTGGTTATATTAAGAAACAGTTAATCGCGACGTCTACCATATTCATTTTAAAACTAACCGACTTGTAGGCAGACAAAATATCTTCGTTGGAGAAGTGTACAAAGTAGTTTTCAACATTCTGTTGTGTTTGCCTTATGATGAATAAGCATAAAATCTCAAAAAAGGAAAAAAATAAAATTTTATTACTTATAACTTACTTGTAACTGTGCGTGTGCAAGGCCAATTGGTTCTATTTTTGGACCTAAAGAGTAGAGTGTTTCGCAAAGTAAAAAGAAAGTGGAACATTCCAGCCTCCTAATTTTCAGACTTTCCAAATCTAACGAGCAAAAATCCAAAACTTGTTGTAAAAAACGAAGTTGCGTTCAATTTACACTCCACTCCGCGCTGCTGCTCTCATTTCCCCCCATTCCCATTTCCCATTTTCAATGCCGAAGTGCGTGCAGAAACTTCGAATATTTATGCCAAACTTTAAGTGGATGTATGCATTTTTGTGACCAGGAGAGTGCCAACAACACACACCACACAGACACACAGACGGACAGACATGGCTAAATCAACGCAGGATTTCACGGTGATCAAGAATGTATCTACTTTATGGCGTCTTTGAAGTTTCCTTTTGACTCTTACACGCATTATCGAGAAAAACAAAGTGACTGCACCACCATCTTACAATGGCGGGTATAAAGAGGAAAATGTTCTTCTAATTTTTACATACTTTAGGAAAGTCTTTGCTTCTCAAAATTTTGGCTTACAAGTTGTCAAAATCGTTTCGCTCTTAATCTCTCTTTACGATATCAAAAGTTTACTATTGACTTCATTCAATTCACCCTTAAACGGTCGCGAACGGTTCTTATAAGGTTATGGCTTTCTTAGGGTTTCTTTCACTTCAACGGACAAAGTATGCAAACGTTTGCAAAGGCGCGCTGCAAAATCATAATTAAGCAGCGCGGTTCTTTTCTTTCCTTTTTTTGCTGCTTTTTCTCAATTTAATGAAAGAAAGCAGCAGTGTAAGCAGTAAATAAGGTGTATAATAAAATTAACTTAATTAATGGAAAAAAAAATGTTTAATTTGAGCAAAGAAAAAAAAAACAAAACAAAAAAAATTGAAAGGGAGAAATTAAGGAATAATTTAAAAGCGGTTTACGGGAAACAGTGTCTTTCAGAAAGGTTACGTTATTACATAGGCTTTAATCAAAAGCCCCAAAAGAAAACCAAAAACAAAAAAAAAACACACGCTTGATGTGGGATAATAAATTACAATAGAAGGAATAGAAAAAAAAAAAACCCTGTAAGCAACATTTTGTCTTAAGCAACGTGACAAAGAAAATAAAAGATTATGTAAAAGCGCATTAATCCTAGAGTAGGCAAAAGGTTTCGTTTCGTTTGTGAAGTTGGACCAAATGCGGCTCATTAATATAAAATATATTGAATGAAAAATAAACGTCAAGTATTTGCCTGTCAGACACATGCAAACGTGGTTTGAAAACATTTAGAGTTGCCAGCCAATCTTTCTCGTTGTAAGTTTTGCAGTTTTCGCCTTCTTTTCGTGCATGCAGAGGTCAACTGCAGAGGTCGCACGTGTCAAGTCACATTTGTCGCTTGTGTCTCTTCTAAAGAAAAAAAACTCTTAGAAGGAGGCGGTTAGGGTAAATCACAATACGCCTTCGCACGCAATAATGGTCGGTAAATTGGTCGGTATCTTGGATCGAGGTTTTAAGATTGACCCAATTTGTAATGAATAAATAGCTCGGTTATGTTAATACCTTTCCGGAACACTTTAATCGGATCTAATAAGTTCCAAATGCAAACATACTCGAATCGATTCAAGTTTCTCCGATATTTTCGACATATTCACGTCAGCTTGTATGTATCTTCGCAAGTCTCTCTTTCCTTAATTTCAATTTTTTTTCTAATTTGCAAACATGAGCACCCAAATAACTGAGAATCTGATGCAAATAAATGATTTATCTTTAGTACCAAACTTGGGGCAGTTATCGTTTGCTATCTGTCGGAACCATACGAAATGCCATGTGTTAAGTAATAATTAAGAGAAAACACCTACATCTACATCTAAGCAAAAATTGTTTCATTAACAGAGAAAAAAATATCTGCTGCTTGTCGCAAGAGTTTTATGCATCAAAACAATTTGTGAAATTTCGTTGCGGATTTGTGTGCTTTCATGATGCTCCTCACCTTTCCAAACAGCAATTCTGTGAGGTGGCAAATTTCTTATAGGAGCAACATTCTTATCGTGTAAATGGGTTTTCCGGCTGATAGGCAAACGCAAACGGACGTTCTGTGGGTAATAAAATAATACAATCGAGGAACAAGTATTGATATAAATCAAACCCACAGCCCACAGCAATAACACGGTCGATTTTAAGTGAACCTGCAATTAAAAATATGCCTTTTGTCGCCGCTTTGCGCTTCAAATATGAACATTTCGATATAAGCAGTTAGGTAAAAGTACATGCATGAAGCAGCCATAAGACGAGAAGAAGATGGTGAACAGAGAGTTTGCAAACGCATCTGAAGAGGTGCGTGCTCCAAATTGTTAGACACAATAATCTGTATTTTCGTCTTGAAGAATTCCTTGACGTGTAGGTTAGCGATGATTTGTTGCGACTCAAACTATCAAACATATATCAAATTTTTGATTTGAAAAGAAGATTTGAAAAAGAAATTTAAAATTATTACAGGAAAAGCAAACCATTATTTTTTAGTTGAGATAAAAGAAAGCGAAAACAGAAACTAAGTTATGCTAAAAAGATTAGGCGAAGAGGATTCTGGAAAGATTCAGGTTTGAAGAAATACGCCTAGTTTGAAAAGCGGCACAGAACGAAGAAAAAGAAGCCTACGTCGGTCAGCTTATGACCTGAAAAATTGTTTTCTCAGATAGGAAATCTATCGGCACTGGCTGCAAAAAGCAAATTATTCTAAGGAAGATATTACCCGTGCTGGGAGGATTCTTTACTATATCGCTGGCTCCCTTGATTTAGGCATTTTGTGTAAGACAACAACCACATATCTGCTCACCGATTTACTGACGAAGCCTCTTTAGTAATTAATTATAGTTGTGGCAATCGTTGGACGTAGCAAAGCTTCCGAAAAATTGTGTCCTTATGAAAGGGTGGCTGGATTGGTTCTCCTACTTACATTCCCCGGGCAGAGGGAAATGGAAGACCCATTGGAAGGCCCAAAATAATAGCTTTATTTAAAAAGTCTTGATCCTGTTAACGTATTCCTAGCACCCGATCGGCGAATGTATTTTTTGACTGATGCAAGTGCTGGCTACAATTTTTTTATGTCACCTTCAACTTATAAGGATGTAGGCCAGGAGTTTGCTGGAAAATGCGAAAAAGACTGACTTTTGATATTCCGAATTCCTGTCACTGTTCCGCAATAACTAAAACTGCCTTTTGAAACGAAATTTTCACTTGCCCTGACCGAAAGAGCACGACTTCTTGGTCTTGGTACTGTTAAGCTGCCTATGACTTGTTTACACTATAGCTATTCAAGGGAGCGATGAAAGATGGACAGAATCAGTGAGAGTTTTTATCATTTTTGTTGTAAATTTCCATTTTTGTATGCCTTGTGCGAATATGTAGCAATTTTTATACCTTTTATGACTTCTTTACTTTTATTTGCTCAAATTCATAGCAACAGCGGTTGTATGTTGACCCATCAAAAATGGCGCGGAATTTGAAATGAGATATCTTGTAGAAAGACTTTGTATGAAAAAAACAAAACAAAAAAATGCTACAAAGTCATAATGCGAACATCTCTTTGAAAACGATTTTAATTTGAATTCAAAAAGTTTTTTGTAAAAAAAAAAAACTATTAAGCTGGAAACAAATATATTTAATATGATAGCTTTTCAAGAGCTTCAATGTAAACGTGTCTTCAGGCGCATAAAGAAGAAACTCTACACTTTGCATAGATAGGAATACGTGATGCCATTGCAAATGCATGTTCCCGCAAACTGAACCTGCCATTTTAATTCCATAATGGGAAGCCGTGATCGAACGTCTAGTTATGTTTGCATGCGTGGTGTAACTACACTCTCATCTTTCACTCAGCATTGATATAAATCTGATTTTGATGTTTTATATTTGAGATTTGTGTTCTTTTTCGCTTGAAGATGAAGATCGCAACATATTCTTAGAACGTAGGTTTAGTTGCACTTGGTCTACAGTCTTACATTTAATTATATTGCTATTATATATATATTGTTCAATACACGATTAACGAAAGAAAAAGAAGGCGAAAACAGAGGAAGTTGAAATTAGGTCCGGATTTTAAAAAAGGGCTTTCTTTGATTCTCGTTAGTACATATCGGGCCAGTACATTACCGGCTTTGACTCCTGACATAATGGTCGAGTTACTGCAGAATGTTAGCGATAATCCATAAGATTTTCGTCAGACATAGTTTGTCAGGAAATTGCTTGGCCAGTAACCAAAGCAATTAGTTATAGGCCGTTACATTGGAAGTGATCGAAAAGCGGACCGATCTAAAACATTCCGAATAGCGTTCATCACTGGGTCAGAACAGGTCAGTGTACCAAATTTCGTCAAAATATCTCCAAAAATTGCGACCTGGAAGACGAATACAAACTTAAATGCGCAGTCATCAGACGAACAGACAGACTTAGAGCGATTCAAAAACTGATTTTCTATAATCGCTTCAGAATAGATTGGTCTACCTTAAGGCCTTGTGCGTGTTACATGTGACCGCAAAAACTTAATATACTCTCTACCACAAGTGGTGTAGGGTATAACGAAACTTCAAAACAAATTTTTCTCCTTTCCTTTTATATCTTATGTTTGCAATTTACCCAATTGTTGATAGGAATTTTCATTAAATCATTAATGAAAACAATTGAAGAAAATGGATTTGCTAAAAAATGTACAGTGTTGCTTGGTTGTTTGTTACCCCTTAAGTTTTATAAATGTTCTATTGCAGGGTAAGAGGTGTAATATATTTAAAGAGGGAAAATTAAATTTTCTTTTTATTTGGGTTAAGCCGAACGAAAGCTATCCAACTAATATTACGCGATTTTTAAGTGTTTTTTTTTTCTTTTTTAGGGAGACGTTTCTACGAATTTTTAAATGCCCAGGCGAATATCGGGAAAACATTATGCAGTCTTCCTAGTGTTGAATGAAGTAACGAACAACCTTAACGATTACTTGTAAATTATTCACATTACACATATGTCCCTATATTTGTGTGTATAAAAAATGCTCTTTGTAAACAGAAAATAATTTTAAATGAAAGTTCAAAGTGACGCTCTTCCCCACATTCACACATTCACTCATATACACTCAAGCTTCCCTATATATTAATAAATACTAATGAACGTAGAGCAAGTAAACGTTTTTTACTTATCCATACCTATAAGCAGTGAGATAACACTAAAAAGGGGAGAAGGGAATGATATAAGTGCTGTGCTATAACCCAAGCAACTTCTGAATGGACTTAAAAGCATTTAAAATTAATCTAGTTAAATAACATGCTGTATAATATAACGAAAATTTACAGTAACTAATACAATAAGAGTCACTTTTAACGCAAATTCACATACAGAAACTGACTGTATTTGTGTGTGTCTATATATATGTATACACTATTGCACTTACATGCAAGCTAATACGCGTGTATTTATAGAGTTTCCTGACCCATGTTTAGCTAAAAATGCGGAGTGATTCAGTTTTGTTTCTGAGGTAAAAAAAAATTTTTTTTTTATTTTTTTATTTTTTTTCGTGCTTATATTGCGTTGCTTTTCATATACACGACGCTATTGATAAAAACTGTCACATATATTTAGCAGTATATATATATATATATATATATATATATAGGTGAAAATATGTACATGAAAGTCAAAAGAAATAAGCAAAATATTTACTAAAAATAAATGTTTTTACAGCTTTGCGAAGAGAAGGGTCAGAGGCGAATGAAAAATGCTTTCAATTTTTATAGCCTCATTAAAAGAACCGATAGAGTTTGGTTATGCCACGATCGTGGATGAGGCACCACAAAGAAAGCTATTAAAGTGTGCAAAAAAAAAAAACGAAAAAAAAAAGCGAAAGCGAAAGAAAAACAATAACAACAACAACTACTACTACAAGTTAAAATCCAATTAATGCATACAGTTAGTGAGCATAACACGGTTGGCTTTTAGCGTTATGTACATTTTTATGCTACGACGCGAGTTGTGCATATAATGTTATAGGTTAAAAGCTTTATACGTGTAACAGCCCCTTACATGAACCCTTTGCCCATGCAAGTCAATATTCAGGTTTTATACATTCGTTCTTATTATGTGTTTGTCTCATAGCGTTTCTTTGCGACTTTTTGTTTTTTTGTTGTTGTTGTTTTTTTTCACTTCTTTTGCACACATGACCAGCCATGTCCCTGTCATCCGGTGGGAAAATCTAATTTTCGCATCATTTGACAACACTTTTACATTTTCATTTGATTACATTGTCATTGATGCATTGATTGTTAAGATATCGTTTCAATTGAGTGTTAGGGGGCGTATGCCTGTGTCTGTGTCTGTGTGTCTGTCTGTCTGTCTGTCTGTCTGTGTGTGTGTGTGTGTGTGTGTGTGTGTGTGTGTGTATGTGCCAATATATAAGAGCAGATGTATGAATATGATATGAAATGGCATTCAATAGTGTTTTGCTATACCTGAATGTCAGAGCAAATCGTTGAAATTCTCTGATTCAACATTCGCTTCCATAAATAGATTCGATAGTATTGGAAAATATTGTTTATTTTTTAGCTTTTTTAGTTTTTTTTTTTTTTTTTCAATTCAAGTAAAAGCAAGCAAATTTAACCTCGCAACATAACTTTTTGATAGTTTACTTTAACTTCATGTATCTGCTTATCTTTTTGCTGACCTTCACAGGAACAGTATAAATTAAACTGCCTCGATTACCCACGAATGTCGAAAAGATGTTGCAAAATACACTCACTCTACCTTTCTTATGAGGTATGAGCCTGGATTTATAATATATATAACATATCCGCAAACTAAATGAACGAGAATGGATAAATATCTCGGCTAATGCAAATAACTACTGTTGTGAGAGGTAGCAAAGCAACTTATAAATGTCGAGAATATAAGATCGTTCAATTTTGCCGTTGCCTTCTTGGATAGGCGTATCAATATATAATAGTGAAAATGCGCTTTTCCGTAATTCCGTTCTTGATTTGCAGATTTTTTATAAAGTAAAATGGTAAATTGAATAAATTCCAAAAACGATTATATTGAACTGAGAAGCGTAGTGATGGATTTAATTAGCGATGTTGATGAGAAATTATCTTAATTATCGACAAGTTACGGTTTTTCCGTAGTTACTGTATCAAAACATCACCGATGTTTATGGTTTATAGTGAAAGTTATAGTAAAAAATAGTGAGAGTGAGAGAGTGAGTGAGTGAGTGAGTGAGAGAGAGAGAGAGAGAGAGAGAGAGAGAGAGAGAGAGAGAGAGAATTTATCCCAGGTTTTGTTTAGAGAGTTGTAGAGCATATTATAAGCTTATGTATATTATAAGCTTCGATTTTTGCTTCTTCTTATTGCTTATGTTATTGCCTTGTTATTGTTATGATAATTGTTAATGCTTTTTTCAACATTTCAACTTTAACGAAATTTTCAGGTTGCTATCTTTGTAAGATGTTCTGCTGTAAACACGAGAATACAGTAAGCGTGGATGGAGTAGTGCATGAACATTAGTTACTTGAACATTGCGTAAGTGTGGTTAATGTTGTATTTTACTTGAAATCATATTTACATACGCACAGACAAATGCATATTTACATCGTTACATATATGTATGTACATATGTTTCTAGCTCAAGATTTGTATTAACGACTTTCGTTATATTATTGCTTATGTATGAGTTAACATTTTGTTATCTTTTGCTTACTTATGTGTATTCAAATGATATATATACACACATATATATATATATATATATATAGAAATATATATATGTATATATATAGAAATATATATATATACCTATATATATATATATAAGCTCGTTATAATTCTTTGTTACACTTATGTACGTGTATATGTTATGTACAAACGCATGCATGCGCCCACACATACGTAATCTTACATTTCTTAATGCTGATTATGTTTCTGTCTGTATTTGACAAATGGTTTTTGAAAATGTTGTCGAGTGTATAAGTTAGTTATGCATGCGGTTACACATTTGTATCCTGTTTGGTTGGAATGGGGTAAATATTCATTTGTATGTGCGTAAACCTGACTGCAAATGTATATCGGTAAAGGAAAATTTGTTACTTAATAAGCAAGTTATGACAGGTTCCTTCGCTACGAAAAATTGTATACAAACTTAAATATGGGTTTGCCAAATCCGATCAACTTCATCGTTTTGCTGCAATAATTAAGAAAAATCTTAGATCTCTGCATAAGTCAGAGATTTTTACAACTTATGCTTCGCCGTTCCCGCCGAAACACAAAACAATTTTTCAGCGTTTTTTTTTTTTCTTTTTCAAAACGTAACAATACCAAGTTGAGCAGATATTTTGAATATATCCTTTTTAGTCACTATTTCATTTTGGATAAATTCAATTTTATGAAGAAGATTTGTTATACGCTCTATCAAAGGCCGGGCAGTTCGAAATTTCTCATCTGTGTTCTGATGTTCAAAAAAATTAAACAATTAGAGGAGAACCAGAGCCAGTCAAAATTTCAATTGAAAGAAAAACTTTTGTTAATATCCATCTATCGAAAAAACACAATAGCCTCACTCATATAAATTACAAAAGTAAAAAGAAGAAGAAAAGCATTTTATTATTATTTTTAGTTTTGTCACGGAAAGAGATGTCTGACCCATTGATTCATCAACAACCCTTAATAGGCCAAGAGTCTCGTTATAGGCGCATTGAATGAATATTGATTTTTATGTGAATAAAAATAAAAGTTTCAACCGATATATGAACCGCTGGTGGAGATGGTGGAGATTTCCTTCAATTTGTTGCGCCAAAGTCGGACAATTTTTGTATTGACAATGTTCCGTTCGTAATTCAGGAAAATTTGAAGGGGGGGGGGGGGGGGCGAAGGGGGGGGGGGGGGGG
>KK499772.1:251438-397801 GCA_000688715.1 Glossina pallidipes | reverse complement strand
GGGGGGGGGGGGGGGGGGGGTAATGAGTGGGGATGGGGCTTTCTTGCCTGCCTCTTCATTTAAGTCTGGTAATAATAGAAACTTGTTACACTTCGCTCTAAATATCGGCGCCATATGTACAATGCTTTGTTATGTACAGTCAAACTGGCCCCGTTTAATGTGATATTTGTAGCTAAAGTGATGAAGTAGTGAACCCTTATCTCTTTTCTTTTATCTTTTATGCAAGTTCTTCTTCTGTTATTATGAAGGAAATGCTTGAAATTGAATCTTATGTTAAACAACCGAAAGATGCAGTTTAAACGGACACATAACCACACATCGATATTTTATATACAAAAACAGCGACAGGTGAGTGAATGAGATGGTCTTCGTTAGCAATAGCAAATTAATAATTTCAATTAAAAATTGATGATGCATTTCTACATAATTTTATGCAAAACTAATTGTATAATATGTGCATGTGTCTGATGGCTACTAATTACTGAAATAAGTACAAACATGCTCGTATATATACGCAATGTAATCAATAAAACCACATTAAGTCGTTAATTAAATTCTGTTTGTTATTAAAGAAAGAGAAAGATGAAGTGAAAGGAAGAAGAAGAACAAGAGCAAGAAAGCGGGCGACATACAGAGACGCTAATGAAAGCCTTATGCGCCCAAGCGCAATTTTCTCCTTACAATACAAGTAAAAATATAAAGTAAGATAATAAGAATAATACTTTATCCCGAAACGCACTTCACTCAATCTCATTAGTATCCGTTATTGCTTATAAACATTATTAAATAATTTAAAGTTTGCTTTCTTAAAACTTTTCATCAAGATAGCTTAGTAGGTTTATCGCTGTCACTCACAAATACTAGAATTATGAATCAAGGATGTTAGACGAATTGTTTCTACGTTTGGGTGACAAGGTACGTTTAATCGGTGCATAGATGTACCCTCCACATGGTGATCCTGAGCAACGGCCATTGATCGGCGAAGAAGATGTGAAGGCTTGACTATCTACAACAGTTTTTCCTTATAGATAACTTAATAGTGCACTAGAAGAAGCTTTTTTTTCTTTATAAAAGAGTGCTTGTTTTCTCACAGACTACTTCTTTGGAGAAAATAAAGTACAAATTAACCGGAGCAGGACCAGTAAAGTTCCAGAGTACTATGTCGAGTGAATGGAGCAGGCCATATCAGTTGTATCAGTATTCGCTGACGTATTTATAACTTGACAGAGGACTTGAGTTTGAACTTGGCCAACCGAGATTGTATGACGGATCTGAAGGCAAGTGTGAATGTTGTCGAGTAAAGTAATGCTAAAGACTTTATGGCCTAAAGGTCAAAAGGCCTGCGGAACCCACTCGCTATTTATTTTTATGTAGAAAAACGCTGGGTATAACCTTACGGGTAGTATTGCGGTGGCTTTGGTCTTCAACCATTCCTAAGACGAATAGTTAGACATGACGATACGACTCACCATTCCCCAGAGTGGTTTTATGAGTCGTAATCTTCAAATCAATCAGGTACTCCAGTTGCAGCGCGGCTTCTGGCTTATAGGGACTGTCTTACTCTCTCTTCGGGAAATTTTTCGTTCCCGTTCGTGCCAAGAAGAGTGTCTTCATGTTCATTTAACATCGTTTCCACTTGAGAGCGAATCGAAAGCTTCTATAGTTTCCGCTAACTATTTAAAAGTTTGGGATGAAGTTTTTGAAATGTGTTTGATAGAGACTCTAATGGCAACGGTTTGTACGGACCTTCAAAACCTTCAAAAAGATGCATGATTCTAATATGGAAGATTAGTATAAATGAGTAAAAGGTTTTATAATAGAAAACATGTCTACAACACATTTCAGAACTTTAGTTGCCTCTATCCCGAGCCATAGATGAGAGAATGACAAGGCTGGATCTGCAGCTCCTTCTCTCAATAATTTTAAAAAAATCATTTCCTTTTTAAGACCCTTTTTCTATCCCTCATCAACATCAGGTTTACGGGATTAAATAGTACGACGCATCTTTCCACTTTTACTTAAGTTATTAGTCTTCACAGAAGTTTGCCTACAGTCTGTAGCTCACAACTGTTTGCTCGTTCTTCCTAATGTCCAAATACCTAGACAGAGCGATTGAAATCGATGATATTGTGTATTCTGACACTTGCATTCTCTGCCTACCCTACCTACCCTTTTTAAGTTTTGCCATCTCGGGACGTCGTACGAAATGAAACCATCGGATTTTTCGGACGCTTTTGTATTGGAACAGTGTAAGCAATACATATCAATTACCGGGTCAGCGGAGAGAGTAAACACAATGTACAGAAACAATGAAGAAGCAATTAGGAAACAATTAATGTTTATGCCTCCGGCAATGAAAATAAGAATTAAAACAGAACCGACAATTAAAGAAGGATAAGTTCACTTATCAGAAAAAAATTTAAAAAAATAAAGAATTAAAAAAAAGGGGATATGGAAACAGGCGATCCAATTATGATAATGCAAAGTGCTTGAAGGCATTCCAATATTAGCCTAAATGTTGTCATTCGCCCCCTTAGGGACTTTAAGGCGGTTTGGCCGTGGGAGTATATGCAGCCACGCTCTCTCCTGCACTGCCTTCTTAAGCATTCAAATGCACATGTGGTGATTGCATAGATGTCTGTTTGGAATATGGAAGGACTATGTCCAATCCTACAACAGAGGTATACCTTCGCCGGAAATGAAGCATTGGGGTCAATTTGGTCGGCAGTTGCTAGAGTTGTGACCCATGGACCTGGCATAATAACTTTAAAACACTTGCTTTTCAGATTTCCATATTATTGTTCAAGTATTGGTCACATATACATGACATACGCATACTTTGCATATTGATGTGTCTTTGTCTGCATATAAATAACTACATAAACAGCTTTAAGCCATTTAAAGGATCTTTGTTTGTTATGAAATTCTATTGAGAATGTTAATTAAAATTTTAGAATTTCGTATTGCATGGTATGATTGAAAATAGCAAATAAAAGTGAAGAGAAAAAACTGAGCAAAAAACAAAAAGCAAAAAAAGAAAGCAATAATAATTTAAATGATTTTCGGGATATTCTTTTTTATGCTCTTCCACAAAATATGTGCAAAGCCATATTACCAACACCATGGCAACCGATACACTTATATATTGGTGTTGTTGATGGAAAGTACGCCTGAAGGTTTGAAAATATTTTAGTTTTATACTTAAAGAACTATTTGTTGCAAACCATAGAAATTTTGTGCATTTCCATAAATTTCATTTTCGTAGTCAACTATAGTTTAAATGTGTTTTTATAGTTATTGTTATTATTATTTTTGTTTTTGTTTATTGGTTTATAAACAGATTATGGATATTGCTTTTTTTGTCTGTACGTATATATACATATATAATATATACATATATATATATATATATATATATATATATATATATATGTAATATATATATATGTATGTATATATTTGTGTGTGCGTTCCTTATTTATTTAAATACTTTTTTTTTTAAATAAATTTGTGTATAATTTTTTTTTGCACTCCCTGGAATTTTTTACATTTTATTAGGTCGAGCCATAAATAATTTCCAATACAGGTAGGTAGAATCTATTGGTCGTATTTACCCACTATAAGTCACCGAAATAACTGAGATTTTCTTTTCACGATATAGATGATAATATAGATAGATAATTAGTCTTCTGTGAACAGTTTTATGTGGTGCACGTCACATTCAACTGTTTCTCTTAACCTCTGCAATGGAGAGTCAAAAAGTGCATAATCGACATGTAATGCTTTGAGAATTTAAACAAAGCGATAGCGCTAAGACGGAAGCTGAAAATATATGCAGCGTATGCAGTGAAGAAGTGATAACTGATCGGGCAGTTATCAAGTCGTTTGTAAAATTCCTTTCTGAAGATACGATCTTAAAAGACGAGACGTGCTGCCGACTTCCCCACGACAACCTGTTGAAGGCAATATTGGAGAAAAATCCACGCCAATCAACAAGAGCTAAAGCAAGAAGTTTGCAAACCTCATAATAAATTGTTAAATTAATTTGACTTTGTTGTTCAATCAAAAAAAACAAATGTCTGATAAGAAAATGGAAGTTATTTAGGATTCGACCTAATAGTAAACTGTACATACTCTCACATAGTATGCATATACTATAAAAAATGAAACTTTAGTTGCATCTAAATATACATTTATTTAAGCCTATTGCCAAGAGTCTTATATTAATTGTAAAATTTTTTGTATAAAAATTGAAAATATTATTAAAATATCGTTGACTTTGAACATTGCATTAACATTTCATACCTTACCTGAGACCATATCTACCATTGTAAGATGAAAAGCAGAGCATTCTTAGTTCATGAAGTTTACCGAGACTTATGAGAGTGAAAACAATTTGTTATTGTTTAACTAATCTTTTAGGTAGAAGAAATTCCTATTTCTTTTTGGAACATATTACGTGTTTACATTTTACATAATTGCGAAGCAAAAGTAAAGGTAAACTTGTAATAAAACTCTTGCTTAGTTAGTTACTATCTATTGTCTCCGTAAATTTCGCTAATAGTTGATTAGTCAAACCTTTGCAGACAATTAAAACATTTTGATCTAATGGGCATCGTTAGTGACGGACGAAAGTGAGGAGCAATTTTGCAATCGAAGCCTGCGTAGCGAAATCTCGTAAATTATTTGTTATTATTTAAACATCTTCTTCTTATATCGCAGAAAATGAAAAATTTTAAGATTATAGTGAGGATATTTTCAAACACTCTTTCCTTTCAAGCAGAACTTTCCAATAAAAGCTAGGACCGTTTTGATTCCTTTCATTACCTATATTAAAATATTATATATAAAGCGTAGTATAGACCATAACGCTTCCGTTCCCAATTCGTAGGCGTAACAAGCGTAAATATTTCCCTTCATTTATACGCATTACATTATAGAAATTGGAGCGAGACTGTAAGTTAATTTAGGTGATTCTCGAACTTTGCCTGTGAATGTTCATAAACAAATACTTGCGAGCAAATTTAAGGCACCCATGTAACCACGAAAGAACTATCGACTATTTGGCCACTTTTTTTTTTTTTGAATATATATATTTTGCGTAAACTTTTGAACCCGAAATCGTGATAATAGTAGGGAGAAGCAAGCGTACTACGGCATCTCAGAAAGGGGTTTTTGTGACAAATGACAAATATTTGATACTTCATATGGCCATTGTGTTCATTGTAATCGATAAAAAATATATATTAGCGTCATGCGAACGTTATGTATGTACTTTCGCTCCAATAAGTAAACCTTAGAAAAGGAGATTTCTGAATTGATTGTTTTTTATTTCGTTACATTTTCTACTTTTCGTCGAGTTAAGTTCCTTAAGTCTTTTATAATGACAAAGAACTGACAAATAAGAAATCTATATTTAGTCGTCACCGAATCTTGTATACCAATCGCCGAAAGCAAAAAATTACCCTTTCTACACTTTATAATATTGGAGGGGTGTGGCTGATATTTTCTATGTTCAGAGTGGTGTATGTGTCGTACTTTATGAGTAAGAATCAACAAACACGGAAAGCAAACTTGCTACCAGTTTTTGTTATACAATCATGTGGGCGTTGTAGGCGTGTTCTTAGAAAAGTTTAAGTCACGTTCCAGCTCTTCTGCAAGTTTGTAGGCGGTATCTTCGCTTTGCAAGCGGGGAGAGGTTCACCCCAGATAGTACACAATTGCGTAAACGGACGGATGGATAGACAAATAGTCGTACATGCTCAGGTGCATTCCCAATTTGAAACTGGCAAAGAATTTCTATATATTTATAGGGTCTTTGACGTTGGTTTCTGCGCGTTATAAAGGTATCAAAAAAAATTAAATTTTGATACACTGTACTATTGAGTAGGCATGGTCAAGTTTTTCCATGTTTACGCAGGTACTAGCATCGCCTACAGAAAATACGATCAAATATTTGTGTATCTATCTGCTGTAGTTCATGAGTAATGAGTAAAAAATTAATTTTTTATTCCTTTTGAAAAACAGAAGCGTCCCCACAGCACACTACGTAGTACTGTAGGCGTGTTCATGTGAAGCTTAGCTCAGATATCTTTTACAATTACGTGATTATACAGCCATCGTTGCGTATTAGTAATATTTAAACGCATACGGTAGTGTGTTAAATATCAATTTCTTATATTTTTGTTTTGTACCTCTACTTGTACCATACATATGGTAATGAAAGCTGGGACCGAGTAGACAGACATCTAAGCAAAACTCAATCCTGCAAACACATGCCTGCATATTAGTTAATATGTCGAAAAAGAATCAAGTCTTAAGAAAGAGAAAATCACAATGCATTTATTAAATTCATTGCTGTATACTCAGGCGTTATGTTCGACTAATGTTTTTCATATATTTAAGCCTAATACTATTAAAATATTTCAAGGGCTCTCGCTGATGCGGTTTTATTCTCATTACACAGCTAATGGGAAATCTATGCTATCCATCGTTGTACGATAGAAGACATATAAAGTGAAGACCTATATGTTATTGATAAAATTGTTTTATGGATTAATTTTAGAAAAAAAAATTAATTGAAATACTTTTTTGCTTTTTAAGGAGATAAACAAACTTTAATGTAACTCATTCCCTCTCTTTCCGTAGTTTTGCTAAAGTGATTTTCAATCTAATGTACTTGGATAAGATGAAATCTCCATTTATGACGGCTCCTTACCTCTCTTTGTTATTTAATTTTTTGTTTTTGCTTTTTTTGTATTACATAAGCATATGTTCTGTATTGTCTCAGAGCAGCTTTTTTCTTCTTTTTTTTTGTATCCTCATCAAACCATACACTCAATTATTACAACTAAATACCAAAGATTACGTTAAAAGCACGTTCACCGGATATTAACATTATTATTGCTTTTTTTTGCTTTTTTTTCGAATGATCACATCTCAGCATCAACATCATCATCACAGTCATCATCATTGTTATTATTATTGTTTGCTGTTTTTATCACCAACAGTTGGAATGTGAAGACAAACAAATAAACAGCAAAACAAATGCGAAAACGATATACGTGTTGAAACGAATTTTCGTCACGCATCAACTACAATATATTAATAATAATATATTTGCTAAATGAACTGAATCGACTGCTATGTCAATAATGCAAAAGAAAAAAAAAAATAAAAAAAAATAAAAAAAAAATAAAGAAGAAAAACAACATACCGAATATAAATAGATTTGAGTTAGGATTTTTAATTTTTTCAATATCATGTTGCACTAGGGACCTGAAGGTAAGCACTCGGAATCTGATTATTGCATTGATTTCATATAATTCATAAATGCTGTCGCAGGTGTCTTTAATGAATAGTTTGTGACTGGACATGTACATACATTCCTTCCTTGATTCACATCCTTCTCGGTTCGTGGAGATATTACACACATTTTGAGATAAGATGTTTGGCGCTTTTACTGCGTTTTCAGATGTGGTTAATGAATTGAAAAAATTAGTATACCAACCGATCCTGATCAGGAGTTTAAAACTTTCGTATGCTTACGGCTGTGTGTATGTATGCGTATATACGCAAAATCTGTATAGAGTATTGATTTTGGTCTTACCGCACACACTCTCGAACTTAAATCTACTTTAGTGGTGTGTATTAAATGTTTTTATTATAATTATGTATGTGTGTGTGTGTGTGTGTGCATTCTGTGGTCCTTCCTTTCCTTTAAACACCAATATTAATGAGTAAATAAATTGTAAATAAAAAGTTATGCATTTTTTAAATGGTAGATTTATGGTAAGCAGTTTAAAATACAATTAAGATGAGTTGAATTATTTATCTTTTCATCCTTAATTCTTGCCTGTAAGAGCATTTCAATGCGTTCAACGGCCGTTATCCGTCAATTTCATTGAACTATTATCCGATCACTAGGTTTTCTTCCCCCTTGTTACTAGCGATAGGAAGTAGCCAAAAATTAATGTCACAACATCCATAGTAAAGTTAATTATAATTATTCTTCGAAGACTAGGGAAGCCTCTCTATATTCCATAAAGAGCTGAATAAGTACGAAACGACAAGTTACTTGCAGCCAACTAGAAATGAATCCTTTATTAGCAATAACTACCGCCTACGATATGATATCTGATTATTATTATATATAGTAAGGCGAAGATCTATTCAGTGATCACGCAGAGGTAGCTACAGGTGACACGTTAGTTCGACTTCACTAATTTGCGCATCATGCAGAAACAATTTCACGTCCTTTCATAATTCAAGCTCATAATTTAGAAATATACTTATGGGCAAATCAACCCATCGATGTATTGCATACATGATTTAGACACTGGGACTTACAAATGCGTGAGTAAAAGGTAAAAAAGTTTAGTTAAAGCCAATATTTGTGCTAACGTTTTAGGAGAGTAAACATCAATCTTCTGCCTTGGCTGCCTATTGAGTATTACCCTTTTCATAATCAGTCTTTCAGTCCATATCCAAATCGTTCCCATTTTTCCGACCTATTGGTATTACCGTGCGGTAATTCCCATTAAATATAAGTCGAAGTCGTCTTGCCTTCTCAATTTAATGAGAAATGTGTATATAAACACTTACCTGTGTGAAGAAGAAAAACAGTAGAAGCAAAGAATTTGCTTATTAGATAGTTTTGAAATGAAAAAATTTGTAATTTCTTTTTCTACGAAACAATTTACAATAAAACAATTTCATAAAATGTAAACCTTAAGAGAAATTTTTCTTTTTAATTTTAATAATTGTTCGAAGTCTTTGCGTATATTCGTATCTTTGTTATATGTATTGTGTCTTACTGAAGTAAATCTATTCAATAATGGTTCCAAAAACTCGAATTTCCATCTGCTTGGTAAGGCGTACGTGTGAGTAAATATTTGAAGTTTTTTTTTCTTTTTTTTTTTTTTTTTTAATTAAAATTTAATATTATTTCTCCTTTTGTGTAAAGAATGGAAAATATATATACATTCGTGCAGACAAACACATATGTAAACAATAAATAAAAATTTACTTTTTCGTAAATTTAATCACCGAAAATAAAAAAAAACAACAACAACAATCTATTGTATAAGGAAATATCTATTAGTCTTCTTCAAGGTTTCTTTTGTTTGGTGTAAATTGTTTTACATTTGAGTATGAGACTGAATGAATGTATGCATATGTATGCGTGTGTATGTCTTTATTGCGTCGTTATCAGTAAAAGGTATTGTGCGTTGGGTAAAGCATGTAGTTTATTATCCCTTGGTATCGCAACCTACACATACACACATAGATACATATGCATATATATAAAACGTGCAGATTTACATAGGTTGCTTGAGAAGTTTCCAATGTAGAAATGAAGATGGCAGAGCTTGTTTACAAAAGTTTGCGACTGTGTTCGCGTAGAGAAGCATTATTCAGCAAAATTTCAGGCATTCTGAAGGCGCAGCTGTTGTTTGACAATTGTTTGAGGGAATCGATGCGCATGTATCAGAATTTCGTTAAGTATTTGATTTTTAAACGCACGAAGCTTACACAAATTAAAGACGAGTTGTTTTGATTGTGCACTGCGGACTCTGCGTTCACCACCTTGAAGCCGTGGATGGCCGAATTGAGATGTGGCCATATCTTAGCAGCTTAGGTGGCGATGATTCTTCAGCACGCCCGAAAATTGTAACCATTCCAGTTTACCAAGCGGTACTGGAGGACAGCAAAATTAAGATTATAGAAATGGCAGAGACTATGAACATAGCTAACGAATATGTTTATCTGATAAATAGTCAAGATTTAAGCATGAGAAAGCTAACCCCACGCTGAAAGTCGCATTTGCTTACAGTGAAAGAGAAACATCGATTCGATAGCGACAATAGGGACAGAGTTCACCTGTTGGCGAATCTGAACAGAATGCGTCAGAAAAAGAAGTTCGACTTAAATGAAACGAATTGCTCGTGGAAGCGGACGCATTGTTATGCAGGGTTTTGAAAAACTCTTCTACAAAACACGTGCGTGGCAGGAGGTTGATGAATGAGGTGAGATTTTGCAAGAAAAAAAGATTTTTTAACGTAAGTCGGAAACTTTTCAGCCAACTCTTTTCTATATACGGGTTACAAACGAACAAAATTATATTTTTTACTCAGGGTATTTTCGCATATCCTCAATAACAAATGTAAAGATCTTTCTTATATGTTTGTACGTTTGTATATTTGTGTTTTAAGATTTATAAACACTTATAAGGGAACAAACATCAGTTACTATGCAGCGGACATATGCGTCTGTATGTATTAACTTGTAAAGCCAAAGTTATCATATTGAAGTCAAACAAACGTTAAACTCAGAAATAACAACAACAACAAGAGCAACAGAAAGAGAAAGCAAGGAAATGTGTGTATACATATATATATATGCGCACGAAATCATTTGCTGTAAACGTTGGCTTTTAACAACTTTTTGACAAACATAACAAAGTTGATGCGTTGCCCAGGGTGATTCTTCTTAACTTTTGATAATATTGGGTAATAAAGCGCATCTCCTCCTTCGAGCCCATCAAAAAAAAAAAAAAAAAAGGCCAAATAAAAAAAATCTGGTAAAGAACAACTCTAAAATACTCCCTCACTTCATTTACCTTTCATTCTCTCTTCTCCCTTCCTCTTTCGCTCTTACCCCCACTCACTCTATCTTTCTCTCTCTTCTATACACACACACACACACACACACACACACACACACACACACACACACACACGTTGTTCTACTCTGTTGCTATTTCTTACGTCGACGCTTGTGATAGCGGTGATGGTAGCAATGGTTGCGCCTCTGTTGGGTACTTCTCGACGACTCACTACTCACTAGAATTGCTATTTTGGTTTACAATCTGCTCGTAAATTCCAGGATAACGCTACAAATGCTTTAAAAGTGCCAACGTATAAAATGCAGCTCGCATGAATTTCGTTTATTTGTTGCGTTTTGTTGTTCGTTTACTGCAACATTACCTCATAATCTTCATTCAACGTGTTTCTACGTACATGCCAGTAGTATACATCTGTGTGAGAGCTTTAAAGCCGAATTACATATATGCAGTTTACTTACTTTTATTGCTGCTGTACGGCAAAGACTGCATTGTTGCCTACATACTTTCATGCGTTTTTCTTCTCATCTATCGTAGATTTTGTCCGCTTCTATTTTTTTTTCTTTTTGCTTCTTATTTTATTTATTCATTTGTTTATTTTTTATTTTTCATTTTTTTTTTTTTTTTTGGTATAAAGTAGTTGCCATAGCAAATTATCCAGTTGGCATATATCAACATCATCATCGTCATTGTCATAATCATTTTTAAAAACAATGATAACAACAAATACAAAGAACAACAAGAAGAATAACAGGAAAAGCAACAATAGTGACACACCCGCCACGCGCCAGTGGCATAAAAGACTTGTTTATATTTTTATGTTTAAGGCTGCTGATACGGTTTTTTCTTCTTTTTTGTTTTGTTTTTTTTTTTTTTTTTTTGCAACTTCTTAACAACAACATTCCCTTTTTAAATGATTTCTTTTATAGTCTGAAAATATCTCAGCTTTCTGTGTTGAATGCACAAATAGTTTGACTGCTTTCATAAAACTTTTCCTTTTTTTTTTCTTTTTTTTATTATTATTATTTTTAGGATAATTTTTTGCTTAACAATTGCAACTAATAAATATTTATAAGAAATTTGTCAAAGACATCTTAATAAATTTCATAAATATTTTACGAAAAATATATGTAAATACATATCCTTCATTCTTCAGTGTCGTCATTTCGTTGTGTTACATTTGGTAACATTACATGTGAACTAAAAGTAAAAAGTGATTGGCGAAATGTCGTTCAAAATTGTTCTCAAATCGAAAAAGCGCATCCACTACACTTTTATAAGGTGAACGAAAGTGTATACTAGCTTGAGGAGTAAAGAAAATCATTATTTTTTTAAGCAGATGACTGCAGTGATCGATAACAACGGTGGTAAACAGAGTAACGATCAAACAATTTCAGATTAATGATCGTTAGGAAAGTGACATTTCGCACTGAAAAAACCTTCTTTTGCTGTCTCTCGTTTGGTCCATTCAGTTGTTAGTTGCAGGGCGTTAAAAATGGAATTCAACAAAAGGAAAATTTGGCAGATTTTACAGGTTTTCTCTGCTAAAGTTGAAAATGAAAGCCAGGCGGCTAAAATGGTGTAAATGGTGTTTATGGTCCTGATGCTGTAGTAGCCAGTTATGTGCAATTTGATTTCGTCGATTCCGTTGAGGAGTTTTCGATGTTAAAGGTAAACTTCGTCCACAGGCCTGTCGCCGAGACGAAACAGCGATAAAATCACAGAAATGATCGAAGTTGACCGGTATGTTAGCAGTCCAGAAGCTAAAGATCGACTTTACAATAGTTTTAAACCATTTGCAAAAAGCTGGATTTTTGGGTGCCACACCAATTAACACAAAAAACATCATGGATCTAATCTCCATCTGCGCAGCCTTAGCCAAATTCTTAAACGAGTGGTGACTGGCGACGACCAACTTGTTGTGGCTTTAGCGTGTAATAAGTTCTCTAAAAAGAAACTACTTTTCTTTCGTGCTTCTTGTCCTTGCTCCTCACAGCAGGAGCAGAAATAGAAATGGGAGAAGAGATAGATACTTTTGACACTCCGAGCACATGTTTTGCCCACCGAATATCATTTTGTATTCCCACGTCCAGGACACCAAAGGTTGCCGATTCTTCTACATTGACAACACCTAAGGAGAGGGGTGCTTCATCACGTTTCTTGTGCGTTAGGAGACAGGTATAGATTTTCTCATTAAAGCTTGTCCTGTCCTTGTGTACACGATTCCATTCTCATATTTTTATGAGGCCGCGATTTAGTGTGTCATTCACGCTCAGCAAAGTGCACAAACGAATTCTTGAGTCCCCTTAAGTTTTTCAAGTGATCTTATGTTATGCCCTGCATGTCTCTTGTCTAGTTGTTCGTTGTATTATTTCAATCTATTTTGAAGCGGGTTTACAGCGTGTTCTTCCATCATGTGCTTACGTTTAGCTTTTCCATCTTCACCCTTCCCCAACCAAAAAGGATTTCTTCCACGGTATCTGATAGCTCTTAACACTAAATTAATATATCTTACGCATATGTGTATTCATTTTGTTGAAAATGTTTAATTAACCAGACGTATTATAAAAGCAAATGTAAAATCTCCTGTAATTGTATCAGTAATAATGCCTTAAAGGATACTAACTATAAGCAACGTGCCGACCGCACAATTCTATCGTATCGCTTACTGGGACATTAAATGCTTGTCGGTTCTATTGTTGTGGCGGTTGTGGTTGTATAACCAAGCAGTGGCCATAACGTCCTTGGGCAATTTGTATAATTGCTGCTTATTGAGGAATTTCATGCTGTCAAGTGATTTGCAGGCAATGACTCCAAGCTCTATTCTAGCCGCCGCTGCTCTTGGAGCGGCTGCAAATCTCATGATTATATTGCAGTGGTCAGTTATGTTAAAACTAAGTTCGACGTTATACCACGAACACGTTTTATAGTCCGGTATGACGTTAACTTTTGGTAGAAGGTTAAATGCGATGATTTCATTTTATAGCTGCTTATAATTTTATCGGAAACCAATCCAAGCTTGATGGACTTTGCCACGAGTTTGCCGTCGGTCGCGTTGCATATGGTCTTGACCTGAGCTATCACAAACATTAGACGCCACATAACTAAATAAATTTGCTCAATATTCCGCGAAGTGAAACTGAAGGAATGCAATGAAAATGAAATGAATTAAATGAATGAATGCTTTGTCTGGTTGAAGAATCATGATGTCGTCATTTTTCAGAGGGACAGTATTCGAGCCCATGTCGCAAAATTCGCTGAGGCAGACCACGCGAAGGTGAGCTCGCCCAGGATATTGCGTATAGACCCGCATGAACGTTACATGCAGAGTAGAAAAGCGATAGTAAAGAGCCCATGACAAGGAAATAATAGTCGCGCAAAGACCTACCAAAGTAAATGATATGAAAAATTCGAGTAGCAATCCTTGCGGCGTGAGGTGCGAAAATAGTAATTACTTATACTGCCGAGAAGGAACCGCTAATGCAATTCCAAGTATTGAGAAAGAAAGGTTGTAGAAGGACGCCTATCGACTCGATCCGTTATCTGAAAGATATGTGATGATCAAACTTGTACCTAATTTTGCTGCCAAAATTAAAGTAAGTATTTCAGAGTCATTTTACGTGTAATAGTCAGAAGCGTAAGGTATTCTAGGTTTAATAGAACTGACAGTAGCTAGGAGACTAGTCAGACGATAGCTGACAGCCAATGTAAGTACACACAACGCCATATATTCCCGTATAGTTACCATTAGAGTTATGAAAGTCTTCTGTCCTTGTTCTTGTTGCAACTGCCGATAAGAACAGACGCGTTCTTACTACTTGATCATCCGTTTTCCTTTAAACCTTTCAAAGCCATCTGATTCTTTTAAGTAATAAACTCAACGAATTCCGGGCATCCGGATGAATTAGTACCTAACTCTAGATGAATAATTAAATAGATACGTGAGAAATTTTTTTAAAATTCTTTTGAAGGCACATCTGTTCATCCAGCACAAGCTGAGAGATCAATTTAATCCCTTACAGTGTAAGTAAAATATTTCTATGCAAGTGTGAATCCCCATTGTTAAGTATTCCAACGCGTACTTTCGATTTATAACCTATGTGCGTGACAAGCTTCGAAGAATAAGAACCTCAAGAAAGAAATTTCCTGATCAAATCGAACTTAGCCTTATTTTTTTATTTTTCATATAATTTTTATTTTATTTTACATATAGAATTTTTTGATGAAACCACCCAACTGGCATTTGCTTGTATTAAAAGTCTGTCGGTCACTCATTAATTTTTTTATTTAATTCATTTTGTAAAAGCTTGCCATTTAGTAATGCAAAGCTTACTCTTATCCCGTTCCGGCAAGTTGATCTGCTCTCACGCCAATTTGGCCTCAATGCAATTACTTTGAGATGCAAGCAGTTACACAGCTCGGATAATGGCAGCAAGACACAGCAGTGTAACGAATGCCGACAATATTTCGACCATCAGCAAAAATGTTGACGTGTAGTCGCCTCTTTTGTTGATCCGGTGCTGTTCTTACGGGCTGTTTGCGAAAAGTTATTTCAAAGCGACACGACTTGGCCAGATTTAGTTATCGGCCAACTTTGCCATTTGCCACCATCACCTATATAATTAAAGCAACTTTTAAGGCACCGGTTAGTTTCACAATTTATCCACGCAAATGAATGAGCGGATTTCCATTTTTTCTTTCTTCTCTACCTTTGCTTTACTAATTTTTGGATTCTATATAAAGGTGAAGATATAAAGAAAGAAAAAAAATGATATACGAGTTCGTTCGGATGTCTAACGCAAAATTTCTTATCTCTCTCACTTTTCCATTTTACCCCATTTATTACGCAACTGCATTCTTACGAATTTTGTTTGTTCTAACCAGTTGCCTCTACACGGCGTACGTCCAATCATGATGATTCCTTCGGCAGCCGTATAGGAAAATTCATGAGTTTCTGAGGTTCGCTTTAAGAATTTTCAAAAATATGTCCAGGAGATAAAATAAATAAAAGCAAGCGAAAATCTTGTAGCCGAGCAAGGCGAACTCTTACATAACCTGTACTACTTTGTCTAATGCAGTTCTTCATTTACTTTCGTGAAGAGCTACGAAGATTTGTTTCTTGGCGATATGTAAAAGCACATTTTTCGTGATAGCTTTTATATCGGATGGGATACAAAATATAGAACCACATTGCCCAAACTTACTATAGTTAATTTTTATATCAACTTCTTGTTGTAGACCGATTTTCACAATGAACTTTTAAAAATTAGCTTTTTTTTCCATATGAAAGTTCACCTTTTGAGTAAGAATGGTTATGTGGAAGAGCCCTCGCAGTAATTTAGAGTGCGGAAACACTATTACTTTCCGACTTTTGTCGAGAAATTTCAATAGTTGTAATTTTTTTTTTTTTTTTCTAAAATGGGGACGTATGTCGGGAGTGGTTGCCAACGTGATTCGAGCCAACCTATTTTAACGACGAAAGCAGACCAAGACCGATAGATAAGGCGCAAAATCTTATCGATCGGTAGAATAAGAGATGAGTCTATTTGAAATCCTGCCAGCCTTTGCATATATCCACACATTATTAATTTTATTATTAATTATTAATTATTAATGTACCATGCACCACAAGCCAAGTAACGTATTATAAATAAATAAATAAATAAATATTAGTCGAGTAGATAACGTGCCGCAATCTATTCGATGGGTAGAAGAACATAGGAGGTGAACTAAGAGAGGGTAGAAAAGCTAAATTGTGTACCGGTTATATCAATACATATAAATATAGAGGAAATAGAGTTAAAATGAAAATCAAAACATTTTGAAGCCAAACTTTTGCAGCCTATGCAAATAAAAAGAGACGCGCACGCAAAACACTTTCAGTTGAGCAAATTTTTCGTGTAGGCAGATATTTGCGAATGTTAAGCCATATATAGGGGATGAGAATAGTGTGCAAGTAATCTGAGGAAGTGTTAGACATGTGATAGAGGTTGGGATCGTTCTCGTGTGCTCTGCTTTCAAATTCATCAAATTGTATGCATTTTTATTAATGTATTTGCTTTAATTTTGCAGCAGCTCACTGTTAGCATTGCGCAGTTATAGATATGGTTAAGGTTTTTTATCACAAAATTTAAGCGCAACCCATAACCTTGCACGCACAGACTACGAAACCAGTTATGGGCTTCTTGTTCTATCCACATTATAGCACGTAAATAAATATATGTATTTCTGTTTTTGCGCTTTGTTTCTGTTATTAGTTTTATATGTATACAAATGTATGGAAAGTGAGCTACTCCTTAACTGTAATGTTGAACAACGGTTTTTGAGTCAAACCCGTATGCAAAACAAGCTCAGTTTCATATTAAAATCTACGTACACCGCATTGAGGCAGACAAACATAGACACCGTGTTGCTTTATGTGCATGTCTAACAATTGTCTACGAAGAGGTAACGTTGTTTTATGCATACACCGACAGCGATACATACACCAACACCAACACCAACACCAATACCATTATCATTATTTTCCTTTTCTGACATTTATGTTTAGTCTCTGCATTTGAATGTGTCTCTAAAATTAATGAAGTGCTTTTCAGATTAGATGCGAAGTTTATTTATTGGGGTAAAATATAAGCACATACGCGTATACGCAAATGAACACATAAATTCCACAAGAATATTTACCAAATGTTTGTTAGATTTGCACGCGAATTTATATATTTTTAAACTGCATTAAGATTTCCTCGCTCCATCCGAACAATGAAACGATAATTAATAAGTAAATAGACGAAATTGAACGACTTTAGAGTTCGAAAGCTAAAAGAGAACGGAAATTATTTTTCTCATTTCTTTCCTTGTCGTGAGAAATGTAGGTCACAGTTTGACAGTTTTATTTTTATTTTTTTTATATGTGATGTCCCCTACGCATGTAGAAACGGTGATCAGGAGTAATTTTAGATAGAAGGGGAAGAGAAAAAGTAATAACTTATCTTTACATTGGGCTCGAACGACAGGAAAGAAGGTTGTAGATTTGTTGTTTCAAGAGCCAGCACTCTGCTTAAATAACGTGGAGTCACGTCCATATTTATTTAGTTAATTTTTTTCCTTTTTTATGCTTCTTAATAACTACTTACGGAAGAGCTAGCATTCAATTCAAGTATTCAGAGATATTGTGCAAAAAACAAAACAAAAAAAAATCCAGATCCACTTACAAGAACGCAGCAGTTAGTGTCTATATTTAGACAGTGAATATACTAAGTAAGATTTCTTGATTGATCGATTCGGGACATATTACGTATGAGTGATTTCTTTTTAGAAATATTGCCTTCGTTTCAATTATTAGCATTGAACAATGCCTCCAATAAACAAGAAAGTTAGTTCTAAGTTAGTCCTGTATATCGAATATCTATCGCGCGATCCCCAGACAATCCCCAAACTCAATTGGCGAACTTGGAGTGAGGTAAACAAAGTCAACATTAACATAATGTATTAGCTTAGATCCATAAGAATAGTTTTTTTTTTCACAAATAGATTACTATTACTGTGACCATTAGCAATGTAACACTAATTGTAAGCCATTTTTTTATTCGTAATTTATCGATAATGCATATATAGGTAGGTTAATCGAAAAAGTGTTTTCGTTTTCAATTTATAATAAGAACTGAACGGTACAAGATGTCAAAATGAATTTTTTTATTTTAAAAACTGATTCTTGCCATGTAAGCGAACGACCGCCTTCCGACTTTTGTAAAATTTCAATCCAGGAAAATTATATTTTTTCCACTTTTCCTAGTGGAGAGTTCGCAGTTTATACGAAGTAAGTCAATGCTTCTACATAACCCCAAAGTAAATAACCCAATAGATTTATATCGTATGATCCTTACGGCAAGCTTACATGGGCATTTTTGGAGATTACATTTTGGGGGAACATTTTATTAAAAGCACATACCGTCAAAGTCGAAATCATTTAACTCGTTCCACAGAAATCAGTAATCATGTCTCTGTAGCGTTGTTCATTGAGGATAATGGCATTGATCAAAACTGATACTTTCAGCCTACGAATCGCGTCCAAAAGTTAATTTATGTGCACGTACAGGTCTTTTAGGAACACATGGTACGTTTTCTTACCACTAAAGGGGCAACATTTCCTATTAACCAAATATGAGCTGCATCGCACATGTACAGGACGTAACGACGAGTTCATTATTTTTATAATAAGTTGTAACAATTTCTATACAATGCACAACTATGTATGTATTCTATTTCAGAAACGATGGCAAGATCCGAACAATATATTGAGAAAAAATGTATTTCGAATCTCAATTAGTAATATTTTTTATTTACGTTTACCTTCGAAACCACAAAATGGATGGCCGTATGTATGTATGTTGTGCTTTCTAACATATATGTATCTACATAGGTGTATATATATGTATATATATATATATATATGTATATGGTAAAAATGATTTATGTAGAATGATTTTTGTAAACAAATTTTATTGTGTTGGCCTGTGTTTTGTGGGTGGTGTAAGAAGTTTGTTGCTGTAATAGAAATTGAAATGACCGCAAAATATATTTCAAAAGTTTGCTAAAAACGAACGGCGAAAGTAATTGCGTTACGTTTAAATCGCAAGCATAATATGCTAAGGGAGAATGTAGGAAGCATTTATGTACGCACACACATATATATGTATATATGTATGTATGTATGCATTATATATGTAAGGAAATATTAAACATTTTACATTTTCTATATGTGTGACTTCAGAGTAATTGTATGCATTTGTATTCCTATCACGTTAAGCATGTAGGAATCGTTACTCAAGTCACACTTTACTTTACGGTTTATTATGCTCACAATACTGTGTGTTTGTTTGCGTGCGCGTTTATGTGTATATGTGTAATTGTGCGCGCATATTTATGTGGAAAACTACGTATATATGAAACGTATTAACAGTTTTCCTACTTTTCTCCATATAAACAACAATGTCCGGTCATAAATCTATGTTTATCCCTTTGCTGTGTTATGGATTTGTATGCGTATATGTGCTAAATATGGTTGACTGAATGCGTATATGTGTATGTATATTTTATGCTTATTATGTATATAATGCATTTATATGCATTTTCTTATACTGAGTAGAACGTCAACCATTAAAGCTGTGGTAGCAGTGCAAATACTTTCTCAACTCACTTTCTTAACAACAAATTCTGCCAAGTTTTCCATTCCACACTATTATCACTTTTTCCTTTTTTCTTCATTATTTTGTTTTATTCCTCTGCAGTTGTTTATGTTTAATTTCATAGTTTCAAGAATAAACTTAAGGCTGCTGATAAGGCTTGCCCCCTTTTTATTTTACACGCAAGTAAGTTGCGATAAGAACTTCAGCTATAGCGATACCTTATGTTTTCCCCTCAAAAAGCCAATCTAAAGAAATTGAATTGTTCGTTATTTTAATTGAAATGCGAATTTTGAATGATTGAATGACTTATCATGCGTGCTTCGCAGTCATACAAATCTTCTCGTGATTGGAAACCGATCTTCTAAGCGCTAGGTATGTGAAAAGGTCATGTAATCAATAAAAACAAATCAGATGTTTGTATATAAAGAGTGTAAGTGTTAGATTCTCTTCACATCTTACACTTACGCGTTTATCTGCATGGGAACATGAAATGCACAAAAGTGACTTATGTATGCATAAAAATTGTAAATAGTTTACTCTCTACAATATCGCCGCAGAATTTCAAAAGAGACTAATGCGGCCTACTAAACGAAAGATTCTGTTGTTGTCTCTTGGAAATCGTCGCCGTTCAATTTTAGATATTCGCGTTTAAAATTCAACTAGCGGTCGTTAAATTCTCTTAAATGTCCAGCTTAGAATCATCAATAATCTAATAGTCTTAATAATTAAAAACAAATTCGGTGAAAAAGTTCAAAAAATCGATTTCGCGACCGTCAGTTCTCTACTTAAAACCACTCTTCTCCTTGCGTTCGAGTTTCAAGTGTGGTTTCGTAGTAATGTACTCTGCAGAAGTGTGTGTAAGTTTTAGTCTTCGTTCATTGCTTTATTTCAATAGATTTAATTGCCGATTTTTTGCCGATGTTTCCAAAAATTAGAAAACTGCCGCCTAAGCCCGCCGTGATTTTCCTTTTATTTATTTATTGTCTATATGTGGTGTAAGCCGATTGGCAAAGCTGGAGAACTCAGATCATATGCTCGCTTATATCAAAAATTCCACCGCACTTGAGATTTGAACCCGCAACCATTGAGTTGTTAGTCACGAGCCTTTTCCTACTCGGCTTTTAAAATATCAAAGGCGCTTTACTAGGTTTTGATCAATGTTTCAAGAATTTTCTCAGTTTTCTTTTTTTAATACAGAAATTTGCTATCCGAGGTATGTGGCCAAGAATTTGCTATAGACACGTGGCTTTTTTTGCTCTTTTCTTTTTGTTGCGCCCCTACTTGGTTATGAAAATTTTTTTTTTATTGCTACTTGACTTCAAGTGAACAGCATGAAAACATGTGAACGATGTAACGTGATGCGAGCAGTATTGAGCACATTATTCATAATTTCCCGGCTCCAATCTTGCATTAGTCTTTAAATTCCAATCTAAAAACTTTCTTATAAGGCCACTCTCAAAGTGTTTTTACATTTTCCAATTAAACAAGTGTATGTGTTCCGTCGTGATACCCGCAAAAAACTATGTATGATAGATAAACCTATGAATCGCTGCGAAATCAAAGTCGGACATGCGTACATGATGGCAGTTGGATCAATATGATCTCAGCTGTTCTTTTCTTAAATGTATAGCATAACAGTTTATAATATGGAAAATCGAATGGCACGGCGAATTGCAGGGGGGTACAGATCGAATATTATAGTAAAATTATAATGAATATCTGGTGAAAATATTCACGGACGGATTCTGATAACTGTTAAAAAGTTTCTTCGCGTACTCCTACTGTTAACAATGTGTAGCACTTCAGCTTTTCCTTCTCACTTTATTCGTAAACCTTCGTTTCACGCTACGTGCTAAGATTATAAAGCTTTCTTGTTTTATTATTTTTCTTATTGTTGTTTTCATTTGTAGTTGTGAAAGCATTTGCCATTACCAAGTTTTTTTATAACTTAAGTTAAGGCACATCTGACTAACACTACGTATATTTTATGTGTGAACTTAAGTTTATGAAGGATGTTAAACACGCAAAAATACCGAGACTATTCGATCCATGAATATGTCATGTTGCAGTCATTATGCTTACGCGAAGTTTATACAAGTCTATTAACTGTGATTTTTATAGCTTAGCATAGATATATGACTCAGTTAAATTTATCATCATTTCCATCCTACCTGCAGGTATAGGTACATTGATAAAAGAAAAAAAAAAAAGATTGAAAAAAAGTAAAAGAAATTTTCTAACAAAGATATAACTAACTTACAAGAAGAAAAAATATGTCTGTCGTGTTTTTTTTTTTTTTTTTAACTTCCCATCAAGAGTTTCTTACTAATAATTTATTTGCCAGAAGCATCATCAATTTAAAAGCAATATTTTAAAATAATGATTTTTAGCACTGCGAAGACATTCAATAGAATTTTCTAATTAAACATAAAGGAAGCTACACTTGTTCTGTGAGACGGTCTTCTTATTGATCAATTATGGACGCCTTCGCTCAATTGCAAGTCCTAATCGTATTAGCTGTTGGCAATAAAGACTCGATTCAATTGTCCAAGCGGTTCATGATAGATAATTCCTTTCCAATTCCAGCAAACCTGACATGACGTCAACGAGGACTTTGACACAGTTTGTGCAGTTTAATCAATCGGTCACGATCACCATCTTTTTCGCAAATAACTGCCATATGCGACTGGTCGGTCTATCGTATCCCATAACCCCGTTATTTTTCTGAAAACGGATTGATTTCAGCAGTGATTCGCAGATGAAAAATCGGCTCATCATTTGGTACCGAAATGATTTTTGTATCCAGCCCTAGGCAAATGGTTCAAAACTATTTTGTTCCGCAAAGAACACACGTACTATGGCTTGATAGGGTTAATATTAGCAAAAAAGCTCTCTATAAGGAAAAACCAAATCATCATCATCATCAAATTAACACAGTCTAGAAGAAGTTTCTAATGATTCCGTCAAATATTTTTATTATTATTATTATTATTATTATTATTATTATTATAAATTTAGCCAGAGAATAAATTCTAAGACTAAAGTCTTAAAGCACTAGCATCTACTACCTTCGGCTTTGTTAAGAACTCTAACGCACGTGAGATTTGAACCCACGACCATTGAGTTGCGAGTCGAAACTCTTGCCTACTCGCCCACTCAGCCGGATGACCCGTCAAATAACTAATGAGAGAAAACGAAGCTTTTACTTTACAATTGGTTTTGTTAGAATTTTGATATTAGCATTGGCCTTTACGGTCACGAAACAATATCTCCGATTTCAAATGTCAACTCAGCTGTCAAGGCTCTTGAATGCATTTTTCTTTGTCGCTTAATTTTTATAAATTTTTGGTTACTTATTGCAAATGATACTCAATTTCATTTATGTCAAATTTCTTCTATAGTTTGTTTTTTCAATCCTCTTAGCATGGACAACAAATGGGAACATGTACAGATGTATATGTTTTTGTTACTTTTTACTTAATTTCCTTTCTATTTGTATGACATACGTAACACGCAAAGCTTCAGACGGTGATTTAAAATACATTTGTATTAAGTTTTTAAACAAAAGAACGAAAATTAACAAAGTTTCCAACTTGACTTGAAAAATGATAAAACCGATGCTCCTCATCAACCACTTCATCATTTTTGTTATAAAAGCATTCGCAAATGTTAGATGCTTTCGACATTTGTTGCTTTTACGTTTATTGTTTTTTTATGGAAAATTCTTAGAAGATGTCGTGCTGTGCTGCCTTTGTCTAATTATTTTAAACTTGATGGTGTGAAATTTACTTAGATTCTGAATGCAAAACCCAAAAAATAAAAGACGGTAAAGTGACAAACATCACCAGTTTCGCTTTCGGCGGACACAATGAAAGCGTTTTTAAGTTTGTATGTTTCGGCTCCTCGCCGAAAGCGGGCCGTACAGCAAATGCACATCAAACAAAAAAAATAAATAAATAAAAACAAGAAAGAAATGCTAAGAGTTCAATCTATACAATACCCTATACAATATGTATATGACACGACCTATGAAAAACTCTTATGGTTTTTATGTCAATTATAAGTAGGATTCATAATGAAATAAGTGACTAAAGCATAACACAGAAAAATTAGAGATTTGTAAGTTTTTAAAGTCTCATATTAAATAATGTGCTTCTCGGATAATTGTTAAAAGAGAAAACGTAGCCTACTTTTCGTATTCGTTGGATTACATGTGAAAACTTTTACAGCAACATCTGCATAGTATTCAATTATTGTTTCTGCATAAAATCTTTCGCATTATTATGATAACATATGAAATACTTGGTCGAGAAGATAAATCCTCTTAAAGTATTACATTGACCTTCCATTGGCTATTACGGAGCGAAAAAGAAGGACATACGGAAATATATGTGAGCAGCCCCTGGTACGAATTCAGAGATCTGAAAACAACTGCTGCGAACATAGGATACTAACCAAGCAAACCAGCAACCAGCAACCAGCAACCAGCAGCCATCGATAGCAAACGAAACGCTTAAGGCGATGCGTGACTAACATACAATATGCTCTGCTCCTATTGATGGTGGCCATGGTGGCAACGATTTTCTTCTTACGCAACGCAGAAAGATCACAGATGCAAAGAAAAAAAAAAAAATAAATAAAATAAAATAAAAGAGAAACGAAAAAGGAAAATAAATTCCGATTAAGTAAATCGCTTACTACAAATATTGACTGGTCTTACTGTTGAACGGAGAATAATTCCAACGTTGACATATACGTACATACATGATTACATGCGTGTATGGATGCATATATATATATATATATATATACATATACATATAAAAACATATATATAGTTTCAAATTAAGAAAGATGACGTACGTATAAAGAGACACATTAAATAACTACACCGTCTTCGCCTTAGTGTTGTGCCATTGCCAACGATTCGCCAGTTGTAACCAACTTCATTACACGAAATGCATTAAATTTGAAATTCAAGCAGTTTTAGTTTTCCACAACAAACAAAAGGTGCAACACTCATTTTCCTTCATTCACATTCTTACATACATTGATGTACTTATGATATATATACAAAAAATATACAATATACAAGGACGTGCTAAGGTTCGTACCGCACATATGGTAGTTAAGTTTCTCTTGACTTGAAATATTGACCAGTTTCCAAACTTGATGGTCCGAATACAGACATGCGGCCGGACACTTCCATTATACCGAATAACGTGGCAGGGATTGGTGATGGATTTTGTTAGATACAAGTAAAACAAAATAGAAAAGGAATGGAGGAAAATTTTCGTCAAAATTGGAATTTGAGACCGCAATCGCCCTTTTCGAACTTATGATAGTTTCAATTGTCAAGCGATTGGCTTGAAACTTTAACTGCAGCTTCAAGATCATCCGTCCATTTATTTTTATTTTTCGGATAAAGTAAAATTTAGGTTAAAATAGATTGAAAAAAAAGCCAGCTACGACATTAGATTGTGAATCGTATTTTTTGAAAATTTTTGATTTGTTGTTCTAAGTGGAAAATAGCAAAGTGCCTGGGCATGGTAAGCATGGTCGCAGGAAACGACTAACTGGTGAGAAACGTTAGGACTACCTTTTTTTGTTCTTAAAAAGATGAAAAAAATAATTTTTTTACTTTTTGTATATTTTCATATATATATACAAACCTTCATATTAGTAAATTTAATTAAAATTTTTTTTTTAATGTAAGCTGGAAACAGCTTAGTAATTTAGTAATTTAGTGAAAGCACTACTCGTTACTCATCGTTATTACATACATTGAACGTTGAATTTATATTCGACACGTTTCATTTTCCATTTCCGAAAAGCAAACCTGTATGTGGTCAAGCGACTTTTTGCAATATTGTTACGTCCTCGACGCCTTCTGCCCTGTCACATTGTTCCAGCACATTTAAGCTTGAAGCTTGTAAAACTTGTAAAAACTTAATTTTCGTTATCTCACATGCATATATATACACGATCGGCTATGGCTGGACGGATCGAGGGACATACAGCTAAACAGATGACTGTCATAATCTTCTCTAACGGCTCAAGTTTAAGTAAGGACACAGCGAGAAAATGTAAAACCAAACTTGTGCAATTAAAAATTACTGAGTACATGGGCAACTCGTACTCAAATGTAAACATTGGTGTATTAGTAGTGTAGAACCGTTTCTTAGAAACTTGCAATTTTTATTAATTAAGTATTTTTTTTATTTATTTTTTTCATTTGTGTTATTAATTACACTGCGTAAACCGTGTAAAAACAAATGAAAAGAAAAAAGTTATTCTTTTCAACACTTACGACGAGATCGTGCGCGCTTACTTATATATATATGTTTCATTCTTAAATCGTTGTTCGTGAATTTCTAAATAAAATAACTTCAGGTTCAGGTTCAGTTTCTCATATTAATAAAAAATAATGTATATCTGAATGCTTAAAACAATCGCCCATCATTTCAAACAGGAACGAACAGAAAACGCTTGGAGCGCGTATTGAATAAAAGGAAACTTGTTGAAACAAAAGAATAATAACAATAATTGATAGGGTTTGTGTATGGAATGTCTCGAAAAGAGGTACGTACGTACTGCAAACATGCACGAGGTGTGTAGTGGTGTCTCCACCAAGCGCGTGGAAGTATAAAAATGCTTACGCATACAAATGTCAGATTAATGGTATTTTCACGCAAGTGAGCAAACAATACTTAACAATAACATTACCATCATAATTTATGATGATTTTAAATGGCATTATATGCGGAGAGAGTGTATAATATTGAAGTAAAAATGGAAAATTGTTTTATAAGAAAACAGAAACAAAAGATTATTTTCAGTTATTAAGTGGGAATCAGGATAATAGGTTTTGTGCGCGCAAGAAAGAAAGATAAGCGAAGCGACATTTTCAATATTAAACACACATACTCACTCGAAAATATTTTGCAATTAATTATGAAGAAACGATCGCGTAAAAGACGGCATATATGGGCAAAATGTACAAACGTTTCTGTTTTCCTTATTCCCTCGCAAAAATCTTATGGGAAAAACAAATACGAAAAGACTGTCATATAAACGGAAGGATGCGCGAAAATAAACTCGGTTTTATTTAAGAAAGACATCTACCTTAACAGAGCGCTGTGAAAGGTCTTACACTAGCTCCCTTATTCATTTAATGTTAGGATATGATTGGCTTTGGAAGTCCAGCACGTCCAAATGAGAAAAATGAAGGCATGTTTGTAATCAGTGATGCGTAAATCTTCACATGCAATGATGTAAGAAAACTAGCCTACCAATCAGTGCTCAAGGATCGGTATGTTGGTGCAACTCGGCCCTCGCAAAATAGTCAACTTAGGAAGCTTGTGGCAGTCAAACTACAAATTGTCGCCTTAGAAGAAGCGAATGAAGAATGAGGGGAAAAAGGACGAGGAGGAGGCACCATTTGTTTGAGACGTGCAAGCAAATACTAGCCAGTAGTGACCAAATATGGATAGTATCGTACTTGGGGCAGAATCGCATTTGAGCTCCAATTCGTATAAGCATCCGCCCTGGTAGGCATCAACTTTTGTCAGAATGCATTATTTGGCTGTGTGAGGAAACAACTTATCATGCAATATGGCAAGCGCTTACCTTTGAATATTTTTAGTACTATTTTTGATCTTCTCTTATATGCATTCCCACATTCGTCAATCGCTCTTCAACCATTTGGCCGCCTAATCCATCGAAACCGTTTACCGTTTTCATTGAGGTTTTCAAATTCTATAAATAATGCCTTATGATTACCATTTCATTCGTTTTTAAGCGTACAAACCTATGGTTCATTTTTCCTTTTGTTTTATTGCGCTTAATATATTTTCCATCAAAATAATTGAGAGTCGGCTCTCGATATTTAATTACAGCTTAGTATTGAATAATAATCAATAAGAAATGTAAAGAAAAGTATTCGTATGCGACAAAAGTATGCAATGCAATGTCCGTGAGCGCTGGCCCCCTTTTAGCTCAGATGATTCCGAAGGAGATGCTGGCTAAAAAGGATCCTTACAAAGAAGATCCGAATCTAAGGGGAAGGCCTCGTCTTGCCAATGATGGAATGCTAAAGAAGAAATAATCCGCATGGGATCGCTCGCAAAAAGGAAGATAACCACATTTTTGGGCTCGGTACGACACGCAAACCCAGTAAAACTTATTTCCAAATATTCTGGGAACATGCCTGCTTCAAAGACCACCTCCATCGCTTCATATATGAAAAAACCCACGATACCTACGGTGTGATGTAGTACGGTTTCCTCTAACGTATCCAGTTCAAGCAAGAGAAGAATGAACTGCATTCGGAACGTTGGACTGAAGCAATAAAATTTCATGCGACACATGTTTGTGGCAAGAGAGAGGAGATGGTAAACTGTAAAAAACTATGCATCAATCATATGGCAGATCTTGCGAATTCCGAAAAGGAAGCCTTTCGGAAACTCCGCCGAAGGCTATCAGCGATATTGCTCCTTGACGTAATATCTGCCTAGCAATGATAGGCCATGGTTAGGATAGTCACGAATTTTTAAAAAAATGCACATATTTATACTCAACGTAATATTTCAAAAATAAATGGCTATGACGTTTGCTTGTTTGTCATAATCTCACGAGCGATATCCGCTTCAAGCTTCGCAGGAATTTTACGCATTTAATAGTCAGAACTTTTATTTTGTATCATTATATTCAATTACAATCCCCGTAGATTAGTTGTGTTATAATGTACGTATCAATGATACGCTTACTCGACTTGCATCATGCATTTAAAAGTTACGTACTACGGATTTTGTTAAGTGTTTAGAATTCGTTCTACGGCATATAAAATTTTAAAAAGCTTTCGTTTGTGGCGACAAACTTTCAAACGCAAATACTATTTCATTTTCTATGCAAGCGTAAGAGGAAAAAAGCGGATAAAATAAACCCAATTCACAACCGCAAGAACTGTAGTATTTACATTTTGATAAGGTGTATATGTGTATACGTGTATATGTGTACACACAAACATCCATATATATATATATATATATATATAGAGCGATGCGACCTTTACTTTGCTTTACTTTATTTTAAACCAAAGCCAACACCTCTGGTCAGCACCACAACGGCAACAACAACGGCAATATCATGTTCACATCCGGCACACGGGTAAATATTTTATATTATTTTATTACTTCTTCTTTATTTCATTTTGAAGATTTTTTCTCTCCCTTGCGCTCCGTGCACGTTTCTCTCTCTTTCTGTTTTAGGAAGTAAAAAATAAATAAAAAACTATTCAAGTACTTGGCACATATGATTTATAACTTCCGGTTTCTAATATCTAAAAGGTTTACTTTAGAGCTCTTTCTGTCGTCTCTCATTTCCACTCTTATGGTTTATGGCTGTAAATTTTATACAAGAATATATGGAGTGTTCGTTAGGAAACCACTTTAACCATTCATTTTTTTTTGTTTTTTGTTTTTTGTTTTTTGTTTTTTTGTTTTTGTGTACTATGATTTCCTTTAGAATTAATACTACAAAGTTCTTCTTCTTGTTTTTCTTTTCTTTTTTTTTTTTTAATCTTTTCTTATGAAAATTAGATAAAGTAATGACTAAAAGGTAAATTTAGAAAAAAAAAAAAAAAAAAGAATTTTTCTCTTTTACATTTTATTGAAGACAGAAAATAGTAATAAAAGTCTAAGCAACAGGCACAAAGAAGATTAAACATAGTTTTTCTATCAGCCCATCTGCGAATAGCAATAATAAGGTAATGTCTTCGCGCATACTTCTGTAATGAAATTGTCGCAGATGTGGTTGTAGTATCGCTGTGTAGTAATCGCTGCTTACACATACGTCAACAGCGTGAAGTATCGAACTGTTGGTGTAGTAAACAAGCTTGATTTTTGCTATGAATGAAAGTGTACGTATATTACTTGTTATTTCTATGCTGGTCATTGAAATAGGTGCTGTGTCTACAGATACATAAGCACATCAGAAGACATATTTTTGGGTCAACGTTTGAGTGAACAGTTTTCGTTTGCTCGAATAAATTTCTTTTAACACAACGTAGCAAAACTATTCACAATCAAATCCGAACAGTGTGTTCGAATATGGGAGGAGGAATACCTTTATCAACTCAAAAGTTTGAAAATGCTTCGAAAAACAACAACAAAAAGTGGCGAACTCCATAACTAGATTTTTGATTAAAATAATGTCCTATATATCCATCCATTCTTAAGAAGTAACACTGAATTTTCTAGGTTTGTTGAAAGCGCCAAATATACTCTTGGATATTGATGCTATATCGACGGATGCCTTTTTAAAAATTCAATAGCATGGAAACAAGGCATGAATTTTAAACCGGAAAGTTTACGTTGGCTGTGACGGCAAAAGGGGCAAAGGAATAATACAATATATTGAAGGAGCTATAATATGATCGATAAGCAAACGAGCGAGAAGACACACAAGCTGAGGAAAAAGTAGGCGAGCCGATTGGGAAACAGTGAAGATCAAGCACAAGTTTGATCACGACAGCCACGACGGGTAAGTCATTCTCAAAACAGGCCGAAATGAATAACCGGAAAATATCGGCACGGCGGTGATAACGTGCACTATCGTAGATCTCTTCCAAGTATGCTGTGCCCTGTTTGCCCATTTGTCTGTTGTCTTATACTATACCCTCTACACTATAATTTCTCCTATATATTCGCTTATAGACTCTCGAAGTGTAGTCATTGGAAAAGGAAACATGCCGCCGTTTCGTAAAAATCATCCGAGCTCCTTGATAACGCTTATGTGCCGCTATATCGAGCACATACAAGAGCTGATATGAGCGTAGCGAACGGAGTGGTATCGGACTAGTAGCCACTAAATATGCTTATGAATCTGTTATATAATGTATTAGGTATGCATTGTAATTATAATTATACATGGCAAGTGATGCAAGGTCACGCAGATGTCTGCAAAATCTTCTTCAAAAGGTCGTTAGATAGAACCGATCAACTGATAATCACTTTTTGAATTGATTTAAGCTGATCTGTCAAGTTAAACGCCGTAAATTTTGCAAGACATTTTGACGAAATTTGGTACGTTGCCGTGTCTTGTCGCCAGGACTAATCCTATTGAAAACGAGTCGAATGTGACTGACTGTAACTTTTTCAACCGCTGTCCATAGAAATCGTTATACGAATTGATGTATGCCGTGGACTACGATAATGGTTTTACTTCTGTTTTTCATTAAACGATTCGTTTTAGACAAAGTGAAAAAACGATTTAAGCTCACTGCAAGTTCACTTCAAGGCGATCCAGTTTGATTGCTCCACTACTCGACTACTCGACTACTCGACTACTTTTCATTAACGGGTTAACGAATTGCGACGATTTTAATAGTTGAAATATACATTGCGTGAGTGTGTGTGTGTGTGTGTGTGTGTGTGTGTGGGTGTATAGTTTATTTAATGTTGACTTGTTTTAGTATTTAAATCGGTCTCTTTGACTTACTCTCTTAATCCGTTTAATCTGTCCTTTATCTTACTAAACAAATCGCTATTAGCGGTATCACAAAATTGGTGGTTTAGTTTTGGTTATTATAAACATTTGCTCACCATGTTGGTTCTTTTGAATGTAAATAATCATTGCGGCCTTTCCCATTAACAGCATTACAATAATGACGATTGTGCTGCTGCAGCATTACTAATGATAATAACATTTGTTAGGCCGTCGCTAAGCTTGTTAGCAACAGGCCCATAAACAAATTCAATTCCCTCAGCTAAATAAATGTCTAAGCATGTTTGTGTGAGCATAGATGTGCGTATCAGTATACGTATGTATACATATACATAAATCTAACAGATTTCGATATATGCGTTGACTCATTATTTTGTCATTGTTATTATTGCATTTGCATACATTTGCATGCGTTTATAAAGTTTGTTACCGAAAAGTCATAGTAACCCTGACGAACAGTGGCGGATGCCGCGTCCGCTGATTGATGAGGTTAGCTTGAGAATAGAATGAGAAAATCAATCTAGGCTTGTGTCAAATAAAAAAACATCAAATATATATTAAATTCATTTATCATGAATAGTTTATAAAAATTAAGTACAGTCAACAACTAAAACAAAAACAATATGGTTTTTTACTACTATTAGCTCTCTGTTAAATCGGTAGTTAAGTATGCGGAGATTTATAGTTAAGCATGGAAATAAATTAAATATTTGCTAAAATACAAATCATTGAAACATGACAAAATACTGATGATGATGATAATATTATACAACTGGGCACAAGCACTACGTATATAAATATTTTATATATAAATTATTGTTGTTTGGAAGTTCGATTGAGAACACCGTTGACAGTCCCTCGCTGTTCCTCTACAAAATTATTTAACAAACATTTTTCCTTTAGAATGCTTTGCGTGTGTAACATTTTTATAAACTTATTTAATGATTATTATCTGATCGTTTTATCGTAGACCTGAGCTCACTTCGCTTCGTGTATTCTAAAGTATAACTAGGCTTAAAATACCTTTGCTGCTAAAATGTTAATTAAAATTATTAGTAAATTTGTGTAGTTTAATGGACATTTAAATACCTCCTGGGATATACAAATCCACAAGCATACGAGCGTACACAAACACATAAATAAATAAATGAACACGCATACACCCATATACGCACACGTAAGACCTATTCGTTCATTTTGTTTCATTATATAAAATTAAATTTTATCCCAACTTTTAGATTTCGCAACATTGTCCGATCGTATGATAAGTTTCACGAAGTACTCAACCTTGCGCAGCGGCAAAAAAACGACGCTCTATTAGAATTACATTTACATGCAAGTTAATGAATTCTCGTTTAGTCAAATTTATATTTTATTTTTCTATTATTAATTTTATTACGATTTTTCAGCCATAATCTCGTTTATTGCTCACATTTCCAAATGAAAAATATGACATAATAATATTTTTATTAATATTTTTATCATTAAAAAGATGGCTTATGCCTTTCTTTCGCAAACGCAATGAATTTCTTCTAAATTAAAAATCAAATAAAAAATTCCCTTTGCCCGATTTGCAAAGTGGACGGACGTTTTCATAACCGAATTATATAATTGTGTGCATTGAGTGATAAAATAACCTTTAAAGAGAGACAAAAGCAAAAATTGCATTTTCGAAACAATTTCAGAGGAAAATTTTCAAAACACTTGTGTGCTATCTCTTGCTAAATCTAACTCTTAAAATCTAAACAAAGTTATCGAAATTGACTGTGAAAACACTTTTAAGGGATTTTAATCGAAACGACATGTTTGGGTTCTTGCCATGACCCAGTAGACAGAATAATCCATCGCCAGCACTTTGATATTTCGATTAGCTTATGCAGGCAGGTTGCTGGTCGGTTCCCCACCAACTCCAACAGACACTTCATATTCATAACCATAGGGAATTAAAATAGGAAAACGAACAGCATCCACCGTACTCGGCCGAACTTGTCCTTTCCGCTTACCATGAATTTTGCTATCAGCAAAATTATTCGATAGGGAAGAAGTCAAGAACTTTTGGCGAACACTGTGCGATTCTCTCTCTAAAGGATACTAGAGAACCTATCCAAAATCTTGCAACTGGACGACGGTTATAACAAAAATAATGTCCAGTACATTATAGATTAGCAACAATAATATTTAATTAATATTAGTGATCTAAGAATTTATTTCATTAGTCTAAAATTATAATAATAATAATAATAAAATTAGTGATATTAATATTTAGTAATTAATAAAATTAATTTTAAGTAACTTATGAATGTCTACGACGTGATATCGTACCTTCTGCCACCGGCTGTGTAATAAAAAACTATAAATGTCAAAAAGGTCGGAGACTGTAAACAGATGGACGCACGTGTCGTTGATAAGGTAATGGGCGCTTTCAACTCCCATCCCACGAGGCACTTCGCAGACAGTTACACTAGAGAAATACACTTGCTAAACCCCTTACGAGGGCAGAGGGACGGACGAAAATTATTTAACGGACGGGCAGGTCTTATGCCAAGGGCCTGCCCTACCTATAGTCTCTATCGGTCGATGTGTTTATATGGGAGCCCTGTTCTCAAATCACGCATGAGCAAAAAACCGCCTTAGTAGAGTTTTCGCTGAACGCATCCCTCACTAAACTGTGTTCCTAGGCGATTGTAATTTATTTACAAAGTAGACGGCCAATCCGGATGGACCTCCACTCGGTTTCAATGCCTATCAACTTAATATCTTGAAAGGATGCTCCAGCGGAAAAGATTTCAATCTGAAATGTTGAGCATCCAAATGTGAGAGAAGCATTGGACAAACATTATCTATGTTGATGAATAAAAGTCGATTTTCGCAAAAAAAAAAAAAAGAAAAAAAATCGTTTTCTGTTTATTTCTTCAAAGGAATTATCGATCGTTGTATCGTCTTGCGATGCTTTTAAAAATGTTATCAATTTACTAGCCAATACAACTTAATCAGGGGATGAGTTTTTGTTTTCTAATTATAATCAAAAAAAGCCATCAAAATGTATTTGTTACATTAAAAGAAAAGCGCAAAAAGGAAAAGGAAAAACAAAAACGTTTATTAATGATATAAAAAATTTAAAGTAATTGACTTGAAAAAAAAATAAAATAAAATACTTTTTAGATACAAACGCACATACGCAAGGCTGAGCGCATATATCTATGATTGTATGGTCTCATGTATGCATATAGATTGTCTCTGAGTTGCAATAATGTGCATGTCCGTTAGCAAGTAATTAAAAGAGTCATTCATCACTCTTTGCAAACATAGACAAACAGAAATGATAACATTTTAGTACAAATACGAATATATTCTCTGCATGTGTTTCCTCGTTTGTTTGTTGATATTACTCAGCACAGATATTCGCACAAACGTTGATTTGCTTTTACACAAAATATGTTTGTACAGAAAAACGGCGAATGCATGCATGCAAACAACAAAAGCTCTATCTCTTCCTCTCTCTCTCTCCCTCTCTCTCTCGTACATTTTTCAGTTTTTCTTCTTGCTTTTGTGGGTTTCCATGTGCGCTCGCTCGCTTTTCTGTTTGACATGCATACAAAATTCAGACCGATCCAGTTATGAGTTTGCTAGTTCACCTTTTCTTGTTAGTTCAGCTCTTGCAATAGGTTTTATATTATAACTAATAAGAGACTTTAAATAGCGGGAAAACAATCTCCGCTTAATCCTCCTTCCCTCGCTCTTACGTCCGGCTCTAACAACCGCTCTTCTGATCATTAAGATATTTTTATTATAATGATAAACAGAATTGTAGCGTTGGACGGGTGGATTCGCCGATCAGGGCGTATTTTATATCAATGTTTTAAATGGTGCTGGGAAGTATTTCAACAATAATTTAAATGAATGTAATGTCTGATGCAATTTGAAGTTTCTTGCTCCTTTTACACAAGTTAATGGGTGGCTAGAGTCCATTGTGAAATTCGATCTGTCGTCATGACTCAAGCGCCTTATGGTAACCTCCAATTTTGTAAACGTAACTTTTTGAATTAAACTTTTTCTGTCCGCTAATATGATTGGCATTTAAATTTTCAATTAATTGAACTGATTTTGATAGTAGGCCTTCAAGTATATATAGTGAAAGAAAGTGTGAGAAGCAAGGATGAATTTTATATTTTTTTTTGCTAAACAGCTGCACTCAGGATCGGCGACTAACAAGTAAATAATGCAACCGCTGCATTTATTCAACTTTATTGGCACCGTTAGATTAGTTATATGACAAATGCTTTGATTGGCAGCTTCTTCGCTAAAGTCGAACACATTTTCAACCAATGCGGTTCATATTCGTTGTTACCTAGAAGTATACTATTGACGTCTGCAGTATCACTAACTAGGACCTTTTTAATAGCTATCTGATCACAACTTGTTTACTTTGGAAAAACAATATTATAATGATCTCTAACGAAACTCGGCCAAATGCATTATTTTTAAATTTATTCCATGAAAATTTTCATTTAATATATACGATACCCTAACATATATATTCGATTCATACGTATTGCGAGTATAAATTAGTTCGGACGGTTTTTTTTTAAGATCGAACAAGTATTTGTTTCGAAGCAATGTACAGATTCAACAAAGTTTTGTCCATCGTTCGCTACAACTGTTGCCAACCTTTCAGGCAAGTTCTGACTAACGTCTCGAAAGAATATCTTATTTCTAGGGCCACCGTCAAAACAAGCCATATTTGCTTATCCTCATAAGAATCGAGGCCAACGAGAATTCATCTATTGAAACCCATGTTAATCGTGAGGATTAATGTCTTTAATATATTATTAAATTCCTATATGGGCCCGAATTTCTTCAAACACGCAAAGCACGCTACCATAACTCGCAGCTGCATTATTTATTGTTCCGGGTAACCGCTTGGTAACGGTTTCATTTGATTGGAACAAATCATAATAAACCATGCTCCACTAAGCCCTCCATATTGGTCCGTTGTCAATATTCAGTTTTACCACTGTCGACGTTGACAGTTCACCCTGCATTATGGTTTTTTCGGCTTTCGATATTGTGTCGCTTCTGCGGTTCAACGCATGGTAAAGCTTTAGCGTCACTGTCCATCGAATTAAGCAGAAAAAGTGAAGCAGAAAAGTGAAGTGGAGCGGTGTTATTTTGCTACAGAACTAAACCTATTCCAAGCTGCAAGAGACAATGTTGTATGGGCTTTATTCTACTGCAAAATGCACTGATAAAGATATCATATCTAAGATAGCACTTTTAAGCATTGACTCCTCGCCGCCCACGCTTAAGAAGGGAAATTGCATCCATTCTTTGCGATAGAGAGCGACAACTAAGAAAAACAGGCAGGTCTTCTGCACACATGTGCAATTCATTATATGAATTTTAGTTGTCTCTTTAAATGAAATGAAGGGTATTCACGATGTCGGTGCAAGTTGAATGCAATTTTTCTTTCGATTTTTTTTTGCAGGAAAATTTCAAAAAAAAATATTGCAATTATTTTTTGTTCGCTTTCTGCTGTTGGAAATAGTTTTTTGACAGAGACAGAGTCTTGCCTCACCAAGGAACCTAAACAAATGTTCGTAAGACTTCTTTATAGTAGTCGTTGTTGCCTTGGAATTGTTTTTCCTCTTCACACCAGTAAATTGGCTCGAATTGCATGCTGCAATAATAGAATGAAACGAGGCTCTTGATGCAAATTGATTTAGATTAGTTGAAAAAAACAGAAAAAAAAGAAGTAGAAGAAAAAGAAGATGAAGAAGAAGAAGAAGAGAGAAAAAAAAACGAGCAACAACATTGCTAACATAGTAGAGAAAACATTTTTATTCACGCAAACACACGCAGCAATAATAAAATACGAAAGTGTGTGAATAAGTGGCCAGTTAGCGTGTGCGTGTGCGTGTGCGTGTGCGTGTTCGTTGTTCGTATACTGTGCTGAATAGTCCTATTGTGTCATTGCTGTACTAACTGCATTTACTGTTATTACTATTAGGAGTTACGTTGTCGAAAATTTTGTTGATACGAGTTTTGAATGCAACTGACAACGCCTGGTTTTGTCACTTGCAACAAAGTAGTACTCACATACATAATGTATCTCTATACATGCATGCATGCTTAGTCCCATACACCTACATTCAAATATTCGCATACACATCCCTACTAAAAAATGTATAACTGGCTAAGTATGCACATGTGTGTGTTTAAGCGCATAAAAATTTATGACTGTAGACATAAGTACACTTTCTATTACCTATATTTGTAGTAGATACACAGGAAAATATACACTTTGGCTTCGCATTGTTCTTGCTGCTCTTGCTTAACGCTTAATATATATGGGACATGGCGTGGCTTGGGATGGGTCTATTCATGTTCAAATACAAGTAACCCAGCAAGCAAGCCCACAAGCACAGATGCGCAGATTGACTCCGAACCGGGAACGGAGAGATCGTACTATTTATTGTTAACACAGCCAAAAAGTATGTCCGTACATACACACTGTAACAACCAACTCAAAGTCTTTGCTTATTAAGCAATGAAATAGGGTTTTATGCTTTTGCTGCATCTGTGTATATGCAATGTATGTATTATTTGATAAGAGTGTGCACTCAAATATTTTCGAAACACTTTCTCATCGTTTTCGTTGTCTTCAAATAAAAACAAAAAGAAGAAATTAATTTGTTTCCACTCATTGTATTCAATTTTTTCAAGCATTTAATTAGACTAACTTCTCTGGTAGCTCTCCTTGGGTACAATTCTTTATTTTTTAATTAATTTCAAAATGAAATAATATAAACAAACTTCACTCATTTTGGCATACACGCATATGACCGAATTGAAAATTATCGTCGTGCATTGTGTATAAAATTGAAACCTGGCAGTTGAAAACTAAAAGTGCAGTAAGGAACGCTTGTCTTTAAGAATTTTTTTATTGTCTTACGGTGCACCCATCGTTGATCGTTGTCATCTCAAATCAGGAAATAAAAATTTTGAAAATATTTTACTTTAGCTATGAGTCAGCCACGTGGGAAATCGAAGCAACTGTTGCCCGAAATCTGGGAAATATTTGTATCAACTCTCACAAACTCGCTCGAGTAGCCGAACAGGCAAGAATCGCAATTACCAAGTGGAAGATTCGCGAGCCCAAATCGCAAGTGCATTCGAGCTTACTTTGGCGGTGTCTATATAGTGAGTGCTTAGCCGATTGGGCAAACATCCACCAAGCCGTGCCCACCAGCTTTCCGTCTATTTATCTTTTCTCACTTCTTTCTGCTCGTCGTCCTGTTGCACGAACAGCGGACATCTCCTCAGTGATTGGTCATATTAAGAAAAAAGAAATCAATCAATATTTCTTAAATGCTTTAAAGTGTAATATTTCCCCATAGGCTGGTAAATTTAAAACCTAATTACTTACTGGCCCGCTTACTTTCAAAATTGATTCTTGGATATAAAGTTAGAAAATTTATGCTTTAGTGTTCGTAGTTTACATCAATTTATGCAAATACTTCAATTTATTCGGCGAGTAGACGCTGGAGAGGAAGACGAGCGGACGGACTAAAAGACATGCGAACATATGTAAATTACTTCCAGATCTTTTCGGTTTATAGAACCTAAGTGGTCTAGTAAGCTACTAAAAGGCATCTCTGAACAGTAATGGCTGTTGTAACTTCATAGGTATTGCACGACAAGGAACCTAAAAGTAGGCAGAATTTCTGCCTGGTGTAGGCCGTGGGGTCCAGAGAGCAACTGCTTGCTGGAGTACAGCAATTACAAGCAATTTGCTCATCCAAGTGTTTAAGGAAAACGATTGCTTTTCCGTTTAGAAAATTAACCTTAGAGTATTTACATCTTATGGCTATAGTCTACCGCGATGTGTTTGTGTGCATCAAATATTTTCATATTTTTTAATATTTGCAGAACATTTATTAACAATTACTTTAGGCATTTAAAATGTAAAATCTTCACATATTCTGTTGCATTCAGCAGTGCAATGTCATATAGACGCTACTGCACATGACTTAATTATGTGCAGTACACTGACATGTGATACATTGTTGAGCGACTCCGAAAGGCAATTAAGTAGCAGCCGATAAGTGTGGTCTATAATAAGCACAGTACAGGATCATTAAAGAGATGAGACACATCTTTGCTATTCGTTTTCTCTTCGACAATAAATCCTATATATAAGCTTTTATATGAGTTCAAATGAACAGACTTTTTTTTAGTAAAAATGTGAATATAACTAAATTCTTCTTCGCTGCTAAAGAATAGTTCATTTTTATTTCACTAGCGTATAGTGCATCGGGATATTGGAGAACTTTGTCAATGTATAGTTATTGTAAAAAAAAAAACAAGTAAAAAAGTTGTATTCAGCTGGGGTCGAATCTTGTGTACCCATCACCATTAAAATCTTTGGCGCCCTCACCTTTTACTTCACTAAAAGGTATTAGTAAGACAAATTACTCTAGCACGTCGGGACGTCCACCATAATTAATTGAGAACTAACACACTTCGCTTGTCGCATTCTAGTCTCCAAATCCCTTTATTTGATACCCAAGTCGTTGGCACTATGAAGAAAAAATTAATCCACCAGGTCCAACATGGTAATGTCCGCCATATTCACTTTAGAATTGATGGATTCTTAGGTAGTTAATACACCTTTCATTTGAGGAATGTACAGAATAGTTTTAAAGATTGTTATATGTTGCTTATCTTAGGATTAATAAAAATAAAACCTCAATAGATTGGAAAAAAGAAACTTTAAGCACTTGTAACTTTGTATGTGTATGACCGATTTTTTTCATTTCTTTACATAAATAGTAGAGCATTTCGTAAAGTAAAAGTGGAAAATAGCAGTCTTGTATCATTTGTGAGTAATGAGAGAAAATCCATAAATTTTCGTTTAGAAAAGCAGAGTTGCATTCAGTTTACACTTCACTGTGGCCTTGTGTTCTGATCAATTCGGCTCATTTTCAATACCGGCCTTTGCGGAAAAAATTTCAAAGTTTCCACCAAATTTCAAGTCGATATTCTCATTTTTGCGACCAACCAGAAACACAGATGGACAGACTTAAAACAGACACATTTCTAAAATAAGTCATCTGAACGTACCCTTAAAAAAAAAAATATTTGAATGGGTCTTCAAAACGAGACAAAGTTAGGCAATACCGTTTTGCATAAGCGAGTCCAGCATGCACATTAAAAATGTGTGAAAGAGAACTCCATCGTAACATTGTTGAGAGTCCGTGAATGTTTCGCAAGTCGAACCGTTAATAAACATGAAGGTAGTATTAGCAAATATTACACAAAAAAGGTGCATTTTTTTTATACTTTCTCTTTTCATCCTCCCTACTGGCGCTACAAAGCAAAGTTTTTTTTTTTTACATATAGGAGATCTAATAAACGAGAGTAGGTGAGCGGATAGAAGCAAATCGGTGATGAATTCCTCGTTTTTATTGTAAATGTTGCAAAGACAACTAACAAAAAAAAAAAAATAAATAAATAAATAAAAAAATGATTGCATTACCATCCCTTAGTAGTTGATATGAACATTTGAAAAAAAGAAAAGAAAAAAATGCAAAATCGCAAAATGGACAAAAAAAACTCTTGCTTTTGCTTGCATACATTTTGCTGGCTGCAACGTTGTCAAACGGTACACATTCTAAGCAGTCAGCAGTTGAATAATGCTTACTGATAAGAGGTGGCAATGAAAGCACAAAGAGACACAATTGTATGCAAACTAAGTATGTTTATGTATAAATAAATATTGGTCTCTGATGCGTATGCAGGGATTGCAGGCAAATTAAAGACCACATTCACACAAAATTATTTAAGTTTTAATAAGTACTCTTTCGATTAAGCACTGGGTCTCTTCTCTTTAAATTTCAAAACAATTAAATTATTTTTTCAATATAAACAAAAAATGTTGAAAGAATGAAACATTTATAGAACGCATCGGGCCTGTGGAAAGGTGCGCAGCAGTAGCTCTCTCTCAGATTATATTCCTTTCAAATTAATTATTTATAGATAGATATCTTTAGTTCTGCTTCTGACTTTTGATCATTTTTGCAAACAATTTTCAGTTGAGTACAACAACAATCGAAACATTTTCTTTAACAAACAGAGAAAGAATTTGTTTCAAAATTTGCCTATGGGCTAAGAGGTGAGGAACAATGATAAATGTCAGATCTCAAGTCCATTATACGGACTGACTGAGAGACGAAGAAGGAGGCAAACGTATTCAGAATATGAAATTAATATTTTTATATAATATTTTGCAAAATGTCAACTGACAGGTATTTGGCAAATGACCATAAAAGTGGAGAGAAAAACAAAAGTCGTTAAAGGCTTGTCAGGGCTACTGTTCTGCGTCGGCAAAAGAATTAATTAAAGTAAGTGCAAATGAGAGCAAACAACAAATAAATAACAACATCCGAACTAGTGCGATTAAAAAGACGCATGAAAGCAATGCTTTAACACGACTTTCAATTGCACACTGCATAGGCAGCACGCTTCGACCAAAGAAGAAAAAAAAAAAAGAATAAATAAGAAAAATGGATATTTTCTATTTAACAAATAAATGTGTTTAATAGTATTGCATGTGTGTGTACAACTGAGTAAAATCTCTAAGGATTTATGTGAAATTTTTAAGTTGTTTTTGCTGTTTTCGTATCTCAAAATTTGGCTCTACATAAGAAATGATAGGATCGTACTTGAATCTTTATTTGAACTTATCCAACACGCACAAATGTAAACTCACACACACACACACAGTGTAAAGTCTATATGGGACTTCACAAAAGAGCTAGCAAAGTTAATTAGCTTTTCAGCGGACTTCATTCCGCGTAAATAGCTTCTTCTTTCAGCTTTAGCTTAGGTTACCGCGTCCGTGTCCCTTCTCATCGGAACTGCAGGCCAAAAAGGGATGAAAATTAGTTGTGTGTTTCAGATAAACTTCGCACTTAATATCGATAGCTGAAGCTGTTTTGAATGCATACGCTAACGAAAGGTTATTTATACACAGAAGATCATAGCGATTTTCACAGCCTTACATTTTAACATCGCCGGGATAATAGATAGAGAGAAAGTTATTAATTCTACCCTAAATAATTATTTCTTGTTTTTTTTTTTATCTTATTATGGGTGCGTTCCGTCAGTTGGTTTCCAATAATGTGATTATGCGATAGGCTGGTTGGCATGTTGCGTCTTCTCGCTATCATCATATCTCAGATGTATTCTGTAGCATGCGAGAATGTTGCCGTTCTATTTCCAAGAATGGCTTACACGCAAATCGTTATCAATCTTCAGACCTTTAGGATGCTCTTCAATCCATGAGTTGTTGGTTTTTTTTTTTTATAAAACGAAACTTCAGCAGCACGTTTCCAATTTACTAGAAAACTAGTGATTGTTTGCTCAAGACAGCGCTTACTGGTAGGTCAACATGACTCGAAAAGTTGTCGCAATCGTAGACAGATTATGATAAAAACTTGAAATAATTTGCCATTTGTGATGTGACGAGTACTCTTCGGCCTTTTAATGCTAAACCTTGGCAAATTTCTTCCGTCGTAGCTATAGTGGTTACTTGGTCGTGGAAGGCATTTGGTCACACACCCACTATGTTGCGTCAGCCGACTTTGTTATTCCTTTCTTTCTGAGTGATTGGTCATATTCAAAAAAAAAAAAACAAAAAAAAAATGCTTGCAATTTCCCGACATACTTTTAAAATACACGAACCAAAATCGACTGGGTCTGAAGCGGTTCTATATAAACCAAGAACTAAGCTATACGAATGTGTTTACACAAGCTTGGTCAATTACCAGAAAATGATTGCATAATACTGTTAACGCATTTGCAAGTGATGTCCGGTGCAAGTCAGTCAGCCGTCTGCAAGATCAAGCGTTGCATTTATTTTTAAATTTGAATGCAAAGAAAAGGCAAAGCATAAATATTTATGCTTTTATCACTTTACGTACACTAACAAATATATGAACGCAAATCCAGACCGATATGTCATTAAACTAAAACACAATTTCATTTTAATGAATATCCTATACATTGTCTCGACTGGGTATGTTTAGGTGTTACAAACGGAATAAGAAATGTAATATCTCTGCAGCCTTTTAGTATGAAAGAACGAAAATCTATATTCATCCGTATACATTAAATTAAAGTAAAGTCGAGATATTAATGTTAAATCGTTTGTTCTCTGGTTGACATTTTCTGTCCATGACAACCTATCAAAGGTTTCATTTTTCGTAACACGACTCGCATACAAACATGCAAAATGGCAACAATATGTATTTATTAAAATTGATTTTGTTTTTAAAAGGCAACCAGCCACCCATGGTTACGGTTTACTACGCATCGCATACATATTAACCTATTATATGCATATTGTAAACATACACATACTGCAGTAAAAACAATAAATTATTAATTAATTTTTTTTTTCTTTTTTTTTTATTATTAACATTTAACTTGGAATTTGGCTCTACGATGAAGATTAAATATAATTTTTTTTAATGAAATTTTAATATTCTTAGCTTTTTCTATTAAATCTATTTTATATGCAAATAAATTGTTATTGTAAGAGTGTTCGCTTCTCAAATGAAATTCTTGAAAAGTTCACATTATAACCTTCAGCTGTCATAAATCTGATCAGCGATATAAGATAATAGGCTAACAACAATAAGCATGCATGTCTTTTCGACGAGGCATGTCTTCTACACCGCACAGATATTTTTCACAATACGATCCGAACTGTCGAAAGGCAAAGTATTCAATCAAAGCATTCAAAACAATGTCTATTGCAATCGTATGTGTAAAGGCCAAGCTAGAGCCATGTAAATGACGGCGTTTTTATTGCACCGGTCCAACAAATATTACTTGCATTAATTGCATTGAGCAATCAACAAAACAAAATGTCAGACATCATTTTGGATCTTCACACATACTCCTTTTACTTGGCTTATACCCTCTTCTATAATATGTATGGCCGTCTTTCCTGTCTTTCCTCTTGAAACAACAAAAAAAATTCATCTAAAATACACATTCATTCTGTCTATTCTTGAAATCTAATGCAACTTTCAGTTGATGTGCAACAATACGAACGCTTAACAATGTGCGTTTGTACGCAATGTAATGCCCTTGAGTTTCGAATAAGCCTTGATATGCGTTGTAGCGTTACTCGTATAGTTTAATTCTAAGAAAAGCGCTACTCGATAATTCGAAGCGGAAGAAGCAATTACGTAAGCCAGGTGCCGTGACGAATATTAATGGTATCAAGCCCAAGCTATGTATTGCAAGCGATCGGCTTCGTATACTGTATTATAAGTTTCATCAACTGAAACGAGCCGGCACTATAAACAACCGATGCAACTTAGTAGATTGGTTTGGGATAGGAAGTTGCAACAACCGGCCAAAAACGTAAGATAAAATGATAAATTGGCACGACAACGCTCTACAGACTATTGCAAATTGAAGCAACTACACTCGAATCAAAGAAGTGCTCATTAGCATGGCGTCCGTATTCGGATGCCTTAAGATCAAATGTGAAAGATGTGAAAAGTAAAGGATAATTATCGAAAATAAGTAGAACAAACTATTACATCCTTTGTTATTTTCTATACCCATCACTGTAAGATGGGGGTATGCTCATTTTGTTTTTTTCCGTAACGTATGTAACACGCAAAGGAAGCTTCAGAGACGCTATAAACTACATAAATATTTTTGATCGGCGTGAAATTCTGAGTTGATTTAGTCATGTCCGTCCGTCCGTGTGTCCGTATGGTGTATATTGTTGGCGCTCTCCTGGTCGCAAAAATAAAGATAGCGACTTCAAATTTTGTAGAAACATTGGAAGTTTTTGCACGCAGATTGGCATTAAAAATGGGCAAAATTGGTCAGAGCACCGGATTAATTTTTTCTTAACAATACCACCGATATGGATGTCAAATAAAAGAACTTTGAGAGTAGAATGCGAAAAGCGTAGTGATAGGTATGCGAGATTTGGCCCTCACCGAATATAATTTTCTTAGTTGTTTAGTTCAAAAAACCAAAAATTAAGAAACATTCATCTTGTGTTCCATGTGAAAAGCTGAACGACTCTTTTGCGGAGTCGTCTCTAATTTCAATTCTGCACTTGGACGACTTTTAGTTTTTTTAGTTGTGTATAGTTTACGATTGAAATGAAATCTTTCTACAAAGCGTGGGAAGAAGTGTTGCACGTTAGCGAGTAATTTAACTGATTTTAGAGACCATTAAGTACTTGTACAGAATACTTGTAAATCGGTTGAAAGGAATGTTTTAATGTGTGGCCAAGCGTCAAACCCGGCAAATTCTGGGGCAAAATGCCGTCAATGCAAGCACTGGAAGCTATATTATAAAGCAAAACACACGCACTACACCGCAAATCGAGAAGGATAAATGAGCGCTGGATGGCAACGCCTGCGAGAGACGACGAAAGTGAGCAAAAATGCGAGCAGATTTTACTATCGAATATGTATTTAAAAGGAACATTTTTTACATGCATGTCCATATAATATGGACGTTTATATGGTTGCGGTTCTATTTCGTGTATCAAAGTTCGCAAAGTCAAGTGGGCGCAAATTAGAAAAACAAACTCGCTTACTGCGAGATAAACGTATAAAATAAATCTAAACTGTCGCAAAATCAGTAACAAAAACAGACGAATTCGTGCAACCGAGCAAGAGAGACGGAGTTCCTCGTACATATTCAATCGGATATTCTAATATGTTGTTCCATTCAATCTTGAAGTGATGAAGTTCGCTTCAAGGCCACGAACTCACACCACATATTTTCACTTCAATCTACAAAAGCCGATGATAGGCTTTTGATAACAAAATTTGTTTTAGGTGAAAGAAGTTTGCAAAAAGAAAAGGGAAAAATTCAAAGAACATTTTTTTCTATTAAACAAATTGCATTCTTCACATTTGGCTGGAAATATGTACTTTATTTGGTAAATGTTAAACATGCTTCTATTACTATTAGCTATCTCTCGTGTTACTTAGGGCAGTGTTGTGGCACTTGATATTATATTCATTCACACTCTCTCGTAAACGAAACAGCACATATATATAATATTTTCGTATATATGAGTTGATGGATTAAATGTAGTTATGGATAGAATGTTTATATGTGATACGTTTGCTAATGGGTCATTGACTTTGGTCTCATTTGGTGTCTTGGCGTTGTGGTTTTGTGTGTTTGCGTTCAGTTCATGGCGCATGTTTCACGTTTGCTCGTAACTCTTCTTAGTGTAACTTAGTGACAATGATTGCAAGCGAAGGTAATTAATGATCAAAAAATTTCTTATAGAGAAACATATATTCATCTGTCTGCATACAAATAGAGAGACAAGTAAAATGGCTTTCATGGCCAAATTAATTAAAAATGTATCCACTTTTTCTCGAAAATATTTTCTTAAAATTTTTTACATCAAGTTTTTTTATTTCTCATACATGTTGTTTCTATTTTCGCATGTAATTTTTTAGATGCCGAAGTAGAGCCATTTTAGCTTCCAGTCACATATATCTTTTCTAAAGGTCTACGAGGAGCTACTACGAAGTGAGGGGCCATTTTGACAAATCAATGCTTTCTTTTTTTTTAACTGCAAGCAGCATCTACACTGATACCAAAGATTTACTCTTTGCTTTTCTAAATAGAACCTATAGTCAGGATGTAAGGATGTTGTCCAACACCCTAGGTGTGTTTTGCGGATAACAAATTAATAGCAACGAGGAGAAATCTTCACGCAGAATGATCGGTATTTCAAATATTTGATCCTTCGTACACTTTTTTTAGGGTATCTTTTCACCTCGACATTGTAGTTATGCCTAATTCATATAATCATAGCCACAATTACTCAAGACTTGTTTTTAACAAAACTGATTTTCTAGTATCATAATTCGTGGCTAGTGTCATAGGTCAATCCGGACCTGCTTTTTATAAATATTTCATTTTGGTTGCTTCTTTATCGGCACCTTGGCTGGCATAATTCAATCTGGAGTAATCCAAAGTGGAAATTGATTTAAGAAAATACTTCTAAGCCTTGCAATACGCGAGCAGTTGATTATTAGTTGCGTAAGTTCCCTTGGCATTTGAGAGCAAGCTTTAGCATATTAGTTACGCCCTTGACAGCGGTTTGACTATCGTAATCAAAGTGCACGTCGGTGAAAAATATTTAGTTACTTTGTTAAATTGTTATATTGCACTAGTAGACGAGGCAGTCGGCTACAGAGCCGACCCAAGCACTTCAGTTTCCCGTCACTTCAAAATCGCCATTAAGCACTGTGCATTTAAATAGCCTTAACGGCTCGTCTCCCTAGATATAATTGAAGTTTGCTGCATAGATCTAAATAGAAGTTACTCGTACAAGCGAGTATTTTCAATATGTTCATAGATGTCCAAAGTAACATAAGACGACAAAAAAAGGAAAGCGGTAGTTTCTTGCGTGTATTACGATACGGTTTGATTAGGTCATGGGCGGTAGGTAGATCGTTAATGTGTAAGACAAAAAGATTTGATCCCAAGTCGTGGTCAAGGATAATTGAACTAACAGGAAATTCACTGGAATGGAAGGAGTTAAAGAGCACTCTAAGTCATCTATTATTACCGTACGAGCTCATCACTTCACTTGGCGTGAAGAGAGGCCGGACAACTGAAATTTAAGAATCCATAACCGCAAACTATCTGTACGTGTTCGAAGAAGTTACCGAGGCATCAGCGTGTATGGACCAATGGAATAAGCAGTGCAAAAAATCTATTATGGGAATTCATACTTGATGTGCCCTCTGGCAAAGCAAAAACTACATGTCGAATGATAACGGCCTCAGGAAGACTCGATAGAACACTCCATTCACCGATACCTCAATAATTCTGCATGAGATCTCTATTAACATTTTCAACTTGAACGGAGCAAGAACCGATTAAATGTGAAAACGGATAAACAACGAAATGGTGTTGTAGACGTTTTAGAAATGTTCGTTCGACTTAATTAAGGAAATGCTTGATGATTGATACTAGTTAGTAGTGGTATCAGTTGCAATTTGGAATTGCATATCTCTCCCTTAGAGAGTACCGCAGTCAATACCGAATTATTAGTAAAGAGGAAGAGAAAGGGTAATTGGAAACAAGAACTCTTTGAGCAGATATGATGGGAATGATTCTATCAATGTACGCTAAGAATGTAGCGAAGCACCTAATGAATCAAAAGACTTAAGAAGGGAGCCGAGAAGTCCAATAAATCAATAATAGATGCGAACATGAGAAAAAATTATTATATCCTCATAGTTCAGGGATGTGTGTAAAGACAAGTGTGAAATTATTTATAAATTTTGATTATTATGATTGATAAGCAGTTAGCTGTACGTAATCTAGATTTGCAATTGTCCTGAACCTAGTTAATGAGCATAAATATCTAAATGCTTTCTTACTTGTTATTGAATGATTGCGTTATAATATTATTTTAAAGACTTTCACTGCCTGTAAAAGATATCATATTTTGTTTGAGTAATTGTGTGTCTGTGGGAAACTGGTGGAAAGACGTTTTCAATATTTGTTGCACAGTAGACGTATATAGATAAAAGGATTTCATAAATGCAACAAAATCCTCTTGATGACTGACTGATAAGTGCTGTCTGCGTTATGTAGTTTCTCTTCGGCATTGTTCCCATATTTAAAAAACGTTTATGTTGTAAAAACAAAAACAACAAAATTTCCATGAAATTGTGGAACTGCTTGTCATCAGTCCTGTTTTTTTATTTTTTCCCTTGCTGTGCGTAAAACCATCTGTATGTGCATTGCTTTTGTTGTGTGCATTGCCTTTTTCCTCCCTTTTTTTTGTTTTGCGTATATGGACACACGTAGTCACATCTAGTTATTTATTTACAAGGATAGGTAGGTGTTTATTCGCTTACGTTTACGCTAAAAACGAAAAAAATAGGTTTTAAAACAATAACAACAGAAATGCTTGCGGAAAAGGAGCAAAAATGACATTTTCATTACGCATATGAAAATGACTTGACTTGTGGTTACATCGCCAATGGTTTCAAACACACAATTCACACAGAAAGAAAAATTCATCACGTGTTCTCACGAAACTTCAAATCCATTTCAGTCCATCAATTCCTTAATTTCCTACGAATCCTATCAACTCAAGTTGGTTAACGTCTCGATCGATGATCTTTTGCGATTTGTTTGGTAAAAGCCTTGAAAGCAATCGCTTTATCCCTAAACCATAAACGTATCAAGTGATGTTCACGGGCCTTTTCAGAGTATTCTGCACGAAGCATAACGATGAGAAGTTGAGTGGAACGATGACTGCATCGCAGCTTCTCAGCCAATTTTTTTTTTTTTTCATTTTTTGCTTAATCACTAAAGATGTGATGCTTGGCTTCGATGTGGTGAAAGAAATCGCCTGAATTATGGGAGCCCAACTACAATTGCGTCCTTTTATTGGCGTTAGTGTTGTGCGAATCAAAGCCACTTCTGGATCATTAGGATGCTAAACCGCGAGAGTAATTCAAAAACTTGAAACTATTGTAACGCTTACATTAAATCTGATGCGTACTAATATTTCGTGGAATTAATATAAAAATTTAGCTAAATCTGTCAGTGAATATTATAACATACGGAAAAGCTAGCTTTGTAACTTCATAACTTTTTCAAATCTCGATGAACCGTGTGATCAGGTTGAAACAGTTCCTTGTGCACGAGTCCCTCTCAGCCCCATTGCATTCAAAACGCTAGCTTACGCAAGGTTGTGCAGCTTCATTATTCTTCGATTACGATCTTTTTCCCATATTGTTGTCGTATGCGATCCGTCTCCCGTAGTCCGTCACCAATCTCTTAAAAAATGAATTCGTATTTTATTTAAATAATGGCCTGTTTTTAGTACCTAATCTTACGCAAACGATTTAAAACTAGTGTTAAGTCGAACTTAATTCCTCATGATCGCAGCATGCGGCTCCTACAACGAGCAAACCATTTTTGGGCTTCTAATTTTTATAAAACATTTATAAAATACATAGCACGAAGCAAGCGATGTGTGATCGTCTTCGTTAACGTTTTTTTTGCAGAATTTTGACGTTTCCTCGAAACGCAACTAAATACAAAATAGTTTTAAGTTAATAAATTTCACAGTGTTTTGTTTTGTTTTTTTTTTTTTTTCATACGCCTTTCACGCCCTGTCATCGCTCTTCCCGCTGTTATATGCGGCTCGATTGTTTCCATCGTAATTCTGATTTGATTGATGCATTACGGTTGCACGATTTTGAGGCGCGGTTAACAAAAACACAGTTTCCATTGCGGTTAACGAAGAACTTCGACCAAAACTACAACACGTACAAGCAAAGAGAAATTAAATTCATTTCTCATATAATGATTTTTATTTTCTTTCCTTGTTTGCACCAAACGCTTTCTGCGCGCTTCTTATCTAGAATTATACGCTTTCCAGTTATTATTTACTTCAAAAATATTTAATTTATTGACAAATAAAAAGAAAGCAATGAATGCGATTAGTGTCCGGATGAGCAAAAAACTACACTTTTTCCCCAAGTCATCATATATTGTAAGAAGTTGATTGCACATTTTTTCAACATTCTCGGCGTCTCGGTTTTGAAACGGAGTTGCAAAAATTAATGTCTCTTCCGATCCTCAAATTATGCTTGTGGCAAACAAGGCTTTCGGTTTAACCAAAACTTCTACAAGCAATAGTTTTTAGAACATTTTAAAGAAAGTTTTCCCCTTTTTGGTTATTGCGTAGTGAAGTACACACGAATTGTTGAAAATAGCTGACGATTACCTGAATTCGAAAATTACATCATTCATTGATCTTCTTATCGGTGTCAATGTGTTATGGAATAAAAAGCCTAAAGTTTTGTTTTTCTGAAACTTTTATTGAAACATTGTCGACGCAATTGATGGAAGAGGCTCATTTGATGCGCGTTCATCTCGGGACATAGTAAATAAAATAATCTCCTCCAAGAAAGAGTCAATCATTCCAAATCTTCTATAACATTTTGATGCCTTTCTTATAGAAGCATTTATGTGAGCCCTAAAAATACGTTTCAATTTCCACCAAGACTTCATCATTGGATACAAATCTTCCTCCCTGAAGCATCCTTTTGAGATCGGTATTGGTTTGGATCGGGGATATGCAGTGGGTGTGGCAGCAATTCGAATTTCGATTCGATGCGATGCCTTGATTCCAATGTAAACGGAAGGGGTACGCATTTGTCAACAGTTTTCTCATGGCCAAGTTTTGATGCGATATAATGAATGCCCAGCTTTTCGGTATCTTAAGAATACGCAACTTCACTTTTCGACTACCGCGAATAGTTTTCAGAATCTTTTTTGGTCTGCGGTCTGAAATCAGCATATTATAGATTAATTGTTTTTAACAGCGACGAGTGGTTATAGCACTTCTCAAGGACTTTGTTGAGGACTTTTTTCCCAATAAAAACTGATATTTTTATTCAATACACGAACAAAAGCCGTGTCACTGAAGTTACTATATCTTGTCAAAAAATAATCGAAATGACATGAGGTTATAATAAGCGTAAATAGAAAGCTAAACGTGATACGTGTGGGTCCCGAGAATTATTGACTGATGTGTTAAAACTCGTTTCTTGTATAGCATTGTGCGATTTGATAAATGAAAGCACACGTAGTTTTGAAAATTTGGTATAAATTTTAAGGCGGAGTACACAATAGTAGATTCACCTTACCTCACGCAAAGCTCTTAACGATCATTTCTTGATTATCGTCCGAGAATAGTTTCACACTTTCGTTTAGGCTAACGATTATTTAAAATTCAGTCAGCACTTACCTGCAAGAAGCGAAAAGACAAATGAAAATATAGTAATCGATTCACATTTGCACTTATGTTTATATGAACTAAATAAAAGGTAAACGAAAGCCAAAAGACAAAAATTTTGATATTTGATTCGATATTAAATTGGATCGTTCTCAACGCTTTCCATGGTAATCTGATTTTTACTAAACGCTGGTAACAGCAATTGCAACGCTAAACCCTAAAAAGATAACGGTACTTTAGTTTGTCCGTAATGCGAGAATTTCTTCATTCGTTCCGTTTTATTATATGCTCCGCCTTTTTTACGCTGCTTCTTTACATGTTATCCTGGAAGAATTTACTTTGAAATAAGACTCAAATGGCTTGACAATAACAACACTTTTGCATGTATTGTTACGGAAAACCCAAATCCAGTTCATTCCAATTAATTGATTTTCCCAAACAATAAATTCCCTAAAGAGGGAAAACCCAAGTGCACATTCGCGGCCCGTCATGCAGCTACCCGCCGAGGAAAACGATTAGCGAAAAAGCAGATTAACGGATTAAAAATGAAGCCATGAAGTAGCCAGAAGCCAGAGTCAGTCAAACAAGAACATTTGAGTCGAAAAAGAATATTAGGGTTGAGAAGTCGAGAGTATTGTCAAAGTAAAATGTAAATAATCCTAACGTTAAATAAATCGATTGTAAATAAAGAAACTTGAAGTGAAACCGTGCAAGTGTATCTCTCTTGAAAAGAATATCCACGATCTAGTGATACGAACCGGATCTGAGAAAAGTACTAATAGTGTTACGGAGATCCCAAATCTAGTTTCATTCTAACTAATTGATTTGCCAGAAAATAAATTTCCGAGAGAAGGAAAAACCAAGTGCAAATACATGCCGCGTCATTCAACTGTCGGCCGATGAAAAAGATTAGCGAAAAATACATCAATTATGCTAACTTGTTTATATGAGTCGAATATGTGAGCAGAATGAGTTAGTCGGAAAGGAAAATTGGAGTCGAAAGGAAAGTTGAAGTTAAGAGTGTCGTCAAAGTAACATAGCAAAGAAAGAATTGATTGTAAATGAAACCACGATCTGGTATTACGAACCTTATCGAGAAAAACATTTCCTAGCAATGCATATATATATATATATATATATATATATATATATATATATATATATATATATATATAATATTTGAAAAATTTATTTTGTATCTGAATTATTGCGAATTTTTTCTATCAATCTTTCTTCCGAATAACGTTGTATTTATGTATAATACTTTTATATAATATAATCAAGACTGTACTACTCGTAAATGTTTACAAGGAAACGTGGCAATGCCTTCAGATTAAATTACCAAATTTTGCATTCGAAAAATCTTGCACATGTACAGAAAATAATCGTATGGAAAAGCATTGAATTAACCCGACACAGACACGTGTCTTCTCTTGCACGCCGTACATCGCAACTATTACAAGTTATGGGTAAGAAAAGCGTAGTATAATGATATGTCATATGGTTTTTAATAAGAAAAGGCTAGAAATTTTGAAGAAAACTTGAATTATTTGACTGACTGCTAGTTGCTGAATACAGCTGTGCTTGGCGCAAAACGAAAAGAAGGCTCCTTTCATTTGGCCCTGAGACTGGCCCATTATCTGCCGATGTATTAAACCATTCTTTTTTTATAAATTTGTTACAAGTCGTCGCAAAGTAATCCTTACAATACGTTAGTCGATTCTAATGACGTTAATGTTATTGTTAAAATGATTACGTAATTAAACTTGCATAATGTTAACGGAAATGATTCAATTTCGAGTTGCATTGAATTTAATTTGAAAGTTATACAATATTTAAATAAACATTGAAAATAATGCGTTGGCAAGATGGAGAGGTGTAAAGAGGAGTAAATGAAAGTGGAAGAAAGGTTACAAAATGAATTTGCTAAATGCAAAAAGCATGTTTAACACACATACAAGGGAATTGTCGTAGATATGTATTAACATTGATAAAATATGCATAATAGATGAGGGACGATGATAGTGTTATTTGATGTCATTGTGTAAACAACTAAATCATTTGTTCGACTAACAGCTGGTAACCTGTTGTGCGATATTTATACGTACGACTCTAATCAACATAGTTGTTAGCATTTATAAATCCCCAACAAGACATTCTCTACAACTGTTTACTTGTATTTCTTTTTATTTTTTTTATTTATTTATTTTTTTTTTTTTTGTAGCTACGTAATTGCAACTAACAAAGCATGTCTTATAAATTTCTTAATACTGAAATTGGATTGAATGGACTTTATGCATAAAGCGTTCCATATATATTTTGTGTCACAACTGAAAGCACAAAAAGTTGTGTGCATATATTACTTGTTGTCGATCATAGAAAAATCGACTTAATCGATTATGTCTGTCAGTCCGTTCATATATTTAAATCTCAAGGATTGATCAGGAAAATGAAATTTTTTTGTTTTAATTGTTCACATCTATTGAATTAATTCGGGAAAATCGGCCCGTGATCCCTGCTAACAATTACAAAACAGTAAGTGATAATTTGCTTGTTGTCGGAGAAAGATGACTTACAAGTTGCAGACCTTTTAACCTGACATATACATTTAATAAAGTATCCCTCTCAAGTTTCGTAATCGGTTAAGTTGAAGATACATAGCACATATAATAGGACCAAGTATAGAAATATAATTTTTGGCCTATGCATTCACTAAGGAACTGTGGCAAAGTTGTATTAATATGTGACTTTGTCAGGCGATTGGTATGTTAAGGAAAATAGATGTTTCATCCATTTTTGAATTGTATATCTTATGCAAGGTGGAGATGGCTACGACTGCAATCGGTCCATATCGAATACAGTTTTATTGTTGTTTGTTCTCTTCTTAGTTGTTTCAGGTTTTTGCAAGTTTTTCAATAACATATTTTCATGTAAACACGAGACGATTCGTTTAACACGTTCACGGACGTGAATGCTATAGCATTCATTTTCATAGTGATGCAAAAGGACGTGAAAATTTTAAAGCCAATTTTTGTTCTATATATAGCATTCACGTCATCCTAGTTAAAAATATGCTCTATAAGAAATTAATTGCTATAACATTCATTTCATATAACAGTTAAAATACGATGTTGTGACTATTCTTATAATATATGTATAATCAGATTTTGGATATTACAACTAGTTTCAAAAGTAATTGTCTGTCTATTTTTGCAGCTCCCTGAAATCTTTAGTGTCCGCGAACGTGTTAAGCTTTCAATTATTATCTTTAAGTATTTATGACAGATGTAAGTGCTGCGAGACTTGTTATATTTCGTTGGCCGCCAACATATCAATCATTAAGGTTTCGTGTGGTTTCAGTCAACTTTACGTAACAACGAGGCTGAGACGCTCGGAAATGTCAATGTTGAAATTGATTTGCGTAAAACTACAGTTAATTAATTGTTCAGCAATAATTGCGAGACAACAACAATAATCATCTGGTCGAGATGTTAATTAAGAAATTTTCCTGCCAATTTAAATGAAATTCAATATCAACAAATGAGCAAGATTTGCGCATCAAAAATCCCGTAGCGCTTATAAGATAAAGAAGAAATTATTAATAACGGCATTGAAAAAATGCGAATTGGTTTCTTCTAACAACGTCTTCGATGCCCTGATCTAAATTCGGATACAAACTTGTATCATTATCAAAACAGTTCCAGCCGAGTTCCGAGCGAAGACAAGTTGACACAGCGTATTTATTGATAGTCGCAATGCATTCTACGCCATGCACTCCTGCGTCTAGCTAAACGATAACCATTGGTAGGTTTTGACAGCAATGATTGCATTTAGTGCAGCATTTAATAATTCAAAGCAAAATGAAAGAACTTGTCAATCGAAAACAAATAAGACATCAGGCAGACATCAGATGGACATACGGACAGATAGGCTTGATTCTGAATCGATCGGTATAATAAAATGTGTGTCTATCTTAAGCCCTTCTACGTGTTACATACGTCCGCATTAACCGGTACCGCAAACTGGTGTAGGACATAAAGAGTCTTATACCGCGAGGCCAATGCGAAATCTCATACAAGTCGTATTTTTGATTATTCCTCGGAACTGGAGAGTTGTAGTTTTTATAGCTTGCACCTAACACTGTCCGACTGTTGACTTTTTCGGTGAAAATTACGCGTCACCATGTTTTGAGAAGAAAATGAGAAAATTAAATAAAGTAGAAAAGATAGCTTTTACGGAAAATTAACCGAAAATTTTCGAATGCGCATTAGTTGATATATTTTTTTTTTTTTCATTTTTCGATCAATGAAAATGCAATATTTTTTAGACAATTTATTTTATATAAGAGAAAACAGTATGCACTAACCGTTACTGCAGGGAGTTCGTGGTGGTGGTGGTGGTAAAAAATGCTATTTATGTAGAACATGAAAACATTTACATTTCATTAAATAAATTGGTTTTCTGATTTAGAAAGAAAGGCAAATATGTCATAGATTCGGAAAAAGTATTTCTTATGTCTCCTTATGATTTCACATTTGCTTTGCTATTCATATTTCTTATTGCTGCTTATTCCTGGCGTTCTATGCGTAAAAAAGAGCGGTTATGCGCGGGGCGAAAGAGACGCTCGACGCTCGTACCTATAGTTGGTATTTACGATGGCTATCCATGGAAAGAAGCAAAAAATAAAAGAATTTATCGTTTTTTTTTTTTGTTTTTGTCTTCTACAAAGCTTTGCGTGCAAATTTCAATGGAAAGAAGAAAAAAAAAAAAAAAAAAAATAAACAAAAAAAAAACATAATAAAAATAAAACGCAAGCAGTAAAAAGAAAGGAAGGAAGTAATGAAGGAATTAAGGAAGATTTTATAACCATTACTTCATGACCATAGTGGTCGCAGCGCATATTCTATGTGACAATTTTCACCTGTATGAATATTTTCAAGTTGATATGCATATATTTTTCAAACAAAAGGTATTTCCTTTATTCTCCATACAATTGCGGACGACAATGTGGCACCAGTTTTGACACATGCTAAATTATATATAAGCAACAACAAACACGATACCAACAACAATGGACAATATAATGTTTTCAGAAGTTAAGCTTATTGTAATAATATTCTATCACGTTTAGCAGCAGTAGACAGCTTATATTTTCCTTATGTTCTTGTTGTTAGTGTTTTGCGTAGTCCTGCCACACTCACTATGCGTTATCGTGTGTTGAGCTTTTTTTCTCCTCCTTTTTTTTAAACTAAATTCGGTTTTTCTTTCTTTTCCATTCCGGTTTTATTACATTAATAAATTTGTATTATTTGTCAATGTCACAACAGACATAAAAAAAGGGCAAAAAAAAAATTTAAATTCCTTTCTAAATTTTTAAAAATAAGCTTCAGATCATAACGTACGAGTTTTAAATCAATTCGTGCCACGTTTGGCATAACATCATACAATGGACCAGTTTTAGCTTTAACACCAATCAACTGTTGGTGTTCAATAACACCTACTCATCTATGCAAATGTTGACATACACATTCACATTACAGTATTGTCACATAAATCGAAAATGTTTGCCTTTTATTACAATTCTATTGTTTGCCTTTCATTTTATCACATTGATGAAGATTTTATTGGTGATATCTTTAAAGGATTGACGAAGCAAGTAATAGGAAATTAAAAAAGAAAAGTTCTCTTACGCTCACCTTCCAATATTCAGTCAGCTTCCCGTACAATACACAGGCAACAATATGTCTTCACTTTGCCCTTCTGCGGTGTGTTGCCTCATACAGTTCCGTTTAGACAATTTCTCTTTGAATTTCGTTGAAATTATTTTGCGGTCGAAGCCAACAAGTCACCCAAAATTCTTGATTACAAGAGATTTCTGTTTGTTAAGGGCCGGAAATAGTATTTATGCGGTATTCAAAGAGAAATCTTTAAAATTACTTAACATTATTGAAATATTGGCAATGCATTGCCACTTAATGTGAATTCGTTTGATTTCCACAAACCCGAGCGCAGTTCCTACACATCATCTACTCAAGATGACATGGATTTTGCGTGGACTTAACACGCAATATAAATTCGCTCCTTGACATATATGAAATTTAATTATAATACATTTGTATGCTTTAATATTCGTTTTTGATGACGTTTCATCATTTTGCCGACGTCATTATCATTCTTCATCATCACATTCATTTTACTCTTTTAAAAACCTCGATGGTTTCTGGTCAAAAAAATTGTGACGTATGTGCGTGTACAATACGAATACTATGATAACATCGTTTACATCTAATGTACACATCTACTTACCCACATATGATTATACTATTTTTTCTACCTATCAATCTAACGTATTCCTATTTCTTCATGCACGTAGAAGTCCATGTAAGAGGATTTTTTCACCCAAGCATATTCGGTTAGATACTTAAAAATCTACAAGCCACGTGTACAAACCTTTACAATGTCATATTTTTACATCTACACCCAGTATAAGACACTCTTCTTGTACACCTAATACGTAAGTACCAATAGGTTTAGATTATAGCAACATAATCACCGCGTATGTGTAACAATTACTATGCACCCATTATTTGACTACATTCAACAAGAAGCGCATTCTGCAGTGCACAAAACACCAAAGCGGATGAAGTATAAGAGGTCATCGTGAATATTTTCCCCTCTCCCTTTGCGATGCGGCCTTGATCGAGAAAAGGTCAAAATAAATCAGAATATAGGAACAATGCCAGAGGGAAAAATTAGGATGGGCGACAGTGATTGCTGCAAGACTAGGGCTAGGTTTTCTTAAAACACAGACAAAGGTCCCTGCATTATGTTAGTCGATGCGGACGATGTTTAGTCTACCAGACGGAGTTATCTCCTGAGCCGCCAGGAAATTTCTTAGTTGCTGTTCAGACCTAAGATCAGGATGGCCAAGACAGCCTAGGCCACCAGTCCGGCCATCCTGATGAGTACACTGGAACAACTTTAGACAAACGGAGGGAATGGCAAAACGTTAGCCGCCTCGCTATCGTAATAATATGCTAAGCATTTATTGCAGAACGGACAAATGCATAGCTGCAACTGACCGCTAAAAATTACATTCCATGGAAATTACTAAGAAATCGCGCAAGCCATTTCGAAAAAACACTCAAAATCCATCAAACACCGTTAGATCGTCAGACCGGCATCCAAGATAATTGCTTTGCGGGGATAGAATCAACAAGTCACGTCAGTAACTCGTAGGAAATACATCACCAGACACCCAGTACTCACTAAAATTGGGTGATTATTGTCCGAAGAAGGAATCGACAAATTACGTAAATCATATGCAGATCCCGCATCGAAAACCATATCCTCGTACCAGTCACATTGTACAACCATAGGAATATTAGATTTTCTTTCCTCAACTAAGAGAGGAAAATGTTTCTTAAACGCTGTAGCGGTCTTAGCATACAAGTGATATTCCTCATCGGATAGAATTTTGAAGTTATATATGCTTTAACAAGTTAAAATACGGAATCAATTTAAGTCTATTCGTCTTTGCTTCCGTCGACGTCTCTTATTAGAGTTTTCCATGTTGAGAAAGATTGTACAGTGTTCTGTATGCATGATCGAAGCTCGTACATGAATTTGGCATGCGTGGACAAGCATAGAAATGGACAGATGGATGATAAGATTAATTTAACTCACAATGTTTAATTTGCCAAAAAAAAATTCCATATAGGATTTCTACTACTTATTTGTAGATGTCACCGAAGAACGAAATCTCTGAAGATAATTTATTTTGTATAAGAACTAAATAAACTATGAATACCTTATAATAATTTCGTACCTTTACTTTTGTAAAATTGTCTTGCAATGTTATAAATTTTTGGCACAGTCTACCATCATCCAGCTCACCGTATAGCTGAAGAATTTGTCATCATCATTTCTTCTTCTTAGCAACAGACAGAAAAATCAAATTAAACTAAAATGTAAATGTAATTTTCCACTCTAACAAAAGTAAACTCTGATTACTTCCCAAACCGTAATGATATAATATATACATATACGTAATCATATATACATATATATTTATATAAGTACGTTATACCCAACAAATACCTAACTTAGTGTAGACAATACATGGAAAATTATCCTTACACTTGATTACATATCTAACTTTTATAATTCTACACACATCATGTTATATTCATCAGCCGGTATTGACATACTGCCAACCTCCGCCTATCAATTTTAACATTTTCAATCAAAAACCTCAAGCACGCATTCCTCGCTCGTTCTACGAGCATTTTTAGTAAAAGTAGAGAATTTGTTTTTGATTTTTCATTTCATTAAAGGTATAATGAGAACAGAGGAATGTATCTATGAGATACGTTACTAAAGAGGGTATGGTGTGTCATTATGTTATGTGTCGCACATGCACATACGTACATACGTACATACGTACATACGTACATACATACATACATACATACATACATACATACATACATACATACATATATGGCTTGTTACCGCGTTCTATGTTACCAACGTGTGCGTGCACGTGTGTAGGTACTGTTGTGTGTGTATAAATGAAAGCGAAAGAAAAGAAACCAACATATAGAGCCTTTCAACGTTTCGCAAAATGTGAGATATGTTGGAAAAAATTCTTACAAAATTATTGCAATTCCATTGAGTAATCGAAAGGAAGAAACAAATAAACAAACAAATGAAAAGAAACAACGAGCAATGAGAAAAGCAACAATAACAACAAGGCAAAACTAAGAATCCAAGGAAACGTATGAATGTATTTTGAAGATGAAAAAGAAATTCGTGGTGATATTAATTTTATTTCATTAGATTCAATATTGTCAACATTCCCTCAAACGTAAACTTTATTGTAGGCAAAGAGAGCTGCTTACTCTTACTCGGAAGAATTTCCTTTTCCTTTCCTTTTTTTTTTTTTTGTTTTTGTTTTTTCTCTTTGTAAACGTATTTTGTTACGTACAAAATAAATATTTCTTTGGTAAAATTACTGTCAAGTTTTGACCTCTCCACACTTACTCTTCATATCCGTTACACGGGGATATATGATATTTCCGAAATGTTTTTGTAACTTCTCAGAGACAAGACTTTGAAGACTTTGAAGACTTTGTATATTAGTATATGAAATCTTTTCTTCATCTTGAAATATTGAATTTATTTAGCCACTTGCCCGCCCGTTATGATCTCATTCCAGAGAAAAAGATTTTTCGCAATTGTTTTGTTTTGTTTTTTTTTTTTGGCTGTCATTAAATGAAATTCAAAATGATCGCCACACATACATCTGGCCGTAGTCGCTATTAAGACAATAGTATTTTCTCTCTTCCCCAGCCCACGATCACAATCTATGTTTAGAGTGATGAACGGAATCGTAAGTTATTGAGTTTCTTATGTAAATTAAAAATTGAAAATTAGAAAAAATCAATATGAAATTAATATAAACGAAGTGCGACAAGTGTTAATATGTTCTTCTTGTTTTTTTTTGCAAGTGGCACATAAAGTTGTGCGTGTTAATACCGTATACTTTCCGGAAATATTTGCTTAAATATCGCATTATGAATCAAGTGATGTTTATTAGTGAATTAAAACTGTAATAATGTACAAGTGCATCGACACGCAATCACATATTCTATATATTTATATAATTATTTAATATATAATTATATTTATATATAAGGTAATTAAGAGTATTTTGCGTACATATCATATACTTGTGTAATAATTTATTGGCTACGATATCTGAATTCACTTCTAGACTAAAGTGCAAGTGTTTATAATTACATTTAATTATATGTACACGTAATTATATATATATAGATGAATGCAGCAAATATATTCAACCACCACTACTACATATATGTATATAAATATATTTAATATATATATATATATATATATATATATATATATACATATCTATATAGATGTATATACATATCGACAAGCAATCAAACTTGCGATGTTTACTGAAAATCTCTCCGACCAATTAGTGAAGGATATTGGAAATTTGATTCAAGTCATATTATAATTTCTTGCTTGTTTTTGTCTTTTTTCTTTCAATCTTTTATCTTATATTTAGGATAAAACACAGCCAGCCATTCATATGTTTCTTGAGGGAAATCAAAAATTTTATAATTAGTCATTGGTACGACAAGACTGCGCACATTCATAATGATTCATATCGTTTCATTTTCCAAAGCATAGAATAGAAAATAATAACAATATATCCCATTGCACATCTATGCTTACAAAGGAGAAGGGGACAATAATTCAAATCGTAAAATAAACCCTAACGAGCATAAATCTAAGAGACAGGGATACCAAAAAGAGAGAAAGAGAGAGATATATATAGAGAGAGAGAGAGAGAGGAGGTAAAATGGCGGAATAGAGGGCAGTGAGTAATCGAATAAGAATGCAAATCAAATTCTATATACATTTATATCCACCTCGTCTTACATATTGCTTTCCTCATTCTAAACTAAAACGTAACAAAAAAGGATAATAATCGAATTAATCTTTCTGCCGTAATGCAAAAATCCTAACACTGGCCGTTCGCCGTTTAGGACCAAAAACTTTCTCAATTTACATTCAATTCAAGAAAATGTTGTTCCTATTATGAATTCACTAATCAAGTGCAACTGTTTTTGTTTTCTTGCACAGGGCTATATGACAATCTTGTTTTAGGTAAGTAGATCGTAGGACCCGTCTTCAAAGAACGCGTCGATGTCTAAATACAAAAGCAAGTAAAGTTACCTATAAGCTTGTGAGGTTGGCTATTTTTCTCTTGTCTATTTAGGGAGAAATTCATAACTGGATAATAATGCTGGGGTAGCCTGCGGGCTGGTGGTTTCTATTCCTTACTTTAGTAAGAAGAAACTCTAATACTTATTGGCATTACAATACAACTCCTGTATTACAATACGATATGTCACTATTCTAAACATAAAATGCCTCTATTACCCTAACGTCACTTGTCCAAGGACGGCGCGGACGATTCTCTATCCCAGCTGAATCGGATTTGGCACCTACGTCGTGCGGTTCTAGCGGATGATCACGGATCTTAATTTCCGCTTTCACCTTACCTTAGCGACGATTCAGTCAAGAAGAAGAAAGTCGAAGGTCCTCTTCTTCTTGTCTTAATGTCATATTGGCGGTGCCAATCGATAGCCTAGCCACAATACTATACTTCCCAGCGCTCTCTGTGCGGCGGTACAATATTGGACAGTCCAGGCGAGCCTAATGATCAGTTTATGTGTTATGTACGTCGATACAACCCATAAAGATATACTCTTGTACATACGGGCTTATAAATCTAACTCACGTATATGTATATACATATAACTAGCAACATTAACGAGCGGGTTCAGGCCACGTAAAGGACCAAAACGAGCGGGGTGACTTTGGTCCTTACAACCTAAGCTTACTTATAAGATGGACTGGTCCTAAAATATGCAAACAAGAGTGCACTAAATCGGCTACAACATGTAGAAGAGAGAATGATTGTTTTAATTATTTAATTTAAGTTTTGCTATAGATTTACCCTTGTAGAGTATATTTTTCATCAATGAAATAAATTTTATTATTAACATGAAAGAAAAAATTACATTCTTTAAATCCAATCATCAGTCAATGCTTGAGTTTTCGTCACAATTAGTGAATTTTACCGCACAGAGACATTATTCTATTCATGTCGCCTTTGCTGAAAAATAATAAAACATTTAAATGGTCAAGTGTTCACCTTGCATACCGAAATTGTTCAATAGGCGTTCGGGTCGAGAAGCAAGCCAACATCTGTTTAGGACGTCAAATAGTATTTGAGTTTCGAACGGCTTTTTTAAGTTTTAAAACATTAAAACCTGTCCTCAATTGCGCCGCAACGCCGTACATAGTCTGTGGCATGAAGCTGCTGTGACAGTCTCAAAAGAAAAAATGTAGCGGGAGGGCAAGGCAATAGGTTGACTATGTTCAAGAATATATTTAAGCGCATATGTAAAGATTATTCAAATTCAAAATTACTTTTGAGAATTTAAAAAACAATAGCAACAGCGGAGCCATTCGCCCGGGGTATCTTTCATTTAAAAGACTGTGCGTCGTACACTGTGTGTCATCTCAAATAATAACGAAACTGTTACTTAACTGTATACACGTGCTTAGTGGAACAGGAAAGATTTCAAATGTATAGATTTTTGCGAGATCCCACGAGCATCTGAATTAAAATGCACAAGTTTCGGCCAAATCGGACGTGGAGGCGTGGTATCGAAAAACTTCATCCCAAACTTTTAATTCCGCAAAAGCATTGCAAGCTTCCAAGTCACTCTCCGTCTTATATCTGCTCAACAATCGTCGCAATGACGCCACACAAACGTATTTGAACAGAACATAAAATGTTTCCAAAGGCATTTCTTATGCGAGTAAGAATTTAAAAGTCAAGAGGCACAACATTATGGTGTAACTGCCCGGGAGAGTCTTATGCTCGGAATTTCATTGAGAACATTTTTTCTAAATTTTTTTTCAGTGGTCCTTAAAGTGCTTCAACTTGAACTGAAGACCAACCTTTAATCGGGCAAACAGATGTATCTGCCTCTGGCCGTAAGGTCTCGGCGAATTCAAATTTTTTTTTCCTTTCATTAAAAGGATGTTTTTCGAATTTTCTTCTCGCTGAACTCGGTTATTTCAAAGTCACCTACCTTGTGCGCTTAGCAGCTGACATCTGCTAACTTACCTTCAAGATGAATCCAAGGCTTGTCGTCGAGATCTATATTGTATCTAGGATCACGCGTCCAAACGTTAACAAAGACTCGTTATCACGTGGCATATGAACTTGATAAACTCGGTACGCCGATGGGATTATGTATCAGAGGATAGTCGGTAGTAAAATTGCAATCATTTTAAATTTAATTGAAAAATAAAAAAATGTATAAATATTTGCAAAATGTGTATCCGCCTATAGCTAAATAATAGACTTTAACTTTAACAAGTTGACAACTCAACGAAGCATTTAAGCAAATTTGGGTATCCTTTCCAAACCGGAAGATAACCTTATTACACATTCATGCTTCGCGGTTGTAAACATTTTCGTAATAATATGAAAAAAAAACCTACTCTGAGTTTTCATATTTTTTCAGCTGCCAAGTTATGAAAATACGACGTGAGTAACTTTATAAAGATGGTGATGAACAGCAGACATGTTTTTTGTGACTCATTCTAAAAAAAAAAAAAACCAATTTTCTTATATTACAAATGCTAGTGCGGACCACAAGCTTCAGTACTAAAAGCAATAGCAAAAGCAACAACATATTGCAATTAAAAACAAATCGCCAGTGGTGCTTTTTATGCCGTTCTTCATCTTTTTTTCTTCTTCTTTATTTTTATTCATTTATGTATTGATTGGTTCGCAACGTGTGCGTTGTACAAGAAAAACTTCACAGTTTCAAAGGCTTTCAATTTTATTGAAAATTGGAAAAATTCATTGCGGAAAAAAATTAAACTAGAGGGAAATCACAGTCTTTTATTGAACTGCCTTTGCATTTGTTGTTAGTGCTTTTTTACTCGCTTTCCTTATTTTCATATTCGTTCCTTTCATATCGTAAACGTAGGTATGAGAAATTGTATAGAATGTTGTTTGTTCCTTTGCTGGCCAAGAGAAATTTATTTTTATTGACGTATGGAAAAGAAAACATACACCCACACTCTTAGTGAACACTAAAAGGTAAAGCGGTGAACAAAAATTTCCTACAAAAATTTAAATTAATATTTAAACCATAACATCTCTACACATACATAGCATACATATAAGAACATACAGCGGGTAAGTGATTTGAAATTTTGGAAATTTGGAAATTACAACATAAACACACATATAACATGATTGAAAAAACTAGTTCCCAGATAAGGTAGCATGGTTGCGGGTAGCATCGAAATAAAAGTGATTCGCCGACCAGGGGCACATTTGAAATCTGTCGGACTTATGCCTGATCGAAATACATGTTAGCAGATTTGTAGTTCGTAGCACCAGACGAGATAAAGCGTTTGATAGAATTGATATGCATTGCAAATTGTTTGTATTATATATTAGGTGTTTGCACGTGTTTTGATCATTTTTTCACATGGAAATTGCATTTACTCAGAAAAATATTATCCATCGTTTTGTAGAGGGTTTCCTGTCTTTCTGCCAGCATGGCGATAACGTGTCGAAAGACCATTATTGGCTTGCTAGCGATCCAATCATCGATCCATTTTCACACTTCTTTATCATTTCGAAACGGGGTGTGAGCCAAACCATGTTGCAGCGGTCTGCACATGTGAGACTCAGAAGGCGCTATGTGTGCTGAGTATACATGGGTGCCGCAGAACTTCGTGTCGTGCAAGAGGATGACTGTGCGTCCATTATCCGTTTTTCCTGGTCTTTTTTATTACAACACGTCAATAAATTTGTCTTCTTGATGTCGGTAGACAACTGCGTTAACGATTTCATTTGGGCTTAACAACTCGTAATACACTACACTTTGCTGATCCCACCATACGATCAGCAATGAGTATTCCGTTTCGGTGTCGATGTGGACGCCTCTCTTGGACGAACCCATGATCCACTTTTCATCACCAGTCACAATACGCTAGAGAAAAGTCTTCTTTTTTTCCTTTCTATTGGGAATGGGGCTGATTATCTGTTATATAGTTCATGCAGCTCACTACATCGTGCGCGCAAAACATACCAGAAATATTAAGTGAAATATTAATCTTTCACTGCACTCCACACGCGATCATTGCAGCTAAAAGCGATAAGGAAATTTTTACTGAATAGTTGCGCTGAGTAATTTTGATGAATATTTAGATGCATTCATGAATCGCGAGCTTATTAGGGTGCTTACGGGCAATCGGAAAAGGTTCATTCAAACTTGTGCAAGGAAAACGATGCACACACTCCTCATGACGCAACTAAAAAAAGCATTAATAGTTGTGACGAAAATTCCATGTAAGCTTCCATGTAAAGCTTACAACAAGTGATGTGAAAAACTGCAAGTTTGAGAACTGTGTCTGCGCTATGACTATATCTAAAGCTATTATAAAATTTGTTGATTGTATAATAAATTCTGGTCGTAAATGTCACAATGGTCTGTGTACGTTTCCTGCAAATTTCGAAAATAATGGCTCGCTCCCTGCCCATGATGGAGCACTACGGAGAATGCAAGATTTCTGAAATCAATCGGATATGGTATGTCTGTGAGGATACCGCTGCAATGACTTACAAGTTTACCCGACAAGATTTGTGTGTTGCGTTGTGTCAAAAATAGCCAGTCCCTCGCTTCTTGGTCGTTCATTTCTCACAGCCTTTCATTTCAAATTACGTCAAGTACATAAAATCGAGCTACAACATGATCGTGCACTTATTGTTGACCAGATTAAATGCAATTCAATCAATTATTTACCGACCAATTACACTAAAATTAAGATAAATATTGATCGAGGCGCTAAACTAATTTTCTTCAAACTTAGACTCACTGCACTTACTTGGAGAGCATATGTAGACCGAAAATTAAACAATTTATTTAAATTAGATTTTCATGAACGGGTAAATAACTCAGAAACATTGGAATATGCAACGATTAGAAAATGGCCCTATAAACAGTAAATTTCGTACATACACGTACAAACTAGGGTCCCTCATGAGCTACCATCGTTAATGGGTTGACAGCTACACTTTCTGCACACCGAGCATTTTTGTCATTTGTATTGTGCAAAGGTGTCAACGGTTTCGCTGCACTAACAATAGCAGGGACACTTTCCTCTTCCCGCAGCGGTGGATCCTTTGCAACGAAAGATGCGCTTGCCGAGAACGCCGCCATCTCAATCTTTTGCAACATAACTGGGCAGAGTATCTATAGTGTTCCGAGCCCTTTAAACTCTCCAGTAATGATTTTATATGCCATTCTCGGCACGTTCACACCCATTTCCTTGAGTTTTGTTTTCTGAATTGTTCCGATCCGCCTACAGAAGAATATTATCATCTTTTATCTCTCCGACTAACTGCGTACTTATGTCCAGTACGGTTAGGATTTCAATTTCCGTTTTCCCTTCCATCTTTAATAGCCAGGACCTGGTGGCCACTACTTGAATCGCATTCACTTAATCTTCATCTCGATATTTACTTGTAAACGTGACGTCGATCCCCGGACCTACCTTCGCTTTGCTAAATGTATTCCTTCTACTGAGCAGAACAACTGTGCAATTGTATTTCCTTCACTTTACTTCTTACGCAAATGCCCTACGATTAGTCGCCTGTACTACACGCGCGACCTGATCGCCGGTTTCCTACATATATCCGATCTTCATGCGGTTCGAGTTCGATTCGATTTCGATTCGATTTGATTACTATCACTCTCTCATCGTTTGTCACAGCGAATCTTCCTTGGCTTCGTCGTGCTTGAGTTAAATTTGAACAACTTTTCCTAATGTGATCTTAATAGGCCTTCGATTTGTCGCAACCGCCTGTTTATTCTTTCACCCTATGCCCGAAATACAGGCATCGGAAACATTTCGTCAGTGTTGTATGATCTCCTACGTGAACACCCTTATTCTCAGTTTTTCTACATCATTGCCTACGTCGTTGTACTGCAAGTCATTTACTGGTGTTTTCGCTCCACACCCCATGCCTCTTTTTATGGTATAGCCATGGGGAGTAGTGAAGCCACTTTTTCTTTTTTATTGCACTCGGTCTCTTACTCGAGACATGTTTACACTCAAATGATTGGCCAGAAACATATACATATACGATGAAATAAAATTTTTTATTCTTTATGCTGTAATTATTGCGAGAAAATAAATTTTTTTGCTGCCTTGCCAAGCTCTGTACACACACAACACATTCATATAAATAACAAATATGCTACATATACGTGTGCACGAATACAGCCATATTTTACTTTTCAAACCAGAACGACGTTTCGTTAACATGATGTATGAAATATTCTCAGGCAATTTGTTTAACAATGCTTTTACTGTTGATGATAATTATCATGGCCATCATGATGATTTCAATATACTTTCATCTAAATTTTTTGATATATGATTGCAGCCAGCATCAGCATCAGGTGCTTTATATTATATTAAATCAAGTTGTAGCTAAATCTTCTCATAGTAACATGCAAGTATTACTTCTCCTTACAACGCTGAAAATTTGCTCATTTATGCCGGGTTCAACCAGGGAAGGCAAAGGAAATTACCAGGTTTTTGTTTTGGTTTATGACCTTTTTATTAATGCAAGAAACCGTGCAAGTTTATTTATGTCTGTGCCTTCGTTCGTTTTTCTTCATTCTTATTGTTGAAAATGTTAAGACGAAAGGCTAAAGTAAGTAAAATAGACTCAGACAATCTCGATTCATTTCCGAAGATACATTTTGCCATACAAAGTTCCATTTACTATTTCGTTGTCTAACAGGACATCAAAGAAACAGAAAAAAACATATACGTAGATATATTCTCTTAACGTGAAAGGGATCTGTAAAGATATAGAAAATATCAGTATAGTTAAGATCTACACAGATATTGAGCAGATCAGCATGGCATAGTTCTATAGAAAATTTCAAAGCGATAGTCACTTTATTAGGTATTGGAAATTCCTTAGAATGTCATATAACAAAGACTGCGCCTAAGGTAAATGTAGTTCTGTTACGTGGGCAAGTCGATGAGTTGCGTTAATGCGTACTTTTTGTGCATGTCAAAGACATAGATTTATATTGTCATGCCGGGACTAAAGAATTGTACTTATATTTTATCTCCATGAATAAGTATTCATCGACATGTTTGGGTGGGTTCTTGTTGCTGTTCCCTATGCTGAAACTATAAATGAATTTTTACTTGTTCAAATGCAAAATTCAAAAGTGGAGATGGACTGAGCTGATTCCTTAGGACACATAAAAACGCAGTAATTTAAAATTTTCCACATTACGTCCGGCTTGCAGTAAGCTTTAGTTTTAAAATAACAAGAATCTCTCGTCGATCTTGAGTCCTCGCATTGAAACGACACATTTTTCAGATCTCCGGATTTTTCCAATTCATCTCGAAATGGGCGGATAACATTGCGCGACAATCATCGCTGATGACTGGCGGAGTCTATCATCGAGCATTACAAAGACAGTGTGACGGAATGACGAATTCAGCGAAAGTATGGTAACCCGTGGTCAATTTCTGTAAGCACAATTGCATTTCATTTCATGCTTCGAATTGATGGCTTCATCGATTGCGGCAATTAAACGTGTTAAAGACGACATGGAATCGAAAAGTTCTTAAAACTCAAATTTTAATACGAAGTTGTGTATAGTTTCGTTTACTAAAGCTGTTCAGCTGTTCAGTATTATTGCACATTCAAAAATGAAAAGTGTCTTGGTATAGTCGGGCATCCAGTGCGGTTAAAGTGATAAGATTGTGTGAGCATTGCTTTTTGAGGATTTCAAGTTTGCTTAGCTTTGTGTGATAAGTGTTCAAGGTGTTCGGGGTCGCTTGTCATACCTGCTTATTAAAACCAAGTAGTTCAGCTGTTCTCTCAATTCCTTGATTATAAATTAGCAGAAAACATTTGTTGTCTTTAGCGTACGCACACTGATGTTTACTTTCACAATTTTCCTTATAACAACTCTGATCGATGATAATGCATTGATGTAGGAAGAGGAAGAAACAATTAACTTCTCTTTAGTGCTGATGAAAAAAGTTAATCGTTCCCTAGACAATCGTAGTTTTTTTCTTTCTTTTTTTGTTTTTTTTGCAAGAAGTAAAGACCTACAAACTTTTTTAATTAACGATTGTAAGCAGACATATTTAGGATATATAATAATTTTGTTCTTTTGGAACGATTGAAGCAGATAAAAGCAGATAAAAAAAGAGAAAATATTTATTTAAAATGCGAACGTGGCTCTCAAAATTGATAGGCGACATAATGAAAATATTAGCAAAAAATAAAATTTTACAACTACTTGGCTACAAACGTGCGATCTTTGCAAAACAGCAACAACATACCAATATCAACTGTCGGGAAGAGCTATAAGCCCTTTCGTATGTACAATGTAAGAACTTTACAAGCTTGAGATTTTCCTTCGCTTGTGCTGGGATGTAAAGTTGAAAACTAACACATATGCGTGTGTTGTGTTTAGAGTTCAGAGATCTTGTTTTGAAATAGGCGTGATTCGTTCGGCAAGGAAAGGCATACTATTAGCAAACCTAAAGTAACTGAGTAATTTAAGCTCAAAATTTCAATAGTGTACTGCAGTTATCAACTCGAAACTTGATCTGGTTATTTCTGTTAACACCACCTAAGAGGTGACACGAATATAGTAAAGCGTGCCCTATCAAGCATCCTTGAAAGTTTAAAAGCCATTGTGTCTTTCTCGTTTGTTTTCAATCTTCTATCGTTATCTACGATACGAACTCATTGTAGCCTGGCATCCAAATGTCATTCTCAGCAACAATTGCCGAATATGTTGCGTATCTTGGTGAATTGGTTTTGGATCTTACTTTTTTTGATTTTATACAGTGCAAAAGTTGAGGCATTGTGTAGCAGCGCATATGTTTATTTAAAAGCTAGTGCAAGCTTTATTATCCTCTACCAAGGCCGGCCATTAAAAACTCTATGCTAATTTTGAATAAAGTACCAAAAATTGAAGAGCACTTTTTTTCGTGGGGGTCCTTCGAAATCATTTCTATATGAAATACTAAAAATTGCACGAAAGGGCGGGAAGTAAAAAACAAAATCTAGAACAGTTACCTGGGCCGAGACTAAAGCAGGCGCTCCAAAAAAGACGCTTTCCATTTAGATGGAAAGGCAAGAATTGAAATATTTTGAACGCGTAGAAAGCACGCATACTAAAGAAATTGAAGAACCAAAATTAGAAAAACGAAAAGCAATAGAAATCGAAGAAATTGAAAAAAAAAAAAAATCAAAGAATTAACGAACTAAATAGTGAAAACAGATAAGCAAAACAGAAGTGTCAGCGTGCAAATATATTTTAAGGAAAACCTCAAAAATTTTATTCAACAGAGAAGGGGAACGGATCCTATCCTATTAATTTTTAACCTATCCGTTGTTTAAACATCAAAGATAAACAAATTCTTACGTTTTCTAGTGTCCGTCATCAAATGTGAAGGCGAAAGGTATCGTACAATAGAAATGTATGTCAATAGTATTTGAAAGATCGTGAGGAGGGTTTGAAGATCGCTAGAAAAAATGTACTAAACTTAGGAATATTTCTAACCGACTAGTTGACCTCAATTTACTAAATTATTAAGCTGTGAAGTTTCTAACTAATCGTAGAAGAATACAACGCACATACCTTAGTTTATTTTATTACATTAGGATGAGATGAAAAAAGATGAAAGAAAACTACCTAAATATTCTGATATTTAGACAAAAAGTACGTACATAATAGTTGATCAACGCAATCAAATTGATTCTAGAAACTAATGTATTTTCGCGTAATGCGTGTTGCATATTACGTGTGCTTTGCTTTCTTTTCGCATTTATAAAAAGTTTGCGAAACACCTTTAAACAGCTTCGACCGTTAAGCACACGTAAGCATATGAATTCGCTCAAATAAATATGAAGATGAAATTCGAAATATTGATGTGGGAAGAGAGGGTTTATTGGTATTTACGCACAAGTAGGAAATATTTTTGCCATATATGAGACAAACGAGCAAAAATATACAGATATTAATAAACTTACCTACATACGCACTCATATATATATATATATATATATATATATATATACATGTATATTATATGTATGCATGTATATATGTATATATGTGTGTATGCATATTTTTACCTTTTGATTTCGTGTACATGTCTGCACATGTAAATATGCATCAATAAAAGGATTTATTAAAATGCTTGTTTGATTGATATGCAAGTAGGACTATTGGTATGTGTGGTCTCTGTGTGTTTGTGTAGGAGGCGGGCTGGGTGATGCATGTTGTGCATGGTTGTGCGAAAGGATATGTATGCGTAAGCTATATTATAACGTTCGTCGGCCAATTCATATATGCGCTTGTGTTGGTTCGATTATATACGTATATAGTGTAGTGAATGCGAACAGATATATAGGTATGTATATATATATATATATACACGGAAACTTGTACGCTTAAGGCGCTTTGTATAAATAAATAAATAAGTATATAAATATATATATAGATATATTCACGCACGTGTGTGTATGTGTACATACGTGCATACATATCAATCAAGCGATTTCTCTTCATTCTCTTACTAGATGTTTCTCTCAACTTGTGCATGCATCATTAGTTGAGGCGTTGCATGGACTTTGAATACGTATGACGTACGAGTGTTGTATGTACAAATGTATAATTTAATCTATACATTAGTAGCTGCGTTACTGTGTTTCTGTGTGGCAATGTTTTATATATGTTTATTTGTGTGTGAAAAACATTGCATATTTAATACGGAAAAGTATTAATTTTTATACCAAAGCAAAGTCGTTATTGCTGTTGCTGTTATTGCCGATTTTGTTGTTATTATTATTTACCGAGTACACATACAAACAATATTTCATACACATAAACATTGATATACAAATAAAATCTCATTCGTTGGCTTTGCTTTTGCGAAACTGACGTCAGGTTAAGAAAGAAAGGGAGAAGAGTTACGTATGAGCGCGTACCGTGTGCTATGTGTACCGTAAATTTTATATTTACCAGTATCAACAATGCTTGATGTTGTCAACGGTTGTGCATTTCATGTTCATTTACTTTTGTACAGCTATACATATATTTATATACACACGCATGCCACATATGATGTCCGACCAAGTTGAAATGAAAAGGAATTCGTTCGATATGCGCGCCGTTATCGATAATATCAAATAAAAATAATAATAATAATCGGAAAATAATAGCATTTTGTTTATTTTCATATTTTATTAATTTTTATTTTATTGATAAATGCGTTTGTGTATACGAGTTCGTATTTGCATTAAATGATATCTAGAACTTGAAGATATGCTCAATCGGTTATTCCATTGACAATACTTAGCTATAATGATTCGTTAATTCGAGCACAAGCGTCCATCTATTCCTTCATCACTTTTATCATTATTTTGCTAAATTCACGATATCTGAGTTAATGTATTGAACTCAACTTAATGTACTGAACTTTAAGCAAGTTCTCGTTGTTGTACGAGAGTGGCCAATAGCTAACATTATAGGATAGTGAGTAAAATTGTGACCTTCCTATTTGACTATACACTCTTTAAGCTTTACGTGCTAGTATGCGCTACCACGAAATGGGCACAGAGTCGAGTTTTTGGGATCTTTCAATAGATTGAAGGGCACTGCTGTTGAATGATCACAAATGATGAACAAGGTGATGTCGAAAGGCCAAACAATTATGATGCAGAATAGGTGAACGATTCATATCGACGATAGAGCTGCATGTCCATGGCAATCTCATTCGCAAGGGTCAGCTGAGTACAACTGAGTGTATTATAAATTGAGCTCGCATTAGGAAACAATTGGGACGAGAGGTTGACGAAATATGCCAAAAGTCATGATGTCGTAAGTGTTCAGAATGATAAAATTCCGGTCCTTTTAGCAAAACTCGTCCGGCCAACATTAGCAGCACTAACCTGAAATGTTCTACCACCCAACTGTTGTTAGCCCTTATTGTTGCTTCTGCTTAAAACGGCTTGCAATCGTTGAATTATTTTCTGTTAGAGCAGGGCTCCCGCTGTTTTGACGATACCCAAAATATGGGCTTTTTTGTGCACAGCCTCAAAACGTGCATTGTTTTTCATGCATAGCATCCATGTTTTGCCCAAGAGATAGGACACATGGATAATATCTCATCTCATTTGCCCTCAAGCATGCGTTAAATTTTATCAAAAAAAATCTTCGGAGACCTATCCACACTGTCAATAGTTCAATAGCTAAAAGGTGAAAATGTAGAAAGAAATCTGTAAATTTCAAAATATTCAGTTCTATCATCAGCAACACAGCGACTCTTCGAGATATTTTTGCCACGAAACTGTTTTAATCAAATCTTTGCTTCATTCCTGACGCTGGTAATATCATTGTTCTGACTAATTTTATTTGATTTAATTGGTTGCTTAAATTAGTTCCTTTAGAACATTTTAAAATGCTGAGGTCGATTTAATTGAATTAAAATATTTATTTTTGTTGCACTCTGTATATTATACTAAGTGTGTGTTTTATCATATACTCAACCTTGTATTTATGGTAAGTGTTTCTCGCGGACGCTTACCATAATTACTGTTTCAATTTCATATCCCCCGATGGAACAGGGGTTAAGCATACAAAACGATAACCTACGGCCGCTTTCCTCTCCCCAACGGCCCTCTTGAATAATAAGGCACACCATACACTACGCTATGCTCTCCTCTCCCGCCAACACGTGCTCCATTTAACACTTCATTATTTAACATGCGTGCAATTTTGAGACAATCACAGCTATAAAGCGATCATTGCCAGCATTACAAAAAGAAACGTTCTCCGCACACAAACAATAAGGCTACGGAAAGCTATTCTCTGCGGGGTAATTCTGCTTGCCCAAATTGATCTCCGTAGTTCCCGGTACTTCGGACCCATAAAGTCATGGGTTTTAAAGATTGGAATGGAGTCAAATTTGCTCCATTGTACCGCAGTTCCATGCTCCTCATCTCGTTTCTGCGTTTTCTGTCCCTAACAATCAGCACGTACCTCTTCAACATCTCTTATGCTTTCTAATTGTTGTTTATAAAGACGGAAAGACCGCCAGAGGACTATTTCCAATACCTTCAACGAGTTTTCTGCGAGAAGTTTCCCGCCGACGGAGAGTGCATATCACGATAGTGCTATTAATACTAAATATACACGATAACACCGATGCTCAGTCTGTCGCCGCTGCCACTCCCATGGTCACAAGAATTGACAAGAAAATCTAAACCGTGGCGTATACGCTCCACGGTACAGCTACTAATGAAAGTGAAAGTAAACGCGATCTCTCCAGCACTCTATCCGCAATCGTAAAAGAAGAAAACAAAGATAAAACGAATAGTATCGATCAATGTTGAGACTACGTCTCATCGTCAATTACTGCGATTGATTATCGCTCCAACAGACGGATATTTAATTCGCCATTCCACTCATGCTTATAGTTCGATTGGCGCGTCTATACACAAATTCACAACACGAATTATGTGCTTCTGTAAACCATATAGAAGTTAAAGGCTCTAACTGGCTTAGGTTCATAATTTGATCGACGGTAAAAACAAAGCAGCAGAGTGAAGGAGAAATTGAAGAACACAATCATGTCCAAGAATTCACTGATCACAACTTTTCTCGAGCCATAGTTTCTCTTCAAAGTGTTATCTATTGGACACACACTCACAAGGCTGCGGCCGCCACCACCTCCCGACTTCTTTCTCTTTCCTCCTCTCCTTTCTGACCATTACCGTGTCCGACGAAAAGGGAACAACCCCTGCGTGATTCATCATATTGGAAAAAAAAAACCTTTGGCTTTATCTAGACTTGAGAGCTGAGCGAGAGGAGAAACAATTGTGAACGATATCTGTCTAAATTTCAATATGGAGTTATATATAGGCAATATATGTACGTAGGTTATACGTTTATGAGTATCTTTAAAAAGTGTAAAGCAAAGTTACTTCCGCTATGCTGTGACACATAACACAACAATGTTCACATGTTCTCGTACAATGGTAGGAATCCTAGATTAAGATTCAAGATGCTATATATGTTACATTTATTATTTGCGTCCCTAATGAATTATTACCAATGGATTTCAAATAAATTCTACTTGATCTACTTCGTCTGCAGCTTCCAAGCAAGAATTATCTTTCACATAACTTTTTTGTTATTTTGTCTTTTTGTTTTGTTTTTTTTTCGTATTCAACGTATTAGGTGTTCGTAGTGCATGTTCAAACAGATGTATGTGTGCACACAATTCATTATTACTTTATGGCGAAAAGTTTCAGATATTTTAATTAGTATCGGATTAATTAGTACACTTTTGGATGCTTTTGTTTTCTTGCTACTGAGCTTGAAAGCGAATTTGCTACACACTTGCAGAGCGCTTCGGTCCTTTTTATTTGAACTCCACCAACATTTCATAATAAGTTCAAGTTCATTTGCTATCAGATATGATAATAGGGAAGAATTGTTGATTGATCGAAACATCGAAACAGTATTAAGTATTTTAATGATTTCTCCCTGATATCATTCACATGTAACTGAATTGTAACTGAATCTCGATGTAAAAGAGATTTACATACATGACGTAAACGTGTATACACAATAGCATTTTTATGCTAATTAGGGTGTAGTAGCTTATAAAACAATATTAACGAGAAGAAAACATACATGTGCATATATATTTACGCAAACTTGCAAAAAGAAAAAAAAAAAAAGTGTAGTTTCGCAATAATAAGAGAAAAATTATTAACAAAAATATACGTGTATTTAAGCTACAAATTAATGTTACCCGGGCAACACATGAACGAAATCTGTGCATGACAAAAAAGTTAACAATATCAAAAACATAAAAACGAAAATGAAAATGGAAATGAAAAACATATAAAAATCACCCAGGAAACCAACTTTTAACAGTCGCTACGCGTAACATACAAAAGATAAACTTGATGAGAAAACAATTAATAGAGAGAGAAAAAAGATTCATATTTGGGTGTAGGTTGAATCGATTGGCGGTTCACTCTTTGCACCCTACACCTCTTGTGGTACAGGGTATGTTAAGTTTATGTGCACGTGTGTAACACGCGGAAGGACATGTTTACATAAGCCCACCGTTTATTATACCGATCGATTCAGAATTATTTTTAGGAATGATATAAGCCTGTCTGTCCGTCTGATGTCTGTCCACGTAAAAGTGTGTTCAACCTGTAAGTAGCAATTTTTGAGATAATTTGATGAAATTCGGTACACCGACGTATTTTGATCCAAAGACGAAGACTATTGAAAATGGCTCGGATCGGTCCACTTTTTCTATCACTTCCCATACAACGCCTTATTTTGAAAATTCGTTAATGCAACGTTCAAAATTTCTCCGCAAAAATGGCTAAGTAGTAGTATTTTGGCGTTCGAAATTGGCATGCAGACTTTGGACCGGCTGGGTCAATTTTTAAAGTCCCTCTCATATAACGAAAACTGAAGCGCATACAAGCAAAAGGTATAATTTTCAATAATTTATGATGAAAATTAAATCATAATAGTAATTAAAGACAACAAAAACTAATTGTAACAAATTTGGACCATCCCGGCCTATTTTTTGAATCCTATCCTATATAAGCATTTTCACGACATTTTTTTGTCTTTTATGGCAGTTTTAATACTTTATGTTGAAAATTGATTCATAATAGCAGTTTGATATAAAAATTAATTGTAGTGAATTTTTGAACCTCTTGAGCATGATAATTCTTACGGAAAGCAAGCCTTTATTTGTGAAGAGGTCTAAATCTTTTTTAATATACAGTTCCATAATAGTAAGTATTCTATAGCAAAAATAAGAATCATGTTAGACAATGTGGTGTAGGGCATTGCGAAGCCGGCCTAGACTGATCATAATGTTTTCACTTGTTTTTTAATAAAATATATTTCGAAAATAAAGAAAGAGGGAACGTCTCATGAGGTAACATCCTACGTGATATTGCATACTGTTCCTACGCAATTATTCCACTTTACGTAAACTGTCGGGTTAACATATCACATGCGTACAATAGCATTATATTACATTAACAATTATCTCTCTGAAGTATTAAAACAACTTAGTTTATTTAAAACTTGAACATTTCGAAAATTATGGTTAATATAATATATGCATATATATGTATGTGCATATGTACGCATATGTATATAGGTATATATATGCGTGTATGTGGGTATATATGTATATATATATACATATATATATGTGTGTGTATATATGTGTATATGTAGATATCTATATATATATATATATATATATATGTGTGTGGGTGTGTGTATATATGTGTATATGTAGGTACACATATGTATATATATGTGATAACCGCAATGTAGGTCCAAATAAACATCGGCATAGAATATCCGCATCGTACTCATTGGTAGGTTAATTGTATTATATCTACATGCATACACATATATATATATATATAAATATGCGGATATTCTATGCCGATGTTTAGTTGGACCTACATCGCGGTTATCTCCATTTAGGACCCTTTTAAATTTCCATAATTTCATTCGAATCAAGAAGAAGAAGTAACACTTCTCGCAAACAGCGTTTTATTAGCAAAGTTTTCCAAATGTTCAAGTTTTTCCCAAACTATGGGGTTTTTTTCCTTCACAGCGATAACTGTTACTATAATATTACACTATTCTACGTATATGTTATGTGGATACGGCAGTTATATATATTTATATATATATTTATATATATATATATATTATTGTTTTTGATAACATTTCCCATCGATGATTCTTAGTATCGTCTTAATGCTATTTTTTTGGAACGATATTCCGTACAACAATTCAGGCCCATAGTTTAGTTTATGGCGTTGTCTTTAGAAAGATTACAAGTTTATAAAGCTTTTGACCTCTTCAAAGTAATGAATAACTAAAGTTTTGGAAAATACATGTTTTTCTTCTTCTTCCATGATAAACAGATTGTTAAACTACTTATGATTCATAGACCTCAGTAATTACTTCCTGAAAACGTCTATGTAAATTTTAGCCTTCACTTAGTGTGCACAGAACCGAAAATACGCGATTATCTGAATACAATGTATTTGATAAAATGTAAGCAAATTTATTATTAACATTACGAATATATTACAAGCTTAACATACATTTCGGGGCAGATTTAAGAACATTCGTATCGATTAAGAGGAAATAATATATATAAAATTAGGACAAAGTGGAACGCGCGAGTGAAATGCACCTCACTTTCTATTTATCAACTATACGAACAGCATGACAGATAGACGAATACGAGTTGGAGTGTTTCGATTGCAAAAACCCAGAAATATTAATTATTTTAGTAGTTTTTTCATTGGGACATCACATTTCCATACAACTGTTTCGATATTATGTCGTCACATTTATCATAATTAAGCCCAACAATCTTTTCAATTGGGGGCAAAGTTCGAATAAACGCTTACATGTCATAATATTTCGGTGGCAAAGCTCGAACACAACTCTAAGGAACAATCAAATTTCTCGTTCGAATGTGTACTAGCATTTTTTTGCAATTATGGCAATTACCACAGCGATAATCAACTAAACGCATTCTCTATGTTTTAGTCGAAAGCTGTGAGCCTGACCAAAGTTAATATTTTTATCTTTAAAGAGAAAATTTAAGAAAGAAGAATCAAGAAGTAATTTCGTTTGTATATCTAAATATTTTGTACCGGTGTAAAATCAGGGCAATGAACTTTTTATCGAACGCTCATACAAAGAAAAAGCCATTGACGAAAACTTATCAAAGCCTAGGCTTAACAAAACTTTTACACTGCTTATGTAGCCGGTCGATTCTATTCATGCATTCATGTAAGCCAATCGCCCACCGAAAGCACCGAATTTGACTAAAATGTCTAACACGGCTGTTACCGGGGAATGACAATAAGCTGACTGCACTTTAACCGCAGGTATGCATATACAAACATATATATAAACACAAGTATAGCATGTATGCCGGTGTAGCTACGTACCTAACTGTCATCTAGTTATAAACTGTGTGCAATATGTTCTTGTTGCAGTTATTCCTGTTTACCTTGATTACTACATGTGATTCGGTGTATGTATGTTTATTAAACAATAGCACAGCAACTAAGATAGACATACCTAACACATATATGACAACTTTTATGTACATATTTACATGAACAACTACAGCTACATTTACTTTAAGCCTTAGTTTTTGGTTGACAATGCACGTACGTATAAATACGAAAACCACGCACACAAATGCAATTGCAATATATAAACAATATCAACATGTTGCTTAAGGTTGGTATTGTGTTACTCAAAATTCTTGTTATCGTTGTTGTTATTATTTTACAAATACACGTACGAAAACAAATACGTACATTAATATTATTGTTTTGAAAATGTTGTTGTTTATATACTGTCGTCGTTGCAAATGCTATTGCTGTTGTTATTGCATATTTGTTGCATAATTAATGTATAAAATATAATTATCTTGAGAGGTTTATAAGAGCACATATGCATATAACATAACATTGAAGCACACATTCATATACAGGAACTCACTTGGACATGTATAGTCTCTAGATACCAATAATATAACAAAAACAAGAACAACATCTAGTACAATACAATCATTATAATAACAATATCAAATGTTTTTCATAAACAAATGTAAACAATTGTTCCCCATATACTCTTATATTTACATATATATATATATATATATATATATATATATATATATATATATATATATACTTATTTCAATATTGTTGGCGGCGCTCAAGCGTAACTTATACTTAGAAAATATTTCATATTTAATGCACTATATATAGCAATATGCGTTCCTTTTATAATTCTACAAGAATCACAAGGAGCACTGTTTCACGAAAAAAGTACCGATGCTTTCCTTAAGAAATTATGGTTTTCTTTATAACCTTATTCCGACTATGGCTTCGCAAGAACAAATTTGAAAGAAAGCCACAAAAACTATACATATAACATTATAAGGCATTGTTTTCCATTGTGACTAGTGACCGGTCACAACGCCAGATTGCAACTATGGGTATAATATATTTATCAAATGTAATTGACATTGATCTACATCGTAGTTACCTCGCAGCCTCCTCGCATATAGCATTAAATGAAAATTGAAATTTTTGTCAAAACTTACAGAAAGTATTCGGAATTCGTCGACTGTGCAAAGACTGGTTATGATTTTTAACCCTATGAAGAAGAAAAACGGCATCTATTCCCAATGCTTTTCATCGCTTTGATTGTGAAAAGTCAAAAAAAAAAAAAACGATGGATGTCTCATACGAGAAGCGAAAGAAGACTCGTAAATAGTTTAACAAAATTGCTTCGAGTGGTTGTTGCTCTCTAGTTTTATCTTGTCTCTGGCTAATCACCTTACTATTCGCATCCATTAATTGTGAATTTAGCCGACTTCATATGGTATACAGCACAGAGTACAGAAAACAAGCATAACCTTAATGTTGCTTTTTTTGTACGTTTCCCGAAAGATGCGGAATTTACGTACAGACCAGATATCTTATTTGCATTGCTACTAAAATGGATTAGTTTCCATTTGCAACTAAAAGTAAGTACACACTGTAAATATATATTTTGAAAAAAAAAAAATATTTACAATGTTTACAATGTTTACACCGGAAAGCAAATATTATGTTCGAAAAAAAAAAAAAACAACAACAATTAAATTGATTCGTTTATAAGTAAAGCAAATAGAAAATGTTTTCCATCGTAGCAGCTTAAGTTAATTAAAAGGCATGAGGTTGGGGTTTAAAAAAACCTCCTCTCACAACATATCAGAAGTCTTAGTTCACATTATTTTATACAGGCAAAGTGATATTGAAGACGTAATAATTTTGCAATCCTTTTGTTAACGTAGACTCGCTTAAGGGATATAGCATGTAGTTTAGATTGTAGCCGTATATCCTTACTCGTCCATTCGGTATTCCATTCTTTTCTTTCTTTTCCTTTTTTTTTTTACAAAACCCTGCTCACAAAAATAATGCAATTTTTCTAGCGATAGTGAGAATCTATTATATAACTTATGCGGACATATTGATAAAAGCAGTCTGAGTTTTCGGTCGTAGGATTTAATACCGTTTTTACAGTTTTGCCGTAAATATATCGCCCGTAGAGTCTTCGGTCATATGTACTCGGATATTTGACTTCACCAGCAAATGAATCCTTTCGCTCGACGGGTTTTAATCATTTTCAACGACGATTCAGTTAACAACATATACAGTATCAACTTACTCCGGTGGTCATTAAAGTGTTTACTTTAGTAGCAAAAGATTTTAAAGGAGGTCGCTCTGAGTTAATCATTTTATTACTTCTACCCATATATTGACAAAACAAGGTCATCAAGAGATTTGCATTTACTAATGCCACAAAAAAAAAAAATGGATTGATCCAGACTGAAAAATGATCTCATTCCACACATACACACATCCCATTTCACATTTTCCACGCTCCTTTAGCGAAAACATGCCCACTCGGGCAAACACCAGACCGATAAACGCACAGACAGGAAGGTTGGCAGGCGTACGGACACACCTAAATAAATTCGTGCTTATTGGATCAATTTTGTTTATCTCAAGTCATTTTGGGTGTAAAACACTGGCCGCGGCCACTCATCTCACAATCTCAACACAACTGGTAGAACAATGATAGGCTCCGAACCTTTCTGTGGTGTACTAAGGAACCATAGCAGCAGAGCAATAGAAGAAATCCACAGCCTAGCATGTCTCTACAATACGTTTAGTAAACTTTGTGTAAGTGTTCGCATATATGTGTTTTATAAATGTACTCCTTATATAAATTAGTTTTCATTCTATGATCTCTACTTATTAGTTGTTTGGGCGTGTATTGATGCCCTTTATCTGACTGCAAACTATCAACGGATTGTGGTATATGGAAGGACGGATCTGACGCCGTAGTAAGGAGCGGCACGCATCGCTCCAGTTTCAATTAATATTTCAGAGTCCGCACAATTGAGTCGTAAGCGAGCAGGAAAGCCATCGGACATGTGGGATATATAACGTACTGGCCAATAAACATTGCACATGCATTTCTGATAACTTTTGCATTTCAATTTAATCCACACACACTTACTACACCAATGTTCAACTTAAGACAGATATTATTTTCTATTTTTTTTTGATCCCTTATAGCGTATATTTTTTGATTCGTTTCTCATTTTGATTTTTGCATGTGAGTTAATTTCGTCCATATCTTAAAAGAAAACAAGCGTTTTAACAAATATTTGAGAGGATTTTGGTGCTCCGCAAGAAAAATTTTGTGGTTGATATTTAGGCAAGAAATAGTAATAAAAAAATTCCATAAAAAAATTAATTCAACTATGTTGATAACAAGAGAGAAAAAAATTGCAGATTCTAGACAAAATATGAAATCATAAGCAGAAAATCTTTCACACCGACATGTCTTCAAAGTGCTTTCAAAGTTTTTTTCGCCTGTTTTAATGAACCCATTATTGCACCTCTGTCTGTTAAAAAAAAAAAACACATTTTTAAAAAATGTTCGCGAGTCCGTTTTTGTTTTTAAAGTGGGCCGCAGCAACTATCTCTCGGTATCTTTCTCTTTCATCGCTGACCGTCACCATGTTACCCGAATAGGAGACTTCCCGTTAGTGATTGGTGATATTAAAAACAACAAAAAAAAATACGGTTTTAAAAGCGCAACGCCTTCGGAAAATAAAAGACAACGGCTGAGGCCGTAGAGAATGGGTAATAAGTGACGATTTGCCTTCGAAAAAAAATCCCCCGAGACCCAGTAGCACTAGAATTGATAAAATGGAGACGGCTGCTTTCCGAAAAAGCGGATTGATGGTAAGACCGAAACAGCAGATACGTCAAAGAGAAAATTCATTCTCACCATGCGTCATAGGAACCAGACAACACCATTAATAAATGAAGGTAGTTTCCTTTCCTAATTTTCTGAAAAAAATTGGCGAATGCCAAACGTTAGACATGGCTCGGAGCACAATCCACAAAGCTATACGAGCGGTCGTGCAGGATATTTGATGGTACATAAAAAAACTGCTCTTGAAATTCAAGCAGGCCGAGAAGCAAGTAAGGAGGGAATATTATGGATGTGAGCAAGCGGCGCACTCTGTAAAACCTGGAATAGGACGCCCAAGATTTGAGGTGAATAAAGAATTTAGCGAGGAGAATTAGTAGTAAAACACCGGTAATACCGGTAACATCGATAGCACCGAATGTATGGAAAATTGAAGAGAAGATTATGCAACGCTTTTGTTAATTAAAATTACGGCATGAAAAGGAACAATCATTGTATTGAAAGCGGGAAACATGGGACACTATGCAACGTGAGTCAGAAATAGTGAGAAACTCCGCAAGAAACGTACCTGTGAAGTCTACTTGAATACACTTGCTAGGATGCATAAGACCAGTCTTGTGCCTAAGAAGGTCCAAAAATATTCCATAGCGAAATGTTATGCTGGGAGTTGACTGCACCAGTGAAATTATCACATTGAATGACATCATCGAAGCTAGCAATTCGCAGAAAGAAATTCTCTTATAAACGGTGGTGACATGCACTCTGTGGAAGAAGCGTGTCTACAAATTTCGCAGATCTTACGGATTGCGGAGGGGATACACTTCGGCAAAGTTTATGAAGTCCATTAACAGTAAAATATTTTCCTTAACTTCTTCGCAAAATCCTTTAGTCCCAATTGGTTGATATCGATACGCCGCATATTTTGAAAACTTCCGTTAGTTGGATGTCGACAAAGGAGAATGCGATCAAATTAGACGGCTTTTCTGTTACGAAATGCTTAGCTGCATTGCCGCAGACACAAGAGCATTGGCATAAACGTTCCAATAGTTAAAAATCGCGAGCATTAGAGGTTCGATGCTTTTCAACTCTTCCAAAAAAAAAACACCTAGTCCTCTATAAATATTATTGATTGCAAGCTCGTTAACATACACATACATACACAAGCACAAGCACTCGCGCACACACATCCGCACCCAGTCTTAAACACAAAAAGCACTGTTCGAGGCAAACTAAAACTTCGTGTACATTTGATACAGGCAAGCACTAGTAACACGGAGGAGTAAATGATTTTCTAAAATTCTCTATGAAATGTGAGGCATAAACATCTAATATGCAAAGTAAATTTAATGATGGACTGTGGCATGAAATTGTAGCAGGGCAACGAATATTTTCTTTACCCAACACACATTTACTGTATTTATTACTTTACTATATATATATATATAAATCAGTGACGGATTACGGTGGCCTAACTTTGTTAATGCGTTCGGGACAAGAATAGATGTGTATAGGCGACGACGCTATAAAAAACAAGGGTTTTATTGGAAAACCCTAACATAGTATCTTAATAACATGCGTTTGACGTCGGAAATAGTTTTGCGGAAGAAGTTTGTTTTGCAACTAGAGATGATACCAATCCAAGCGAACGCATTTCCAGCAAAGCTTTTTTCTTAGATACCAACTCGTTAGGACGTTATTTAACTAAGCCTTATGGGCTGTGTTTGGAGAAAAATTTAATTGCGATTATTCGCCCAATACGCTATGACCCAAATTTGGGCGTATCTGCTACAGTGGTTCTTTCTTTGAACCTCTTCTCAAAAATTAATCGACAATTTTCGTCGCATCTTATTTTCAGCTCTAACGCTATAATCTTTTAACGAGTGATCATAATAAATACGAGATGGATAAATAAGGGCGGACAGGGCGATTATTAAATGGAATACAAAACATTCGTAACGATGCGAAAATTAATCAAGAGACATGCCCATTTTTATATAAATTACTTTGCTGTAATTAAAGTGAAGCGAAACCAAAATGAACGCCAAACTCTTTCTGTGCGAAACAATGAGAAATGTCGAGATGACCAATTGTACGTCGCTAAGTCTTGCTTGCTGATAATAAATGAAAATTCAAATTTAAAATTTTTTCAATTTACTCACACACATGAATACTTGCACGTACGTGATGTTACTTTTCATTTTGTAAAAAAAGCATTTTTGCATACTTATGTGTAAATATGAGCTCGGCACAATGTTGTAGCACAATAAATACCAATGAAGTCCAATGAAGATGATGAGTTGAACGTCACAGATTACTGGCAGGTATTCATTTATAAGCATATGAAACATATGCGTATGTGTTTAAGGCAAGCATCGAATGAAAGACTTTGGGTGAGCGAACTAAAGTGCACCGAAAGGCTTAACAGTTGGTAAATGGGCTCCGGGTGGAAGAGAGAGGGAGAGGGAGAGGGAGAGGGAGAGGGAGAGAGAGAGAGAGTAAAAAGAGAAAAGAAAATAACATGATGAAATCAACCATCATATATACAGGCAGACCGGCCAACAAGCAGGCATGCATGCGTGCGCTGTCAAATCAATCAGGCAGTTTGGCAAGCAGTCTATCGCATCATCCCATTGATTCAAGTGTTCATCTTCCAGTGCTGGTGGTCTAGTCTTTCGTTAGTTTTCACTCGGTACATTGTTAACTAAATATTCTCTGTTGAATGAAAACAAATCCTTTCCCAAAACTGAAAATAACCTTAAGCAGCATTGAAAAGTAAATGAAGGTTTTAACAATCATTAAAATTTTACACAATAAACAAAAAGTTCTTGCTTTTTTTTTTTTTAATTTCTTTCGTCCACATATTCACAATTCGTCCGCCCTGTGAATCATTGATAAGTTTTATGCGTTAATTTAAGGCTTATGCTATAAAGGATCGCTTCATCTCGCTTCATCATAAATTGAATGATTATGATTATTGTCCATTTTTACCTTTCGGCAAGCATTCAAAGCTTCAAGGCAAGCAAGCACCTGTGTATGTTTAAGCTTAGATAACGTTGATTGGTAATGCAATCATAACCACAAGAACAAAAACAATCATCATCAGTATGGAATAATAACCTTAAGGCCGTTTTTAGTCATTCAAATCTGTTGCTGTTACTGCGTGCTCTGCCGCTGTCGCTGCCGCAACGAAGATATACTTCTAAAATGCCTTGGTCAAGCGATACGAGAGGAGACAGACAATAGCATTCGAATGAGCATGCATCCGCCCGTCTTTTACTATGAAATTTTGGTAAATATTTGTTAGCTAAGATTTTGTGTGATTTTAGAGAAAATTATGTTTGTTTAGTGTTGTGTTTGTGTATGTTGAAGCGAAAGCCTGAGTAAAGATATGATAATTAAATGCACTACGACAACGACAATAACAGCAACAACGACAGCAACGACAACAAAAACAATAACAATAACAATCGATATATTTAATATATCTGTGCATGTAGTCAGTTTATAAAGCCTGGCGTATATTTATGCAGTGATAATTATGTGAATGTTAGGTGAGAGATAATATCAATATGTAATTTATATCATATCTTTGATAGTTTCGTAGACTATTGCATAATCGTAAGTGCAAAATAAGTTTTATTGAAAACACGAATGTCTTAAGGTATTTAAAATATTTGAAATCATATTACGTGGCCCCTACCTATGTCGTGATGCTTTAACAACACTCGAAAGAAGTCCAAAGACTCCACAAAAAACTAATAATTTAAACCTCGCCTTTCGCAAAAAGCTTTCATTTGTCCGTTCAAATCGTATCTTTCTGCTTTCTCATGTCCTGTCAACTTGGGCATAAAAATAATGTAAAAAATAGAAACGAAATTGTTAGATACTATGCCCTTTCGCTTCGATTGCTTTGCGTATTACAACTATTTACGGTTTCATTAAAAGTTGTAATGAATAGAAGTGGAAGCAACCGCACTATTATAGCGTTTAAGAAAAGTAGTTTCGACTACGTTCGTACTAATGAGGAAAAATGATTTTATCTAAACAAAAGATCAGATCAAAACATTCAGAAATTTATGCTAAAGATGGCTTTTTAGATTCTATATAGGAATCGCGAATGAAGTTAATGAGAAATTCGCCCAAGGCGTGACGATGCGCATTTTTTGTTTTTTATACGAATGAGCAGAAGGAAATTTTCGCTTAGTCGCAAGCGTTCATAATTTGCCAAAGACCGCTGATAAGATGTACTTCTGGGGAAACTTTCTATAGACAAACGGGAACAAAATGAACAGAAACGAGCCACTTGGCAGAACATTGGTGCGCTATCTGAAATGTCAAACAAGCAATTTAAAATATACTGAACATAGTCTGGTTAGTATAACGGTCTGGAATACTTACTCACCAGGAGAGTACCAAGATTTCCATATTTAGACGTTTCAATACACACAATGGAGCTTGGTACCTTCGACTATGTGCCCGTGAGTTGGATTTTCATATAATAATGTCCAGGACGAAGTACTGTCCCCTTCCTATAGATGCCATGTCGTGTCAATTGAGTCAGTTCTAAAACAATTTCTGCTTTTTCCCGCGAAGGAAGTTGCTTGCTTATGAAAATTAACTGTTTTTGCTGACCTAATCCTCATTAGAGAAACGGAGATCTTATTCCTGATGTTTCCTCCCAAGTTAAGTTAACAAATCTTACTATTAGGTGAGATAAACTTCAATGTTCCAAGCCGCCCTTCTACAAACTTTATTTTCATAAAGCTCAGCCAATACACATACAACTATGAGCCTTTCAAACCGTTTAGATACCTTTGCAAAAATCTTATTGATATCCATATCCGGTTCTCTGAACTCTATCAAAGCTAGGCTCTATAATATGCGAGCTCTACCCCAGATCGTATTTAAACTAAGTGTTAATCGTTACAGCTTCATACGATTCGTAGATGGTGTTAACTCTCCCAATCCCGACCTATATCCCGGCTGCTGGACGTGTATATATAGTTTTTTTTCTTTGCTTTATTTATTCTTTTTTTCTCGTTTATTTATAAAATTCAAGTATTTTTTTTTGTATTTTTCTTAATGTTTTCTTCTGTTTCGTTAAGTTTTATGTATTAATTCGCAAAAAGTACATAAGGTTTTTTTTCAAGAATCAATCGAAACTCGGATGTAAGTTTATGTTAGCCAAAGTTCATGTGTAAATAAATAAATAACTAAATAAATAAATAAATAACGGCACAGCAGAGGATAAACATATATCCAGAATGTTCGTCCCCTTTCTTTTTTATACAGAGATTTCTTAGAGATTCGATGATAGTACACATTATTGTGAACAGTGATGAGTCCTGGAGAAGAGATAAAGCTTTGAACAAAATACGCGACGCTTAGGAAAGCAACTTTTTTTAAATTTGAAACCGACCAACTGCAAGTAAAAGTTATTCAAACTTCTGCGATCAGAAGCTTGCATCCTAAGAAAGATTTAACTACCACGCTCTCTCCTTTCCTGAATCAATCTATGCACATAATTGCAACATAAGTCTCAGGGCTGTTCTTCCTGTTCCTTGGCGATTTATTTCACATTCATTCATTCACCGAGACTATCCTTTCACAAACGCAATAAAAATCATAAGCGATTCCGAAAATTAAACGAATGGTGTAATGAAAGATGAATCTATCTCAAGCATATCGGAATTTTGCATACCTTGGCACAAACCCAATCTCCCTCCACATGCGGCGCAGGCTATAAAACCCAAGTCCCAATTAATTTTTTTATTTTATTCTTTTAAATATCTATTTGCTTTCGAAAAAATAAATGGTTTTTAACGGTTTTTTTTTTTCTTTAATACCTGTAATGACTTTTAATTGTTCATTTAAGTATTTATTTTTATTTTTGCTCTTTGAAAATTGGAGGAAATCAATTTATCCGGAGGGTCTGTTTGCCAAAGGAAACTATTTGCTCACGTGCACGTACATACATATTCTTATGCTGTGTTCAATAAGTAAAACAGCTTTTCTATATAAAACCCGCAAATTTATACGAACGAGTGGTTTTGTTTTCATCTCTTTGCATTTTTTCTCTTCGATCGGCAATTGATACAATTGACGTCTGCTTCAATTTCCATGCCAATAAGTTCAGTAGTTAATAAGAGGTGTGCTTGTTGATCCAAAGAGCCATATTTTTCGACTCGATGTTATATCTTCAGTGGGGTCACGACGATGTTTCCGGAGCGGTTTCTTGAATTTTAGAAGTAAACAGAATTCACACGGAATAAAATCAGGTGAATATTACGAGGCGGCCAAATTATTTTCCGCTACTGCTTTTTAATCGATGAAGACCAATACCTTGACTTTTTTGACGTGCCTTTCTTGCGTAGAGGTCAACATTCATTGTGCCAATATTTTCACTGTCCTTCTTGAACTTTTACGAATCGAACACACTCTCTGCATAAATTGCATTGCTATGTCAAGCCTTTTCAACGTTTCAAAAGGCGAAATTCCATTTTTTACTTATTTTAAAGGTCGAAACAAGTCCTCTTCTAGGTGAGAGCCGTGCAACGTATTTCATTAACTTCTGAAGATATTAATATGACATTTGGCGCATATATCAGTTGGGTTGGTTCTGCCCCAACCTAAGGGAAGAATAACACTGAAACGCGTAAATCCGTAAAATTTAAACGAAAATTCTACTACATTTTTAAAATAGTTGTACACACATATATCTACACAATGGATAATGAATGCTCTCCACTTGCAATTGGAAAGATGTTCTTTAAAGTAAAAAAAAAAAGGAGGAACGTAATTAAAAAAGTATTAAATTAAACCTGGCGGCTTTCAATCACATTAAAATAAATTTGAAAAAAAAAAAAATGCAGAAAAAAAGAGAATGAAATCAATATTTTGATAATCAGATTGAAATTGTATTACGTTGGTTTTCATCGAATCTTTTACCAACTAAATAAAACACGATTTTAGTTCACTTTTTTTTTAATGAAACGTGACCTTTGCGTGATTGTGGAGCCAAACGCCGCCAAGTGTAGCTTGTTGCTTGGTTTTTAAGACGATTCTTCGCTGTATCGGTCGATGTTTGTATATTATCGATATTATATTTCTAGTTTATCTATTTTGAACTTATAATCGTTAAAAGGGCCCTACAAAGGCGGTTATAAGGGGCAAGCACGTCACTCGAAAAGATCTTGCCTCGCCTGCCAGAAAAAGAATGACATGCATTGCATCCAGGAGCACTAGTACTGCTGTTCAGTGAGAGCAATGGATTCAAACAAGTACTGCTTACAATTGACAAAAGCGAATATCAGTTACGACAAGATTGACATGATGAGAGCTTTCATCGAACAAAACAAAACGTGGCTGTTTTTAGTAAATGTTTTCATAGCTTTCGGAATAGGTTTTTGCAAATTCAGTGTATAATATAAACCGATCTTTCTGCAAACTATTTTTGGTTTGAAAGGATCCAATTTTCGCTACGAATTTATGCATAAATATTTTAATTTTAATTTCCCACTTGTATATGGAGAAGAAATTAATATATCGAATTTTGGGTCCCTGTCAGGCAAGTACCCGAACACCACTTGAACAATTCGCCAGTTTAACGATTTCACCATAAAAATGGTAAAAAATAAGAAAACCATTTGTCACTGGTTACCACCAAACACTAAATGAAAGATTGTGCAAAAAAAAAAGCAAAAAGAAAAGAAACTCGACAGCAAATTAAAAAATAGATAATAAAAAGAAAAAAGTGAGTTGCTCAAGAAAAAAAAAAAAAAAAAAAAATACATATGTATATATATATATATACTTGTATGAAACAACAAAAAATTAGAAATACACCAAACGGGCTTTACATGCTTCCGGACGAAACTTGAGTAGTTCGTATTCGTTTAATTTGTACGCCCGTATGTTACATGAATTTAGGCGCAATAACTGGGACACATTGCTGACACACTCTTGGGCGTTTGTAACATTTTTTTGGAGCATACTCGCTTAAGAAGGGATCCCGTCGCTCCTCTTTCAAATTTTTTAAGGTCTCCGAAGAATATTGCTGATGTTACAAACAAAATGCTCTCGTATGGTATGCCCACATCTTTTGGCGTTGGCCCGTAAAGCGAGAAATGAGAATGGTGGCAAAAAGTGAGGGGAGAAGATGAAGAAACATACTTTTGATAGCATATGCTAACGAAAAAAATAAAAAGAAAGGAAGGAAATGGTAAAGTAAACAGAAATTATATGTAGAGAAACTAAAAGAAGTAAGAAAGAGAGAATAAGTAAAACAAATGGAAGAAAAAATTGAAATATATAACCAGAGGACACAACAAGATAGCAATCTCCTCGCTGGTACCCGCAAATACACACATGAACACATATCGTACCTAACGTAAGCATGGATGTTTTACAAGCAAACAAAACGACACATAAATAATGGTTACATGATTTATCGATAACAAGCGCAATTCACAGTTGTAACAACTAACCAAACAAATAAAATGAAAAAGGGAAGATACCCAAAACGAAAAGAAAAAGAAAAGAAAAGAAAAGAAAAGAAAAGAAAAGAGAAGAAAAGCAAAGTACCCACCAAACGAGTAAAGCTATATATGCCATTAACAACCTGCATCGTCTACTGCCATTATTACTGTAGTTCTTGGCGTTCTAAATTGGACGGCGATGTACATAAAAAAGTATAAGCCAAATTAACACAAAAGAAACTGAAAGCTTTGGAAAAGTTCCAATCACAACATATAAGCAAAAAAAATTCAATTATTTTTTCATTTAGTTAAGCAAATTATTTCGTATTTGATACTAATAATAATAATACACTAAGCAGTCATACTCATCATCAGCGATGGGATTGTCAGGTCTTTTTATATTCACTGCAAGAATTACATCACATTTGTCATATATATAGATACACATACGTAATAGTAAATAATCCATACCTGGTCATCCACACTCATGTTTTTCTGTCTTATTCGACAAATCATGAGTGCGATCTCATTGAACCGTAACTACTCATTGCCTGTAAAGAGCGTAAACGCTAAAGGCCAATGTGTAATCTCCATGTACTTTCCATTTCCAAGTTATTGCTTTTCGTCTAGATTTCGTAAATGGCAATGTTTTCATAATAATATGTTCTTTCATTGTCTCTACCTCAGACATTAGTCTGTATAAAAAGCATGCTTCTCTTATTTATGCGATGGCTGAAAGCGTGAAATCGCCAGGTGTTACAAGTGTGCTTGATTAACTCACCACACCTTTCTTGGCGACTGAATGAAGATATATAGATAGAAATTTTCTGATTCCCATTGAATCACATCTCTCGAAGAAATCTTTGACTCTTTCTGCCTTTCCCAACGTACGGACATGTTCAAATATAAACAATAAGATCTTAAATATAACTTTCTCAAGCAATCTCGATCTCTTAAGTGGCTCTTTAATGCTCTCTAATAAACCCGAATGCAACCTATAAACTCTGAAACGCCGTTTCTATAGCGAAGGTTACTTTACTTTCCTACTTTGTGTTCTTTGTGTTAATAGTGGAACGTCCAATGGCCGAGTAATTTGAAAACTATTTACTAAATGCTTTCTACTTAAACTCGATTCTATTGATTTCAATCCTTCTCTTACTTATCCCTATTGCTCCGCCAAGTATATATCGCTGATGATGAAACATAATCTGGTCTAAAATCGTCGAAATGTTGGCCAGCCTGGTCCAATTGTGACGTACTCCCAGTTTGGTGCACAGCGGCTGGCTGTGAGTGCCGTTTTCAGCTAGACATTTACATGCCATTCTTCCCTCCCTTATATATTTATCTATAAATACTTAGGCCTTTAATTAATTATAATTTCGTAGTTTAATCATCTAATCTTAAATTTTGCCTGACTCAGTTCAATCTTCGCTTTGGAATTTGACATTTATTTATTCATTCATTCAAATCGCATGGCCGCTAACATCCGATAACGGATAAGCCTATCAAGAAGACTTATATTTTATACATATATATATATATATATATATATATATATATTCAAATAGATATAGTAAAATATAAGCGACTGAACAACTCTTCACTTTACATGAAATTTATTTTGTAATTAAAATCTATGGGTTTGAGAGAGTAAGAATCAATGTTTCATTGAAAAGCAAGCACAATTGTTTTATATATATTTTGCGTACCGATTGTTTTTTCTTTTTTCTTTTTTCGTGAACAACATCAGCTGAAGTCGTAATCATCTTTACTTTTATATTAAATGAAAACAAAAAGTGCTTACTTACATATATAAAATTTCAATTCTTTCGGGATTTTTTGTCTTTCCCCCGAGAACAAGGGAACAACAATGCAAAAGATATTCTCTCCATCTGGTAACTGGTAATAGCAGCGATGCTTGCTTGTTGCAAATCATAAATGGAATGATACCAACGCAAGCATCATACACATACTTCAAATGCCTTAGCAAGGGATTAACGTGTAAGAAAAACTCAGATGATTTCTTGTCATTTGTTTTTTTTGTTTGTTTTTACTATAACATGAAGTAAGTGAAGGATGTAATTAAACTGAAAAAATATGTATGAAAAACAACATATATAGTTCATTACACTTAAATTGCTTGGTAATCATCAGCTCATGATCGCCAAACCAAACCCTTCAAAGAGTGTACACATTCGCCATGAAACTGGCATGCAGCACATAATGGCATCATTAAGGATAGTGGTTATGTAATTAATAGAAAAATAGTTGCGAAAAGAAGTTTGATGATTGAAAGACAGACGATTTGAATATAAATAAAAATACTCGATCAAGTCACCATCCCTACATACCCCTGTTGCTTAACGAACTTGAATCCTTTTCCTAATTAAGAGTTAACGACGGAGGTGTACGCTCACAGGTCCCATTTAAATCTACTATTTAATCCTACGCTTTACTGACGCATTTTTCTAGCTCAGGTCACCAGACCATTGTTGCGTCTACGACAATATTTCTTGATGAGTACATGCTGTTTCATCTTACACTTAATGTAACTCCAGACCTTTTATAAATTTGCAAGCGAGAAAAGGACCCATAGACGGCATTTATCGTACATCGATATAGTACGTACTGTACTAACCTGGTGAGAAGCAGAAGTAGAGAAAGAAGAATATTTCATGGATTTTTGAAGAAAAAGATTTGATTGCCTGTTCGGCAATTTTAGTTTTCATACACCGACATAAACAAAAACGTAAGGAGGACCAGTTCGAAACCAAAAAAGACTATCCTCCGCATGATAGTAATAAAAGTGTGCTTCGCATGAGCACGACTAAACCTAAACATAAAAATATTATACGTAAGTATGTCGATTGGGATTACGATATGGGATTTGATGATATCTTTGGAATGTAATCTTCATTGATCTAATAAATACAAATCTGAGACCGCAAAAAGCCTAAATTGTTGAGAACAAACTTCCTAATTGATTGCTTATTATAAAAAAATAAAAGAAAAATCCATCTCTCTCTCTCTCTCTGTCTAATAATGTTTAGACTCGTTAAATAATGTTGCAGTGAAAAACAAATTTTAAAGTTAAAAAATTAATATCCGGTTGCTTTTAAGTATAAAGCAGATGAAAAATCTCTCTCTGCTTTGCTTGTTCTTGATATCTGTTTCAGTTCCTCCGCATATTTACTAAAATAATTCTGAACTTATGACATAAAGACAACTTCCGCGCAGGGCTTTTAACTTTAAAAACAAAACTTTACCTAAAAGCATTTCAAAATTCGGCATTGGTGTTATAAGCAATATCCATAGCCAACGCATAACGGAAATTAAAATTTAACTTCCAGACTTCTTTTTTCTACACTTGCACTTAAAATCCAGGGTAAAAACAACGCAGTTAACCTTCTTTTTATATTCAATGCTTCCTTTTTTTTTTCTGTGCCGAGCTATAATTATGCATTGTGCAGGAAAAAGAAAAAAAAATGAAATACTGGCCATCATTAATCACACATAAGAACCACACACACACACACACACACACACACACGCAGTATAGCTTTCCCACAAACATACATACATACATACATACATACATACATACATACATACATACATACATACATACATACATACATACNACACACACACACACATGCATGCATGCATTTGCAAATTCATATACGCATTGATAACACATGTACTGTTTCTGAGACTGAATAAGGCTAGGCGTGGCATAGACTTAATTTTAATTTGCATTTACTGCAAAAATTGTTCAGTAACTTGAGCATAATAAATAAATGAGCATATGTTGTGTGTGAGGGGCACATGCATATACATGCACATATGCTTTAGCAAAAGCTTAATGTCATCACATTTAAGGCAAACAAGCACAGTACCAACAACAATAATAATAGCAATAACTGCAGTTGCAGCAGCAGTAGATAGTGTTGGCATAAAACAGTGGTTGAGTTAAACGCCTGACCAAGCATAAAATATATACAACAAGCCGTGTGGATCACTTTATGTATATGCGTGTGCGTGCGTGTACACTCGGTACTCATACATAAATTTTTAAAATTGTGTGACACCAACACCAACAACTATGACATTGTCAACAGCAGCAACTACAGCAAATTATCTCTATGGATACTCTCTGGTCCGTTCCATCATCATCTGTCGTCGTTGTCGTCGTTGTCGTCGTTGCAGCCATCACTTGCACAAAACACATACACATTTCAAATTACAAAAGAATATTTAATTACAGTAAAAAATTTGTTGCATAATTACAGGCGCGGTTGAAAACAAAAATACATGAAAAAATCAGTTTGTGTTTATTAAATTCTCTCTCACTACCTCATAACCTTTACTTTATTATAGGCTCTGGTTATATGCATATCAGCGTTTATATGCTTGCATATATTATGCATGCATATAAAATGTTTCGTGGCCACAGAGGCTTTTTTGCATATCGAGGAAAAAACAAAAAAAAAACAAAAAAAAAACAAAACAAAAACGAAACGAGGCAAGGATTGTGAACAAATGAATAAACCTACGAACGCACAAATGAACTAAACCCATGCGAATATCGTCGATTTATTGCATAAAAATACTGCAAAATAGAAAACTGATTGACTTTAATTTGTGCATTTAAATAATTTGAAATTAAGCTTAAAATGTATAAAAAAAAACCGATTAATTATTTTATGAAATTTGTAGATTTTAATTAATTATTGTTGAAAATAAAATTAAATAAATAAAAAAAAATAAAACATGTTTCCATGCAAATGCAAAGCATGGAAGAGTGTTGTTTCTTTTTTTTTTTTTGTTTTCTCTAGCAAAGTCTTTCTAAACTTCCTCCTCCTCCTAAAACTGGCTTAGATGTCTTAGTTTAAGAAATGGTCTTAACCATGAAAACACCATTTGGACGCAACTAGATGTGCTTACTAACTAACCAAACCAACAAAACAATTTTAAATAGTACGCTAATACGCAAAAGCTCTTGAGCATTTTTCATCGTAAGCTACATTCGAGTTACATTGCGTTTTTAAATTAAAATAATAGCACTTTTGCAGGATTCATAAATATACAGATGTTAAGGAATCCAAATTCACATTTCACTGTTGAACGAACGGGCAAACGTTACAAATTGTGTGCAATAAGTCCATGAAAAAGCTTCAAGATTTATTCTTGTTTTAAGTCTGACTTAAGAAACTTTGTTCAATTTTTGCGATGATTTTTATACAACAAGCAAGTTAATAAATATTAATCGTACACTAGCAATGGGGGCGCGCGGGCTTTCCAAAACAGTTAAGGAAACTTACGCAACACTTGAAGAGTAAAGAATGCATCCACGAGAGTACACTCAGAACTATACCCCATCACTTTGTATTGACAGTTAGTTGAAAAAAATGATTGTGTGAGCTGATTTATCAAACGAAAGACCTAAATTAGTGAAAAAGAATGCCGTGGCAATGGCTGACAGAACAATCTATGACCGCTGAACACAAGCCTGAAAGATACCAGAAGGAATCCCTAACAGTGATGGAAAAACCATAGCAAACCGTACGGAATAAAGAAATTTAGATAACCATCTCGACAGCTGCAGGTGAATAGGAAAGCCGCTACAATTAACGCGGCCATTGATATGCAGATATTTGAGAAAAGAAAATTTACAAACTTTCGAGAAAAAAGCGTTGATATAAAACGAATTTTTAGAATTCCAAAAAAGATATGACTAAACCAGATCTTGCGGCGTAATAGTTGGCTTCAAATTTGTAGATTTCGTGGGAAGAATTCGCTATCTAGATGAAGGATTCTTCCCCAAATTCCCGTCTCAATGAATCCCTGCCGAGAAATGACAGCCTAGTATCTTATCTGTTCATTTTTAGCTTCTCCAAATCACATAAAAGCATACGTCAGTGTAGCTTCATCAGGATAACCGCTGACTAGATATGATGTTGAAAGCACTTCGGAAGCTTTCATTGCGTTTGCCAGGAAATTCAAAGTTTGGGATGCAGTTTTCCTCCTTGATTATGAATTCGCAATATAAAATTTTACTTAACGTATTTATATATATAACACAAATATTTATGGACAATCAGGGTCAAAAATTGACTTAACAAAAATTTTATCTCAAGCGATATGAGAAGAAATTAGATAAGAGGACCGGATGAGCTATGGAATGAAATAATTCAACGGCCTTATAAGATATATCTGTCTCAAGGCAGCCTCTAGAAAAGCGCGTAAAGCTATTTAATACATCTTGTCCTCTTGCGAACCTCTTTGTCTTCTGAAAAGTGTAGATCCATTTTTAGGAAAAGTTTATTGCAAAATATTACATTAGAAAATGATCTTGAGAATCAAGGTAGGTTTCTTTTCAGCTGTTTGTCTTCAGTGTTTGTCTTTCCAAATGCTTTTATAATAACTGAAAACTCATGATGATTAGATTCTCTCAAGGAGAAAACTATAACCAAAGGAAGGGCCATTTTTTACATGCATTTTAAGACAAATGATTTTTCGCAAATTCTCAGATTTTTTTCTTTACGACTCGTGATGAGTAAAATCTTTCAAGCAATTGATATTCTGTTTAAGGTGTAAGTAAGTTTCTTACCGTACATCAGTTACATCAGTTACATATTGTTCGATATTATTTTACATAAATTCATTAAATCGGATAATAATCGCTTAACTGCAAAGGCATTTAATATACCATTTGTTAACGAGAGATAATTGTTTTAATTAAAAATTAATGATAACTAAAACAATTTAACACACACACACGCACACACACACACTGTACAGTTTATATGAAATTTCATCTTTTTAATACATTTGATTAATTAATTATTCATATAAAGAACACCAGCAACAATGTAAGCGAAGATTTCAACTTTCTCAGTGTAAGTCTTAGGGCTTGTGTGGAAAGTGATAATCGTTTTTAATAATTGAATGATTTCGACTAAACGATAGTTATGCAAAAATACTTCGATAAACATTTAAGTAAACGCAGTATAAAAATACAATACAATGCTTGATTTTTCTTGTTGTTGTGTTGTGCTGTGTTGTTCAACTTAAGAAAATCCTAGAAGTTAATGTTTCGCATAAAACGACGGTAAGAGCTTCACAAGTGGTTATAATAAAATGTTGTTGAATTTTAATATTTTGCGTTGGTTTTATGACGTTATTATTATTATATTGTACGTAAAAAATGTACGGATTCCATGTGCATGTGCGCCCAAGTAGTAGTGATATCAAAAAGTAACGTGTGCATATAATAGAGGGACTGAAAAATTCTGTAGTCATAATCATATACGTTTAACTGTATGCCATCTATAAATTTAATTATGTGCATATGTTCCAGTTGATTACATGACATTAACTTAATTTTATAAAAAGTAAAAAAAAAAAGCCAAAAAAAAAAAACAAAATTATTAAAACGCAGGTTAAAAGCCTTGCACTCAACTTAAGGCGAATTTCGAACACCCTCCCTCGCCTTAATAAATATATATATATTTTCTTTTTATTGATCAAATTGACTGCTTTTCAAACTGCAACTTTGCATTTACCCTGACATGTGTTTGTTGTACATTTTCATACGGTATCGGCTGGATGTTACTTACTGGCACAGCATTAATTTTTTATTTTCTATTCTCACATTCTCGGAGGAGTTACCATCCGTTTCCAAGCTCGTCTGGTCGTCGCGTTAACTCGAATTTTTACGCTATAAGAGTTCAAAAATAGACGGACGTACGGACGCATACTACCATGTGATGGAGTTGTCTTTTTACAATGATCGTTAATTTTTGCACTTCATAAGACCTCTAAGTCATTTTCTTGGGCTAGGGAAAGAGGAATATCCGCAGAGTAATTGGAGAACACTAACATCATGTATTCAGCAATTTCCGTAAAAAGTTGATTTTTTTTGTTTTTTATATAATGGTAAGCATTGTTATGCTTCCTTTAAACGCGATTGTCATACATAAAATCATTTCGATATCAAAGTTTCTTTGAAATTGCTCGACGAGGTGTATATTGTTGATGCTAAAGATAACGACAAGACAGTGAGATTTTTTACGAACCTTCACTGATTTGCAAAGACTGATCTGTGAGATTATTCCGAAAATGTAATATATATATAACATATAAGAGATTCTAGTTCCGTCCCATTTCTAACACCCGCAGAACTTGAAATCTTACACTGAAAAAAAACACAAATATTACATTGGATGATTCCAACGAAATTAAGCGACAAGGATAGTTAGTTCTAAATGAAAAAAATGTATCCCGGACGTTGATTGCATTCGCTATGTTAGCGTATACGAGGATAATGCTTGAACATGACTACAACAGAACATAACTGACTTTTGTCTTTTCGCTAATCTTGGCATCCGATATTAAGTGGGAGCAATATTTTAAGAAGAAAATGTAGTAAAAAAAGCGTAAATATAACTTAAAAAGGGATAAGAAAAGGGGGATTTTCCTACAACTCAAGGTTTGCAAAACCTCAAGAGAAAAAAAAACACGTGCCGTATACTGAGATAATAGTCAAAGCCACTTTTTTTGAAAGTTTCTCTGTAAATATTCAAATTTCCAACATGCTAATCGGGCATTCATTTCACTAACGTTTCACGACCATTTATAAGAGGTCAGGCATAAACTCAACACTGACCAGTTCATTCCACATATTTAAAACCGTTTTAACATATTTGGCATTTTTTTGTTAAGTATCAAGTGTCAAGTGTCAAGACCGTGAGAATACACTTCGCACGCAATGACTTCATCATCTTATCGAAATCTTTACCCCTGGAACATGCGTCTAAGAGGTGCAAGCGCCTAATAGGGCTCTTTCAGGGTCAAAGCTGGGGAAGCGCAACAATTCAAACATGCAAATGCGATATCCATTTGGAAATCAATGAATGCATCAGCTACCTCTTGTAACTACCGCTTTTCGATTGTCGGAAACAATTTTTAATATTTTTTTGTTGTGTTCTAATCCGAACCGGCAACAGTTTTTGACTTTGTTTAATAATAGAAAACCACACAAAAAAAATTTTGCTATTTTCGATCGATAGAAGTTGCCTGAACAACTTTTAAATCAATTCTGAGTTTGAACTGAATTTTTTTGTTTTTTCTGTTTTCATCACAAAAACAACGTACAACGAAATTTAGATTTTTTCTATTGTTTTGAAAATAATGAAAGTAAAACCACAATAGCTCGCAAAAGAGGTGATCGAAATCAGATGAAGTTCTGACAGGCGTCGTTTGAAACGTTGACACTTTATTTGTTAAAGACGACATCCAGAGTGGCAGTCCAGCAAGTGCTTGACCAATTCGTTTTGTGTACATTTTTTTAAATGATAGAAAAAATAAGATTTTTAGTTAGCACTAATACTAATGAAATGTTCTGACATATTTAGAGATGTTTTGATGCTCTACGCATTAAAATTTGATAAGAGTTTCATCGAAGAGTTAGCGAAGAGAGTTAGAACCATGTGAAGTCTTCTTATTTAAGCATTTGAAGAAATATTTAATACATTCGATAAGGCTGACATAGTATACTTGCTTTATATCGTGCTGACGGTTAAAATGAATATAAATACACTTGCTTTATACGCAACTTAGATATCCTTGGATGTGAAGTAGTTTTTTTTTTTTTTTTTTTTTTTTTTCTTTTTTTGTCGTAATTTTTTAATAAAATGAATATCCCGGTCAGCACGAGTATAATATATGCCGCACACCACGATTAAATGCTGTTGCCTCGCATGTAGCTATGAATGAAAGCGTATAACTTATGCGTATGAGCAAACGGGTATATATGAGTTTGTGTGTGTTTGTGTGTGTCGCATTTAATGAATTTTGTACATTTTAATTTTTTATTTAATTTATTCCTTTTTTTTAATGATTCTGCTACGTATCTTTTATTATAGTTGACATTAAAAAATTGTAAATAAGTTTTATATGAAACTCGCACGGAACACTGCTGTGCATTTAAAAACTTTTTATTTTTTATATTTTTGCATTTTATTTAATTCTTTTAATTATTTTTATTTTTGATATTCTTCTGTTGTCGTTGTTTTTGAAAATTGTTACATATCAATAATAATTGAGTGTAAATATAATGTTTACAAAAATAATATGTTCAAATAACAAACACGCTGTGATATACAGATTTAACACAAAAAAAAAAAAAAAAAAAAAAAAAAAAAAAAAAAACGAATATATATATATATATATATTATATATATATATATGTATATATGGAAAAAACATGTAACAACGATAACAACAAATGAAATCGCATACTACTGCAATGAATATTTAATCATATTATCTTCCACTTGCTTTTTGTGTGCATGCGAACCAACTCTATACATACGTATCTACACATGCCATATATATATATACATATATATATAAATATATATATATATATATATACATATATATATTGGGTGTTAAATGTTGCTTACGGTTGAACGTGCAACACCACTGTTGTATTCATACACAACAACACTATATTACCAGCAATTTGTCGTAGTTTACATATAACAACAGTTAACGTTCAATTAAAACATGATTTTTTCCATTACACGACAATTTTACTAAAAAAACAAGTAGGAAAGTTTCATTCACGTTGACGAATCTTTAATACCCACCACCTCAAAGCAATACAAAACATGTACAAGCTATTTTGTCAAAAAAATAGGCGTGACGATTAGACGATTGTATTTTCCAATTAATTCTCGAAAATACTTTTATCGGATCTTGCATTAATGCGGACCCTTACAAGCTAAAAATTCCACTTTTTTTCATGTTGATGGTGAGCTTGTAAGCGCAGCAGACTCATTTTTTCATTTAAATTGAAAAGGGTTCTGGTTATGTTACACTTCCAATATTTACTAGTGAATTGCCCATGTTGGCCATTGTGAGCATTCTTGCAGGCGGATTACGTTCATATTCGAAATGGACTTGAGCTCCAGGTTTTTCATTTACATTCTTATAGAAAGGGCGTTTCAGCAATGGATAACTAATCGATAGGTGACAAGTCACGCTTATACCTTAAGCTCATTCAAAATATGTAAGCCTTATGAGATCTTTGATTGCGCATTTCTGCGTTACACACAATGCCGGTCAACCATCTGCGGTGGATGCGAAAAGAAAGTAGAAAAGTTATTTGAGTCTGTTGTAAATCAAGTTTTTTTCACAGTTACCTATCCCTAAAACAGCAGCATTTCTCAATTAATTATAATAAGCACATCACACATCTGATATCGTATGACAAATTTGTAAAAGGTGATGTAAAGGCAGAGAAAAAAAGGTTTCTTAAAAGAATATTTTCAGTCTAGTAGCTTTTAGTGATGTGCAAATAATCTTAATGCAATCGTCTGTTGCATATATATTGTCGGCGAATAATGAAAAGAGATAAAGATGATGTGTGGCGTGGTATGGTGCAAAACTTAACTACGCTTTTTAAAGAACTTTACTGATGGAGAACCCCCTGTTACCTCTGTAGGACACTTGTGGTGAACATACCTATACGTAAACACACCACAGTTTACTTACGAGTTGCACACATCACTCGTCATACAGGAGCATCTGACCCCTAGGACGCTGGCTATCGAGGCTAACACGAGAAGCACTGACGAAATCTGGAAGCTGCCATCCATACGCATCCTATGAATGCAAGCATATGAAACGACGCCGCTTATTTTGCCTTGCCACCACCCAGGGAGAAACAGGAAGGAGAACGAGTGGCAAAATATGCCGGCGTCCGCAAACAAGTCAACATGATTTGCTGTCATGCCCAGAAAGACGTTAATTGACACCGGAAAAAGAGAGAGAAAAGGCAACGTCTTGTAGTACTCGTATATTTAAGTGAAATCTATTCGTAAATAAATCCGACGATTATTAATTTAAGAAACTAGATATGAATGATAAGAAATTGTTATTAAAACGTCCGCCTACTTTCTAGATATGTTCGGTTTTAATACCACTCACCACAGACTCAAATTGCACCTTTCGAATGACGTCCTCCTTCTCAACCATAAACTGAAAACATGGGACGGCAAGTTAGTGGCTATTTTTATTTTAAATTTCAGTGTGGCTTTTTAGGAGCTTCGCCATATTGGAAACACATTTGATCAGTGTAATTTTAAACAAGAGAAACTACTGTTAATATTTGTAGCAAGAGATTCGAGAAAGTTTCCCTGCACCTCAACTTATATTGGATGCGTTTTCTGTTAATGATCGATTCAGTTCTGTCATTTAGTACAATCTAGTAGAGTTCCTTAACGAGTTCGTCTTTGACGGAGCAACTCGTAAAGCAAGGTACACATCTGAGGTCTCTAAATCAGGCGTCGTGGATATTTCCTTTTATAATCGACATTAATGGCTCGTTTAGTCTGACCCATGACTATTTACACTTTGAATATCGTTTTGCATTCACTGTTTATCTTCCGTCGTAACACTCTGTCATTTTCTTTCGAATCAGGTATGGAAAGTAGCAAATGCAATATTTGGGCTTTTGTTTTTGATACTAGAACTTGACTTAGTCGAAGTCTCTAAAAACTGTGTTGAGTACACTTCATCATCTTACACTGTTGTATTAATTATTAATGATTTTCGCATTGAGAGACCGTAGGTTGACAAACTATCACCGACATGATACTCTTTACGCATATCCACAAACATATGAAAGAATATTGCTGCCAGTTCTGGAAACTATAAAATCACTTGTAAAAAATCTTTACATAAATACGGAACAAAGTATAACTTGAACAGGCAATAGGTTTAAAGCTCAACCTAAAAAGCGACACTTTATTGACTAATTAAACAAAATTTAATCTCAAAATAATCACAGTGGCCCATGGGCTATCATTAAACACCGTACACCACTTACTCATATAACGATTTTGCAAAATACGGCGTTGTATGGGAAATAGTCGGTAAAGCGTTGGTTCTTGGCCCAAAATCTATTCGTGTAACAAATTTTCTTCGAAATATCTTAAAAATCGGGGCATGTAGATCGAACAGATGGACAGACAAGCTTAGATCGAGTCAGAAAGTGAATTTGAAGCGATCGGCAAAACAAAACGTAGGTCTTTCTCAACTTATTCTGGGTATTGTATACATCCGATGTAATAAATAATGAAAATGTTGTCCGACTTTAAACTCGACATGTAGGGAGCACCGACTTATTCAAATGTATAAACATTACAAAAGTGTGAATCAAGAATTGCGCGCCTATTTATTGACGCTTCAGTTCAAGGATGAAATTTATTGAAAAAATGCATTCATAAAGAGTAATATGACGAACTCAGGAATAAATTAAAAAATTGAATCGACTTAACATGCGATCGATGGATAGACTATATAATAGCAGATTATATGCATGTATAAACTGGTAGACGAAGACTCACTTTGGCACAATCTATGTCTTACTTATGCTAGGAATCATATCGACCATCGTCTACTTATGCGCGAGACAAGTATAGATTTTACATAGTTCCACTTATGGTATTGGTTATAGGTGTCCATTTGTGATGGTTGGTACTGCATGATGTGGGTTACGTATTATAAAGCACTTTAGATTGTTTGCTGCAAGAAGATAGCAATTTTACGCTTGCAAAGGCATGAAAAGCCTTTGTTCGTGTCTGTTTCACATTAGTTTGACTATGAATGAATGAATAAAAGCCAACAACGTATTGAAATAAAAAAAAAAAAAAACCAAGTAGAAAATGCAAACGTGAAACGAGTACGTACGAGTAGTATACTTATATGCCACTAATGCTTTTAAAGCATACCCTCTTCCTTCGACTTACATTATAAGCTCAAACTTTTTGTAATTTCGAATAGACATTCAAAGCAAAAACAAAAATGAATCAACAAATGAAAGCAAAGTAAACAATGAAAAAATACATAGATATTGTGTGCACTTCAAATAGAAAAAAAAAAAAAAAAATGAAATAAAATAAAAACGATACGCCTTTTTACCAAATCTTGAATGTCCACTGGCTACGTAATGCATATATGTACGTAGAGTTATACATATAAAGTTATATATATATATATATATGGGCTGCCACACAGCTATACCAAGTACTCAGTCGAAAAAGACATAGCAGTCACAAATTGTCGGCTCATATTCACTGGGGTGCGGCCATTCCCTACTTCTTTCTCTTTTTTCCCATTTCTTTGTGACTTTGTTTAAGAAAATTTTCATATAAATAATAATTAACTTGTTAACAATTTACCGACCGTTAGTCTATTAGTAATTTTATTTATTTAGTTACATTGTGCATTTCAACCGATATAATTATTATATAGTCAAACATTAGCCACATTATAAATTTATCCGCAAACATAACAATAAAGAAATACATTAAACATCCAAACACCCGGAATTCAACTGACACCCAACCGGGCCGAATAAGGTCTTACATTACAGAATGTTCAAGTGTTCGATAATCTTCGACTTAATGATAGAACCACTCACGCCAAAGTCGACCAAACAGATAGTTCTCATTATAGAAGTAGTACTCGATATTAAGCAATCGGAAATGCCTTAACACTTACCATGGACTGACTATTTAACTCAAATTTAGATAACAATCACTCTGAATCAGGTATGCCAGTCAGCGGCTTGTGAAAAAACGGCATATTACACATAAATCGTCTGCTTTTAAGAGTGGGTAACTTTGTAAGCGCTAAACGATTCTTATATCATGAAATATGGATGTTAGGACTGCAGCGTAAACACCGCAAGCTAAACAGTAACAACTGACTCAATCTGTTCACGGTAATGATCATATTGTGAATCTCAGATAATTGAACAGTATTCCAAAATAGGTCTCCCTATCATATATATATATATACACATATATAGAGCAACCGAGTAGAGTAAGGGTCACGAAACTCTTTGGTCCAATGCTTGATGAAGCCCAATGTGCTTTCTGCCTTATTAACGGCAATATTGATACGTGCATCGAAGGACACTTTTCTATCAAACAGCACTACAAGATCATTAATTGAATCTGGTTTATAAATTTGCACATTTTTGATTTCTCATGATGTATTGAATGCATTGGTCTGGCAGAAAGCCATGTCCTTACTTTTGTTGATATTCCAGAACATCAAATTGTAAAAATTGTCAAGGTCGCACTGAAGATAGGCTTGTACTTGACTATCCCTCGAGGTATAGATCAGCTTAACGTCATCCGCGTACATCAAAACACGAGCGCATTTTATGACATTTTCCAAGTCATTTGTAAACAGGACAAACAAACTAGAACCGATATGACTACCTTGAAGAACCACTTGAGCAGTATACCATGATTTCCTTACAGTGTACATTATTATGCGGCGCATGTTGAGTCGTTTGGGTTAGATATGAGCATATCCATTTTCTAATACACATCAGTTTAGGCTCCATCAGTTTGTTTCTGATCGACGAGATCTTCATTTATAATCATAACAAGTTTGAGTAAGTTAGAGAGATTATTGATCTATTTTTCATTCACGCTGACAGCTTGAGATAGTTTGGAAAATTTTCGACAACAGCTTATCAGATACCATTTTCCTTGGAAATGGAGCTTGGCGTAGCCATGCCCCGATAATTAGAAAGTATCTGCTTTACCACCATCCTTGAATATCGGAATAATGATTGGTCTTTTCCATTTTAAAGGAAAGTGTCCAGAAGCCAGTTTAGTCAACGGTGCTTTTAAATTTACATCCCCCAACTAGGTACACTATCAGAGCCAGCCTTAAATTTGTTATCCACATTTAACATGTTACTGTAAACCGTATGAGAGTCAAGCAAATTCAAGGTTATATTATCGGAAACTGGGTTTTTATATCTGGGTTTATGTTGGTGGTTTTCTGGTGACTGTCACTAACATACACCGATTGAAAAAAGTCGGCAAATAAATTCGTTATTTCACTTCTATCTGCTGATTCAACGTTGTCTAGCTGAATGAACGAAGGACAAGCATTAACTATCCTTTTTCTATTAACGAAGTCATAGAAAGATTTAGGACCTTCTCTTAAATTATTCCTCACCAGCTGCAAGTAGTTGCAATAGCTTAGCATATTCTGGATTGCTTGTCGCCTGTCATAAATTTTACATAATCAACAGTCAACTTCGGGTTCCTGTAGTGGTTATCAACCCTGCTTTTCTTAGTTTTTAAGCCCTTTAATTTTTGAACGATAGTATAGAGCATACGGAAAGAACAGATAACAGACAAAACAGAGCCCGCCCCGGGGGGGATCTGGACCGGAACGGCCGATCGGTAAATCGTTAAATGTGTACATTTAAGGTTACATCACTTAATAAGTCTACGGTCTGACACGTTGCAGCAAGAATGTTGACAGACCTATATGGGTTTCGGATAGTACCAGCCTTCAAGCGAAATGCGTAAAAGTTTCATGACGTTTCGACCATCAATTTACAAGTCACTATTGTCTTAACGAGGCTACCCTTTTAGCCGCTGTGGACGGGTGCTTGCTGGTTGCTGTTCACCCGGCTCAGCAGCGATTTGGCTCTAAAGTGTAGTTAAGACCCCACGTTTCATTTATTGTATCATTTCGCATTAAAAAATTCTTGATATTTTGCCTACACAGCGCCAAGCGGCGTTCTGAACTATTAGCATGTTGTTGTCAACAGTAGGCAAATGGACCACTTACAGTTTTACAGTGGTACCAATATGTTTATAATCGTCACTGAAGGGTGAGCGTTATATTCGTTCCGTCAAAACGTATTCTGCGCCCAGGAGGATGCATCAGAGACCTTACATATATATATTAGTGATCAGTATCAAATTATAAATCAATCGATAAGCATGTCCGTCTGTCCGACTGTGTAACACCTAATCTAAACATTCTCTTGTCCGCAAAAATGCAGCTATCGACTACAAATTTAGTAGAAATATTGCAAATTCTTGCACAAAGATTGCTATTGAAAATGGGTCAAACCATTCGAAGGAGACGCCTATAATACTACGTAAACTGAAAGTCTGTTTTTCAAAGGAACAAAAATTTAATTTTTTTCTACTACTTTCACAACGCACAGAAACAAGCTTCAAAAACCCTGTAAAGTACCTTAGTTCTCGAGCAGTTTCAAAATCCGGAATATCCATTTGTTCGTCTGTCCATCTGTGTGTCTACAAAATTGTCTAGTATTTGTGGTAAACATTATCCCGTTAGCGAAAATGAAGATATCGTCTAAAAATTCGCATGTGACTTAAACTTTTCCAACAACACGCCTATGCGCCAGCCAATTTTTATTTTGAAAATAGAAAGATTCAGCCACGCCCAATCCATGTTATAAAGCATGAATATTTAGTGCCTTTACTTTCCGAAAATGAGTACACAAGATTCGGTCACGATCGAATGTAATTTTCTTATCTTTCAATATTCCGTCAATAAACAGACAAATAATTATAATAATAATATAATTAATTATATGAGAAACTTAAGGTCACCAAGCATGTAATTAAAAAACAATTTTGCAGACTACTGTTGTTATAAAACAAAAAATATAAAAAAATGAAAAATTATTCCAACGCGTTAATGAGTTGTTAGTATGTCAGCGTTATTGAATATTCATAAAGCGCTACGATCATTTCGTAACCGAGACAGACTGACGGACGTAACTGGATTTTCATATAAAATATTTGTGACTTATAATGACTTGGAAATGCGTTTGCTTGATGATGTTACTCACGGAAGGCTAAAATGAATATATCTTTCAATGGTGGATAAAATAAGAAGGAGAGACGACAAGGGGACAAGACGAAAACAAGAGAACCCATGCACAATGCCCAATGCATAAACGAATCGCAACAGTGCCAGTCGCAAATTGAATTATTTATAAAGTGGATTTTTTGTATTAATTTTTCTGTTATTGCTTTTGCTTTCAGATAAGTTTGCTAGAGGACTAGGTGTGGCATGCCGACAAGAGGTGGCAAAAACTAAGATAAAGCCGAAACGCTATGAGTTGGCTGCGTCAACCGCTGCTATTTGTATTTGCAGATTCCCAATAGTTTCTTCACTTCTATTAATTGGCAATAAGCAAGAAGCCCTGACACAATTTTATGTGTAGCAAAAGGTGTATTATGTTGAAAGCGCATTTTATTTATTTACTGTTTGCTTGCTCGCTTGTTTGTAAGCTTAACACTCTTATTCATTTCACTTGCACTTAAGCACAAACATATACATACTCATACACACACATATATACATACATACATATATATATATATATATACACACATCGTTTTTGTGCACACATCATCTGACATCTCCGTTCGGCAATTTTCTGTTATATCTGGTTTACTTACGTCCGTATCTGTTTTGATACATTCAACCAAACGAATACTGTAGTGTGTATAGAGCTTCACTCCGTACAAATCTATATATAGTGGCCAACTTGTTGCGTCGTTGGCATTATTTTTAATGTGCACTCTTTTATTTTCCGGCCTTGTATTCCATCGAGTTAATTCTCTCTAGCAGTTACTTCGAGCCGTGTGTGTCTTTGTCTATACATTCAACTGCATTTACATTTTTATACCCCACTTATACACAAAATTCACTAGTTGAGTAAGTATACGAATAAAGACTAGCTGCTAAGGGACGTTGGGTTTATTTTAATTTTACTGCATTTTCTTAAAAAGAGGAAAAAACATGAAATGAAGGAACAGTAAAATGGAAAAACATAAGCAGAACAAACATATATATGAAAAAGTCATTCAATCAATATTCTAATAAATACACTAAAACTATTAAAAATCTTTCCACTCTTGAGCGATTTAGACTCACATCTTTCATTATTATTTCATGCAAGCCAATCGAAAAAAATATGTATCCCCATATTTGCCTTATTACTGCGTAATATATAAAACATCACTCAATAAGTCTTTGGTCGTTTTTTCTGGATTTCTACCCTCAATCGTCATGTGATATTCGCTATTGATCCTTTGTTCCGTGTACAACGCGCATACCAAAAGACGAATACCATGCATAGTCTTTCTAGTCGACTTTTCGCAGTTTTCGCCGGTTACTGTTCACTCCGCTGACTGCCACTTTGTTTTTAAAGTGTAGCAATTAATCCATGTCTCATCCGTTCGCATGAGAAAATATTTTAGTGTCACCAAAACAGCCCAAAACACGTCTGGTTCGAGCAAACCTTGCACCCACATCGAGCGAAGCTTCCTCATCGACAACTGTTCACGGAATGTAAATAGTAAATACGCTGCTTCTGGTGTCTTCAAGGTGTTGGGCTATCTCTTTGCAACTTTGCTTTTCCTTCGCTTCCAAAACGATTTTCTGGACTTATGTTGTGAAGTCGCGAACAAATGCCGCTTTTAGGCGACCCGAGCGTTCCGCATCACGAATGTTAACAAACCAAATAGAAATTGATTTTGATTTGATGTCGAGAAAAGTCGATATGTAACATCGTTCAAGCTAACAGTTCAACAGTGTTATCGTATATTGTGTCAGATCAGAGACTTATTGAGTTATGCGTTATATACATGTTTTTCTTATTAATTATTATGATTATTTTCTACGAGTTGTTTGTATAAATAAAAAAAAAAAATCGCATGCTTTGACATAGAAATGTCAAACTAATTCCATCCTCCAGTTTTGTAATCAACCAGTTAGAGCGAGATTTTTAATAGACTCACTATTCGTATGCATATGTAATTCTCAGAACCATAATATAATCCACGATAAACGATCATTTTGAAAAACAAACTAAATATTATTAACAAATTTCTTCCCTCAATTCGATTCATATAAGATTGTGAAAGTAAAAGATCCCTGCCATGCCTCGCAATTATGTGAATCGCCCATTGTTCTAAAATAATCGATGGGTAATTGGGTGACGATGAGAGAATGGTTTTCATTCGAAATCGGGCGCGAAGGACGTAGAAAGGAAGAAATCTCCAGCGTTCTGCTAATAATGCATAGCAATACGAATTATATATATATTCTTGTTTGTGCGAAAAATTCTATATCAAATTATCCATGATCGCAAAGTATGGCAGTCGACTGGCATTTGGTTTTCTTTGTACTTATCTTTGTATACCTACTCGGTAATCCATTTCATTCGGCCCGATGACACTCGTGAAATGAAAAGATCGAAAAGAATTGATTCGTCCTCTTCCATTACTTTGCTATTTCGCTATGCACTAAGCTATGTGCTTCGAGTTCTGAACTGATCTGCCTGTGAAACTCTCTCCTGCGAACTTTTATTTCGATAAAAGGTTTTCAGTCGAACAATAATAACAGGCGTTGATGATGACTGGTTCTGCCAATTTTACATATCCAGGATAATTCTATTAAGATATCATATTTTCATTACGAATTGTAATTAAATTCATTTAGGATATTTTTGAAAATTGTTCACCTGGATCGAGAGAAAATTGCGTAATTTTGTGAAAACATCTCTCAAACTCGAAAGTTGTAATTTATTTAAATAATGAAAACAATTTTGCTTATAAGCTGCTTCTGACATTGATATTTTGTTGTCAGGAATCTTGTATGCTAAATTGCCGCTATTGCTGCTGATGCGAGTGCTAGAGACCACACTCTCTACCCCTTCGCATATTTTGTGCAATGCTACGCATAAATGTATATCGTGCTGCTATAATTTTGATAAATTGTAAGTAAAACATATTAAGCAGGATTTTGAATGCGTATATAAAATAAATGTATATATATATATATATATATATATATATATATATATATATATATATATATATATATATATATATATATATGTGTATGAATATTTGTATGTGTTTTTAAATGTGCAACATTATTATGGGCGTTGCATAAAGTCACTCATGTACAACGTAAGCAGACAAAGTATTTAAGAAACGTTCGCATGCATGTCGTTTGTTTTCATTGCATTTACTTGCCTAAGTAGTAAAACGTAATTTAAAACGTATTTGGTTAAAATTTTATTTTATATGCGTGAGTGCATGAAACTGACAACATTTAATAATATGTATAACATAACAACATTTTAAATAGCAGCAATAACAACAGCTACGAAATATCACTTAGAAACAAGCAATTATTTATAATGTATAGGAAAGACTCATGTGTATAGGATTTATTGAATTCAAATGCAATAGAGGTCTAACGAGCACTGATGAAAAAAAAAACACAAAAAAAAACAATCGTTTTTTTTTTTATTTATTTATTTATTTAATCTTCTTTTTTTTGTCCTTTTTTTTTTGCTCAATCAATTATGAAAACTAACAAGTGACAACATAAGATTGCTTGCAACAAGATTTACATTAACTTTTATAAAAATTTTTAAGTATTTAAAAAACAAAAAAAAAAAAAAAAGAAGAAAAAATTCAGTTATATATCGAAGAAAAAGAGCAAAGTTCAGTTTTTATCTTTTATCCTTTTTCTGTGTTGATATTTATGGCCACACAGACCTTGTGCTAAATAAGTTAGTTAAAGTGCATGATACAGCCACACAAACATATATACGCACACACACACACACACACACACACACACACTAGCCTGCTGTGTTAGTATGGCGTATAAAAGCGCATTCTAAACTAAATTATGTGCGCATCTATAAAAACTATTTTTGTCAACATTAAAACCCGAGCTGTCAAAAGACTATAACAAAGAGAAAGATATCAAAATACAACAGACTCTGCGGTGGGGGAGGCGAAGCAACAGCTACGGTTGGGATACTATGTGATGTGTTCACCGGGTGAACCAATAACAAAAAGGAAATACAGCTACCAAACAAAATTATGGCCGCCAATATGACTAAAACTCAATGAATGACTAACCAGTTGTTTGGTTGTTCGGTTACCCTGTTAGTAAGTCAGTCAGTCAGTTAGCCAGTCGCTCAGTCGTTCAGTTATACGGTCAATTCATTTTGGTTTACTCACTAACCGTTCTCGGTTGATTCTCGTGCTGTTGCTGTTACTGCCAATGCCGATAATAAACTCTGTTAGCAATGAGATGCAATTGCGAAAGCATTTCTGCGCGTATTAACATAATCAAATTGGATTTGAGCATCATACCAACGCAGCATAACACTGCTTTTTTTTATATATATATTTACATATACATATATATATATATACATATATATTTTGCATACTTACGAGACCTTAAAAATATATGAAAAGTAATATACGGCGGGTGGTGTTTATGGTCTCAAACGCGATATGATACCTTTAAAACGAATTTTATCTATCCCCTGCATATCAAAAAAAAAGTTACTTTAAAATTTCACAGAATGTACATTACATTTGCCAAAAGATTTGTAAGTTGAATTAGCTCGACTAACGGAATGGACGTAGACATGACTGCTTTCTCTTCTCTCGAGAACTCGAAAATGTGATTACTTTTTTGCGCGGAGGTTAGCTAAGACCTTCTCTCTAGGCATGGCACATTTAGCCAACTTTCAGAATATCATATATCAAAGTCAGTCAATTTTTCAGCAACAATTGCAGCAACAAATCGAATATAAAACTTCAGCTGGCGTATATTTGATGGAAAGAAAAATTCGGTTTTTTTAAATTAACCCGTTTTCAAGCTTTTTTTGAATTTGCAAAACGTATTTACAGTATTAAATAACTAAATTAATATATATATATATATACACATCATTCAATGGTAAGCACGAAAGATTTTATAAAAACTTAAAAAAAAAAATTAAATTAAAAATATGAAATAAATAGAAATTAAATTCAAAAACAAAAAAAAACTAATTTTTTTTTCTGAATACTAAATAAATGATAAAACTTTAATCCACAAGTTTAATATATCAGCAAAAAATTGTATTATAACTATGCAATGATATTAATATCGTATCGTGAAAAAACACGCTTTAAATATTTGATAAATTTAAGAGCGAAATAGAAAACGTCGTCGCAACGCAAGGGAATATTTCTTACTTGTTGAAATTCCCTTTTTCCAGAAAAAAAGTTCATTTTACCCTAAATTGGTGGGAAGTATTTGGATCGGATCAGCTCCCCGCTCCAATACAAACATTCTTACGAAAATTGGATTCTTTTACGACAAAATCGTGTTATGAACAGCACTTCACTTCCATACTAGTAGCTTAACATAAAAATTTCCTATACCGAAGTTCGCAGAAATAGCTCCTTTACTTTATGTAGGTGGGACTACAAAGCTTAATTTTTGCTACTTTATAACGGAAGAAATCACTGGCAAGAAAATTAATTTTGCTAAATTTCGTTCACGTCATTTCACGTTTCGTGTGACGATGGGATGAGAGAAATCCATGAGCATCCGGAGTTACTTTAACCTGAGCGAAGAAGTGACTGCACCCTCGAATGTCAACTACTAAAGCAAGTGAAGCATTTAGAATTTAATAGTGAGAAAAAAGGGCGTCTTCTGTCTCGGTAAGATCGAACCAAACACACCTTCGTTGAGAGACATCGGCTGAGAAAGTTTTGCGAATCGAGCGCGTGGTGCAAGTCTGCCCTCCCCTCCCGTCCGACTACATTGGTAAAAATGTCCCTTCAAAAGACCCATTTGAATACTACTTGGTTTACCTTCTCACTCAAAATACCCAAAGGTCCTTCAGCGACCAAAAAAGTGGCAAGAGATCGTCAACAAAACCGGGACATATTTGAATTTAATAAAATTCATTTCATCTACCAGAAAAGTGAATTTGATATCTGGTGAAAGATGCCAATCATATTTATATCTCTATATATGTGTATATATCTACGTAAAACTAAGCATGTGTGCATGCAAGTACGTAGCGAGCAATTCATTTATGCATTTGTCAGTACATTCGGATTTCAGATTTTCTCTTTGATTCAATTTTGCTGGGAAATTTTCAATTACATGCACAAGATTCGCAGATTGAAGGCACTATGCTATATATATAGCAAAGGCGTTCTTCCTAAATGACGTAAAATTTTATCTCGCATTTATGCTTTCATTGATTTACGAAATATATTTGATTTTTATTGAAATGAAAATACGAACGTATTTTATAAATTTATATAACTTAAGAGCAGGAGGTAAGGCGAGAGAACTTGGATGGATAACATTACAAAGTCTATGCGAACAAAACATTCACTCAAAGTCAATCTTCATATCATATATATATATGTAATACTGCTTTTTAATTCATTTTATATCATTCAAGATTTACCTTTCAATGATTAATTATTCCCTTTTTTTTTATTTTGTGTGCGTGTGTGTGTATAAATTTCGTTCACACACCATATCCGAGATTCGTTGGGAAATATTTCAACGTACATTGATTCACTATTTTGCCTTTCAGCCATTTTAACTAATTACCATAATTTTTTCCCTGCGCTTAATTGGGTATGAAAAATACAAAATAAAATAAAAAAAGAAAGAAAAAAAAACATAAATAAATAAAAAGCATTTTATGCCCTTAATATCTTAACTAATTAATCTATGACTATGAAATATTAAATCACTCGATATTAAAGATCGCTGCATAAAAAAAAAAAAAAAAAAAAATCAAGTAAATCATGTTTGTTTTTTCTCTTTCGACTTGAAAAAGGAAAAAATGATATAAGGACGCTAGCAAAAAAAAAAAAACTAGTTAATTATATGAACTTAATTGGTTTTCAATATCAGTTTTAAATGACTATTGTCTCCGTGTTTTATATATGACATATGCGAGCTATTAATTTTCTACTTTTGTTGAAAATAGCATTATAAATAAAAAGACGGTGAAGTACAGAAAGGTTTGGAAACAAACTGTTCAACCACCCATTTAGGGATTAGAGAAGGTAGCCAGCTTACTTATGTAGCAAAAAGTGCTCTTACATATATGTACATATATACATATTGAGTATGAGAACTCTTCCAAGAAGATAGACGCAAGTGCAAAGAGATTGTTGCTTAAAAATTTGCTATTTGCTGTTTGAATTTTCACTTATTTGATAGCACGTTCTCTGTAAGCGACTTTCAATTTCATATCTGCACAATAGAAGTCTCGTTTTCAAAATGAGTCACAATTGCATAACTTTTGAAAAGTTGACAATAGATATGAGTTTTATTTATACGTAATTTCGCAGCGAAATTGTGAAACTTTTTAACATATGACATGGCAAGAAGTCGAATGACGAAAAATACTGCAACAGGCTGGTACTTCGTTCGCGCAAGTTTAAACCTCACCGCATTTCTCACATAAAATGTAAGCGATTATGCCGCCACAATAATTATAATCATAACAATATCTTTGACAAGAAAATCAATTTTGTTAAATGCAAGCAAATTCATGTTTGGCATTCCCTACGATAAAAGTGGGAGCCCTTTAAACAAACATCACAGGCGCGACGGACAGACATGGCTAAATCAATTCAGAATTTCACGCTGATCAAGAATATATATAGTTTATAGGATCTCTGAAGCTTCCTTTGGGGTTTTAAATACATTATGAAAACAAACAAGATGAAGTAGAATATCATTGAACCCTGAAGCCCTGATAATTTGTCATCTGTCATCTGTCATCCTTATATTATGTTTAGAGTGCTTTTACATAAAAATACTCTCCTCTTATTCCTTTTCTTCTTTCGTCTTTTTCCTTTTCCTACAAGAACATCTTAGCTTCAAGAATTTTCTGATAGTTAAAATAAACTGGACCCTCCCTTATTCGAGAAGTGTATGAATTGCCACTAAGCAGGCATTAGCTTAGCTGATTCTTGGCGCCCTGCAAAAATGATTGGATTTTATTTATAAGAAAACAATAGCACATGCAATATAATGAATTATATAAACTGTAGTTGCAATGACAATAATCATCATTATAATGCAATTGAAGGTCGTTATAGTATCTATTTCATAGTATGCTCAGCGCAATAGTGTTATGAAATGGAGACATGTGTAAAGCATATATGTCCTGAATAAATTTGCATCATTGTTGTATTTTATATGCATATTATCCGTATTTCTGTGCTATGCATAGAGTACTATGTGTGCATACAAACACAATAGGATCGCTTGTTTGCTAAAGTTTGAACATACCTTACCTTGTGCACTCTATACCCTGGGTCAAATGGTTTTCTTTTTTCTTCTTCTTTTTTTTTTTTTTTGTTAAGTTTATGAAAAATCCATTACACCGTAATAGAGAGTGAAGGGAGGAAACCTTTTCTAAACGATATAATATTGAAAAAAGGGTGTGTTCTGGGTGGAAACTATTTTATTTATTATTTGCACATCAATAGAGAAAGACTAGAGAATACTATAATAGCGGGCACAATTACAGATAATTACGAGCTTATCCGATTTTTAACAAGTCGCGGTACACCCCCACCCTTCAGTGATGAATGTACATAAAATAACAAATAAATAAGACAAGATGATGATACGATGATTGCACCTTACCTCAAATTGTAGCCTAAACAGCGTTGCGGCATTTCATAATATTCATGAAAGTTTTTAAGAATTGCTCGTTACTTTTCCATGAGTCATATTTGCCTCTTTTACTCCAATTATACTCCAATTGTTTTTGCTTTCACATATCACCTTTGACAAAGACGCGAATTCTTCCTTGTTCGGGCGAACGTAAAAAACAATCCCTGAAGTCCATTCGTCAAGCTCAATTATATTTCGAGTATGAAAGAAAGACACATGTATCGAATGCGAAAAGAGCACCGCACTCAGGGTGTTGCAGTCATCTTCGAAATCAGTCAGTTGCCACCGATGGCGACCGCATCAACTCTGATCGGAATTTAACGATCAAAACTCTTACATAAAATAACAAATAGCTTTGTGAAATGATTTAAAATATAATGAAATCTATAAAATGCTTATCGGGGTTGACTTAAGACGCAATTTAACGGGTATCATTCGAAATTATCCACATGTCTTGCTCCCTCTCCTCATATACATTATCCTATCAAAAATGCTAAGGAAAAGTGACTGCAACCGTAACGTAGAATAATTCTCCTTGTATAGGGTAACTAAGTAGGAAGGTTTCTCGTCTCGTCCAGGTTTTTTTCTTGTTCACAATCCCATCAAAATTGACTGTCGTGCTCAGTATTGTTTGCCAAATCTCCATGAAAAAATACCCAGTCGTACACCGTACGGGAATGTGTAAAATCTGTTATGAAAGTAATGAAACCGCTTCGGTTACGTTCGCGTGCATGAGACGAAGCTCATGGTTTATAAAATACCTTAATACACAACACAACTTGTCCATTTTGTGTAAACAAGACACACCTTTCTTTTCTGGTTTTTTGTTTTTAGACCAGCCACTCAAGGGATGGCCCCTATACGGGCGACTCAGAAAGGATAATAGATGGAGAGGAATGGAAAGAAAGAGTAGTGTTTGTATACGTATGACATGAAAGCGGAAGTATCAGTATCAGCGATGGGAAAGACCTCTTTTAGTACATTGTTCCAGAGGCGCGCAGCGGGTCGCGAGAGCATGCCATGCGATATGCAGATAATTCCAGAGCGAGTGGATGGAAACTCTGAAAATGCTTGGTGGCTCTGGTAAAGGACTTAGTTGATGGACCTATACCTCTTTTATCTCTGTGAAATACTTGCCCCGGATATACCTATGTCTAAGCACAACACAGCCAACATTATGCAGATGGTCGAGAGTGTCAGAAGTTTTAGACACGCTTTCGTCACCCATGACCACTTGCGCCTTTCGCTGTATGTGGTAGAGCGTCTCCAAACAGTATTCGGGGACTCTCACCCGCACATGCGAATGGCGCTGCAATAATATAAATATGGCAGAACCGCTTAGCAATCGTAAGACCCCATTCTGTTATTTTTAAGAAATCCCTATTTAAAGTGTTGTTCATTATGCAGAGTTTATTGTGTGCCTTGGCACTGTTAGGCCTTTTAGTGGAAGAGAATGAGTGACAATGAGTACTGTCCTCTGCAAATGATTAAATAGGGTTTTGTATCACGCATAACATGTCCTTGACGAACACCAGGAATAGAGAAGGGGAAAGAACAGAGAGAGCCCTTTGGCACACCTGTACTTGAGTGGAATTCGTTGGAGGTGAATTCGTCGATTACCACTCTTGTTGAACGATTATATAAGAAACTCGATGTGAATTGAGGGAAATTCTCATGCATTCAGTTTGGTGACCAGCGTATGACACGTTACTCTATCTACGTGCCCTTCAGATAGCCAGTGCAACGACCTGCTTACTATTCTTAAAAGACCTTTGCGTGCACAAAAATTAACTTTTGGGTGTGATTTGTGGGATGAAAGTGGCATTTTTAACCACGAAAATGGCATTGAAGTTACTTTCAACTGAGAACGCTATAGATTTTTTATGGCATGTGAGTATGATTTCAACACACTGATGCATATAGATGCCATATATTCATTGGGGAAAAAGTTCAATGATCGTGCAATTCCCAAAAATTCCTATATGAGCTTGCCACAAAGATCGTGCGATGTAAGTCTACTGGAATTTGTACTTTGGGGTTATGTAGGAGCATTGGCTTACTCCAATAATCCACGAACTTTCAATAATCTTATTCACCAACATTATCCCTATTATTGATGAAATAAAACGAACAATTTCTTTCGAAAAGTGGCTAAAAATTGATATTCGAGAAATGAATTCTTCTACAAATACCCAGAGGTACTCGTTCACACGAAATCATTTTTAATTTAAAATGGCGTGAACCAATATCTAAAATGAAAATAAAAAAAATAAAAATTCTATTGATACGTTTTTCGTCCGTTTTCTTTTTCTTTTATTTCAAATTACAAAAAAAAAAAAACCTTTTACTTGGTCGCCCAACTTTACTTGGTTTCTTGCAACAGCAAAGAAAGTGAAACGTGATGTTGTTAAAAAATTTTCAATTAATTATAAGTAAATTTTTATAATTTGAAAAAATCCTAAAACAATTTAATTTTAATAGGTTGAAGGAAATGATGTTTTTAAAATTATAAAATAATTCTGAAAAATATTTCGTATTTACAAAAAACCTAAGCGAAAAGCAATTATCCAAAGTGGTGAGAGCAACGAAAACAAATAACATACATATATATGTATATATGTATACATACGTACATATCTATCTATACACATATATGTTAGTTGCTGGGCTGCATAGTTTTTCCTTTGGCTTCATTCGTTTAAAGAAATTTTTCCCCAGACACACGGAAAGCAAACAAACAAACGAACGAACAAACAAACAAACAGTTGGTAAAACAATAAAAATCGTTGGAATAACATATGCCATGAAAATGCCAGTAAATACAAACATTTTATGGTTACTAGTAGAAAATATCACCTACACTTTGGCAAACACGTACATTTCGAAGCACGTGCGTATTTCCGTTGCAATTCTCCAAAGCTAGTCAAGTAATTAATTTAGTAAGACGCACACCTAAATAAATAAAAGACGTTTATTCTCATTTATATATGTACGCATACGAGTGTATATATATATATATATATATATATATATATACATATATGCGTGTGTGCGTATGTACGTTTATACATATATACATAATAGCACACTTGCATCCAATTAAATGCATAAGACCGAGTACGATTTATGAGAAAGCAATATGTAGAGTAAGCGAGAGATATAAATAAACAAAGAAACAAACCTACGTTTATGTATGCATACACATGTAAATGATTAAATCATCCTTAGTTCAGCATATGAACATATGTATATATGTATATACATAAATATATATATATATATATATATATATATATATATATATATACAAACATGAATACGTGCGAATGTGGGCATTGCTTGAGTTATAAAGACGATAGCTTTAATCTATCACATGTAGAAAATAATGCTGATCAGGCATAGGGCCAAGAGATGGCGTTGCTTTCTACTTCAACGTATATCAAGTTGTGACTTCTCTTTAAGATTTTCGCAATTTTAGTGATTATCCTCTACAAGTCTACAATACATAATATTTGGGATCTTTAGATCACAGTTCGAATTTATGGCAAAGAAAAAAAAAAAAATCAACCCCTTGAAGCGTGACTTTTTCTATTCAATTCGAAAGGTAATGCGTTAGCTTGAACCGATACTTCGCGATATTAAAAAGGCAAATAACCGGGAACCATTACGACAATAGAGCTAAATATGGCGCTGCTGGGATTGTATTGTGAGTAGCTTCAGCTAAGACGAAAAACGTTTGTACTATTGTTGATATATGATTTTTCGGCACAAAGACATTCGGGTCCATGTGATAAAGCTCATCCCGGAAACAGCACACACTAACAGCACAAGGCCGAGTTAAGCTATTCTCCACACTGCGTTGATCAGTCATCACTCTTTCTAATTAACGCATTCTTTTCAAGTCCACGTTTCCCTCATAAAAGCAAGAGATGATGAGGATGAAGATTTCACCAAAAGGACATTTACGAAAATTACGGATCTAAATATAAAATAAGTCTACATGAAAGGCTACAAAAAAAAACAAAGAAATGGCTAAGTCGGTCATTTTGACTTCAAGAGAAAGATAAGCCCAAGTCTAATAATCTTAAGGAACTATTTCTTAAATATTTTTTTGAAATTATTTTTAATTTTTAATTAATGCTTTTGAAAACGTACATATATGTAAGCACAACACACACCAAAAACGCACACACACACAGCTTACGCTCAAGAGTATCGAGAGAGTTATTCGTTCAATGCAGTCGAGGGCGCCAGCCACGATTTCCGACATTCTCGTCCATATATCAAAATTTGACTCCAATTTTGAGCAGATTTAGGCGACGAAGGTCGTCCGCATATCGACAATCCCAATCTTAAGTATCTAGGCCCGGGATAGCATTTTCTGACACCTCGAATACCTCGTTGTACTGTTCAACGACCCATGCTCTCATGGTCATAATGCAAAGGGAAGGGCTTATTCATCACTTTACCGATGCATTATGAGATAGCATTAACTTTTCGTGAAGTTACAATTTACCTTAAGTGTTCCGATCCCATTAAGATATTTTTACATATCTGCATACATTAAGTGTGCCTCTCATCATGAAGCGTTTATTCTGGAGCCCTGTGCTGCGTAGCCTGTTACGGAAGGAGAACGAGCCAGACAAGATGCTATCGTCTGCAAATGAGCAAATAGCTTCTGTTATGCACGGGAGACACATGAACACCAGGAAGAAAGAAGGAGAAACAACAGCTATTCCACCGCCAACTATTTATAAATCTTTTAATTTGAAGATCGAACTATTAAGAATATAACACAACAGCCGCCTTATTAACCCCACATTTCTTACGAAATCCAAACCGTTTTCATAAAACAAAAAATATTTCCTTCATTTATTAGCGTATTATCCACGGGATCCTTTTTACAAATTTTCGCTAACAATCCGTAATGCTACCGCCGTACTAATAGGAACGAGTATTGGGTGAGATATCAAGAATCAATCTCGTAATTTATCAGATGTTTGCAAGCTTCCCTAGAAAACATCTAAATTTTCACTGAGTTCACAAGTTTTATTCTTTCGAAAATTGGGAATTTTTAAAGCCTTGTCTTGATGCTGGGCTGGCAACTTCCTATTAAACTTGTACAAGTTTTTACGAATTCTAAAAGAAATATGGAGTCTTGTGTGGCGATAATGAAACATAAAGAAACCCTTTGCAATGTTCCCATACCTCTTGGAAACTTTATCTTTAGTCAGTGTTCTCGGGTGAGAATTTGAGTAGGGTAGAGCATACTTTGCCGTAGCTGTAGAATGAGTGCTCAGGCGGTAAAGGTGTAGGACTTACCGATTGGGAAAACTAGACGGCGGCCACTCCTCATCTCTTTCTCTTTCCGCACTTCTTTCTCGCCGTCAGCACGCCACACTTCACAATATCTTGACAATTCTGAAGCATTTTCTGTGCGATTTGATTGCTGCATCCAATATATATGATGCTCTGATGTGTCAAACATTTGCATAATACAAACTTCTCTTAATTGTTGCTTTTATTCATTCATTCATTCGCAGCCTTAAATATAGTGATTAGCGTATAATTCATCTTTGTAATCGAGTAAAGTAATCGAAAAATGACTTTTTTGAAACAAATTTCTTTATCCCAAGTTCATTATGTTTAATGATTAGGATTGAGTTGATTGAAATTTATAACTAATATAACGAAAAATAGAGTCACAACGCTGTCGCAAAATCCCCAAAAACAATCATAATATCATCAATGTTTACCTAAGGTATTGATCCTAAGCTCTAATCGCTTCGTTCGTAAATTTCGAAAAAATTTAATTTCTATAGCGTATTTTCCTTTAAATAAACACAAGCACATATATATGAATACAATCTTTCCTATAAATTATTACATTAGTGAAGCTACTACTCCTCTGCGAGCAAATTTCATAAGTTAAGACCGCAAAGTAAACGTTCGAAAAAGTTTTTAATTCAAGCATCCTTTTGCATATTCAAGTGGAAATAAAAGTACTCAGCATTAATTTATTTTGATATGCGTAACGTACAACTTGTCTTAAATGATTCGAAATTATTTATTATCTTAACACATCTCGAAAAGCATGCATAAACGCATGCACTTATTGATAACGCTCTTCCGTTCGTTTACGTTCAAGGCTTAAGGGAAACTCTACCAATGTATGGAAGTAAGGAAAATATGTGTTTCTCTAAATAAATAATTTTGAAAAATTTTACATAACTCAAGTAACTAAATAAAAGCTTATTTATTTCAATTTTTTTTTTTTTTTTTTTTTTTTTTGTATACTCTACACCACGCGTGGTACAAGGATATATTAAGTTTGTGCGGACGGACGTAACACACAGAAGGGCTTAAGATAGACCCACCTTCTATTATACCAATCGATTCGAAATCATAATCTGAACTGATCTAAGCCCGCCCGCGGGTCTGTCCGTCTGCCCATCTAAATTTGTGTTCAAGCTACAGTCGAAATTTTCCAGATATTTTGCTGAAATTTGGTGCAGTGACGTGTTTGGATCCAAGCACGAACGCCATTCAAAATAGTGCGAATCGCAGTATTTCTTCGACGACTTGTCGTATAACGACTTATTTTGAAAAGACGTTAAATTAATAACTATAGGGTTGTCTGCGGTAGCTAATGGTGGCTCGCGTTTTCACTCTTTTTTTTCTTTTATTTTGATTTTGCTTAACAGTTATATGCGCAGCAGTCTTTTCAGATTGAAAGGATACGGTTTCATGTACTTGTACTTGACTTTATTCCTTCTGCTTGCAATAGCTTTTATGGAAGCTATGGACCCCTTGACGTGTAGATATTTTTTGCAAATTCAAAGTTTCAAATTCGTTTATTTATGTCTGTCCGTGGACGTCCTTCGAAGTAAAACTTATATAAATATTGAATTTTAAGACAAATATTTACCAATCAGGCATTAAAACTATTAAGATTCCAGAGCAATTGAAACAAAAAAATAAAAAACAATTGAAACCGAAACAATTGTAATCCACTGTTCGATAGATAAGTATAGCGGCAGCATTTAATTAAACTGATGAACGTGTAAACGAATGTAATAAACATTTCTCGGTTGTATCTGGCCTTGCGCAGTTTCTGTGTCCATCTTAACAAGTTCCCCTACTCGCACAAATATCATTCGGAGAGTTGATCTAAGTTCTACGTTTTCAATGGAATTTTTGAAGGCAAAGTCGCAAGAAATGACCGCTTCTTTTTTTACCCCCGCGAACGTGTTAAAACGCTTATCTCAAATATCACATTTTGAAATTTTGGAAAACTTTCATATGTTAATGGGAAGAAGCTCGTAAGGATGTTTGAATTCGATTTGCCGTCACAATCCGACTTGCTAGTGTAGTCTACACTTAACCTAGCGATCGGCATTTAGATATTAACCCTATATACTAATGTATCAATGGATAACCGAAAAGGGATTCATTTCAAGGAGATCTGAGAAAGCATCGAATAATGAAAATTTCTTTTTTATTTATTTATTATTTATCGTATGGAAATTATATGACCAACAGGTAGAGACAGAAGAAAAGAAAAAGTTTTTCTTGCATTTGAGGAAATGAAATGATGTTTTCCTCCTGGCCTAAAACCAATATTCATATTGCTTTCCCTCTAGGGGAAAAAAGGGATAATGAGACGTGTGGAACTGCTTCAGAGCCGTACAATCTTCTACTACTCTTTTTATCACCATAGAGCGCAATGTGTAATGTGGTGGTATAGGTTCCCCTACTTTCATTTTGAACTTGAATTTCTATGAATACCATATCTCTGAAATATTTACCTAGTAATGGATTTATTATAGAGAATATTAAAAAAAAAATTCCATTAAATTACAAATTTCGAAATTTCATAAGCGATTTTTCATTTTCAAAAAGGTTGCTAGGTCTAGTAAAGTAAAAAAAAAAACGCGGTTGAATGGGTTCATAATAATAACCAGGATCGGAAAATAAACTTTTTTTTTTAAAAAACATTTCCTTCTGTTATATATGCGCAATAATGAATCAAGAGAACATATGGTACCGTTTTTTCATCGCAATTTAAGTATAAGAATGTCTGTCCCATAAGTTAAGCCGCTATGTTTGTAAATGTGAAGGCTTATCTAGGGTTCATCGATTTCAGTCGTCTCACAGCTTTTTCAAAGTACGTTGCGTTAGTGACGAGATCTCTTTTAAAATATTTTTCTAAGCAGTTCAATATGGATAGCTCGAAGCAAGCATTTGCGGCAGGTTACTCTTCATTGCTTTAAAAAAGGTAGTATTGCAATGGGACTTGTACTACGACTATTAGAACCGTCCGCTATTGGTTAGAATGGCAATTTTGATTTGAAGGATAAGAATCGCAGCGGCCGCCTAGCAACCGCGGATACTGACTTCGTCAAGAGCGATATAATGTGCCTCTGGATAGTGGATGTTACTAACATTCCCAGGACAGCGATGCATAATCATTTAATCAAGATGGAATAGTCTAGTCGTCTATTGATTTCGCATCAAAAAAAAGGGAAGAAGCATATGGGACACCCTAATATATATATATATATATATATATACATACATATATATCTTGTATTATGGCATCGCTGAGAAACATGCATAGATTTCCTGAGCGAAAAACAGAGCACCCAAGACAGACATTTTCACGGTTTTTTTTTTTTTTTTTAGGTCCGCTTTACACCATTCAGAGAGTTCTTTGAGAGCGACACAAATGGTAGTCGGGCGAGGTGATGTTAATAATTATATGGTAAACGTTTCCACACGATATAGAGCGTTTTTGCCAGATTTTTGGCATAGTTTTAAAACGCAATCACCTTCGGCTGAAGTAGGAAAACTGAAAATATGCTCTTTTTTAACAACCTATGGACGGCCATTTGTCAAAGGCGTTCAGATATGGCTTGACACATGTCGGGTTAGTAACTATCTATTACGGTAAAAAGCGCCATGAATCCTTTCGCGGTGCGAAACGTGAGGTGTTACTTAGAAGTTCATTGACGCAATATAAAGATGTGTGTTTATTGGCTGTGCGACAGGCGCCACTATTCTGCGCACGTGAGATGTAAAAGTTAAGTTGTTTTTACCTACACATATATATATAAATAATAGAAGCAATCATAAAGTTTTTGCTGAAATCATTAACTTGAATAAATGTTGAGTATTACCTCAGTTGAATCAAAAGTTAAAGAGAGAACTGAACATTTCAGGTATAAAAATGCATGCGTGCATATAATATCTGCAAATATACATCACTTTACTTATCTTCGCATTCTTGTTACATCCATCTCCGTGAATAAATGAAATTTGATCATTTTTTGCACGAATATTATAAAATACTTCAGAATTATATTCTAAGTTAGCATCAGTTTCCGTTCATCAGGTTTGGACCAGTCCACCAGTAACACTGCCTTCATCAGTCCACCATTTCCTTAGGTTATCAGAAATAATTGGTTAATAATTTATGCTGAGTGCTTCAAAAGCCTGTGTAAGCCAAGAATCAATTTTTATATCATCTTTCTAGAAATCCAAGAGGCGAACACTTTCTTCCACTCAAAGTGTACGGTATCCAAAGATCGCTTTCAAGTAAACCCAACATTGTAAGTTCATTTTCTTCTTGTAAAAATCATCTTCTCCGTATAGCAAGGAACAAGGCTAACGTATAAATTTAAATTTAGCTTTTTTTTTTTTTTTTTTTCTCATTTCATTAAGTTGAACGTTTACGTTTCAATCATTTTTGTGTTTTGTAAAAAGGAATTTTTCTTTTCTTTGCTGTTTTTTCATTTTGCCCTTTTCCCACACACGGATCGCAATTGTATTGCAAACGGAACACAAAATTTGAAGCTCTTCCACGCTTTTGCATTCGTTTTTTTTTTTTTTTTGCTTCCTTTTTTTTGTTCTTTTGTTTTCTTTTCGTCTTTTATAAGTACAAAAACAAATGTTTTGCTATGAGTTTTGGTATAAATTTGCATATGTTTAGCTAAATCACTGTACTGTTTATGGAAATGACTAAGTCCTTCGGTTCTTCACAACGGTATAAAGGTTTATTAACTGCGACGTTTTATTTGTGCTACACTTAAGCATATAATGTCTAAGTAAATGTCGATATCTTCTTCCAGTGCGTATAGGCAAGGTATTGACTGTGGCCACCCACAAGTCTTACTCAACGTAAAAGAAAAACAGAATGGATCAGAAAAATACCAATTATTGAATAAATATTTAATCAAATTACATTTTACACGCCGGTCCATGTCAACTTTATGTATAATCCTTGATATGGTCGCCTCGACGTAGTATCAGAATGAAAATCTTCGCAGAAACCGTTGCTTCCATGGACTCTTGTTCGTAATTTTTCTTCTTCTTCGAAAACATGCCGCTTCGAAACGGAGTATCCAACAAAAAATAAATAAATAATAAAAATACAAGTTTTTAACCTTTATGTTGGAAATGCTGCTAAACTAGTCCCGATCAATGTTTTCTTAAAGTGTCGGCACAAATATTAGCTTTTGTTTAATATACAATACTCCTTATAAGTTTGCGAACCGAGAGAGAGAGAGAGAGAGAGAAAGAGAGAGAGAGAGAGAGAGAGAGAGAGAGGGAGAGAGAGAAAGAAAGGGAAAAAATAAAAGCAAAGGACGTCTGTCGCTATTTCATTACAAACTTGCGCTTGAACACAGTATAAATTAAGTAAATAAGAAAACTTTGCTCGCCTGAAGGCGAACATATGTCCAATAAATAAAAATTGCAAATTATCTTTTTACCTGAAGAAACTGTGAAATATTTCGATAAAATTTAAGGTCAATAACTGCGACGAATTAGGAATGACAGCCTTTGGCCAGTTGCGAGCGCGTGCTAACGCATCACATCCGTTAAGAAACCTTTTCTAATCCTATCAGTTGCGGATTTATCTTTGTGGGCCAGATGAATACGCAATTGAAATCGACTCAAACTTTTACGCAGATCGAGAATATATATATGCTCATTTTATTAAAGTTGTAAATGCCTGTTGCATAGAAGAAATTAAATCAGAAATATTTAATATCGATTATGCTGCATGAGCTTCAATAAACCACGAGCTTTAATAGTCGTACGCTGACGATTATACAAAGGCGGTCATTAAGCAGAGATACCACGTATTGACTTTTCAATTTATTTAAAAGATTGTTTGCGAAGTTAACGCCATACTGGCAGGGAAAATTTCGGATTATCAACTTATCTCGCAGTTGGGTCATAAAAACTTGATTAGATATCTCGAAAAGCAATATATGTCGATTCAGGGAAAGGATTCATAATGCTATGCAAACAAGACCATAATTGGTATTTAGAACCGCTTTGAATCAGTTTCATGGTTAACCTAACTGTAGGAAAAATGATGGATTAAAGATCTCTTTTGATACCTTAGGTGAAAACTTAAAATCATTATCTCAATTTCGTTACGATTTGCCGTATTTTTCGGGCTATAAGACGCACTTGAAATTTATGAGATGATTTTTCGGATCAAAATTTCGATTTATCGTTAAAATAACTCCCACTAGCAATATTCAGTTCATCTTCACTCATCTCGTTAATGTCACCGTTCGTATTGCTTTCATCTGAACTATTGCTGTCGTACTTCGCGTACCTCAAATGTTACCTTCGGACCATAAGACGCATTCAAAATTGGAGTCCATTTTTGCATTCAATGTACGTCTGATAGTCCGAAAAATACGGTAGTTCCTCCCTGGTGTTCACATACTGGTCAACCATATTTGCAGAGTATGCAACTGTGTTTTCCCCCGTCAAACAATAGGAAGTCATCAACAAATTTTTTTTTTTAACAACTTTACTCCAATAGCTAATGCGTTTTGAAAACAATGTTTACAATTGTGTAATCGCTTTATCTGTTAGCAGTTTTTAACTATTATATGCGTTAAGTTGTACAAAGTTCTTTCACCGGAGGGACATCATGAAATCTGGTCATATCTCCGCGCTCACCTCTCGCTTCAGTTGTGAATATATGAAGAAACTCAGTGGCCATATTTATGCAGATTTTACGGCAACAGCAACGAAATCAAATATTCGGTTGGACGGACATGGTGAGTTCTGGTCATATCTCCGCGCTCACGTCTCCCTTCAGTTGTGAATATATGAAGAAACTCAGTGGCCATATTTATGCAGATTTTACGGCAACAGCAGCGCACCCAAATACTCGATACCCGTCTTATTTAAATAAATTGATATTGTATAGGGGGTGTCCGAGATTCCTACAAAATGTAATCATGCGTAATAAAGACATAAAAAGTGTTGTTATCTTCATCTCAATTAAAATTTTTCTCTGTTTTTGTTTTTTCTTCCTCCATGTTCTTTCGAAAACATTTCATATCTATCCAAGGCCGAGAAGGAGGTGGGTAGGAAAGCCACATATTATGTTCCATTTGAGTGGGTACTCGAATTGAGGCCTTGCTTAATTATGCGTGTTGCATGTTCTGGAAGTGAATGTACACAAATGATGTGATTTTTTCCCCAAAAACTTTTACAAACAATTGATTTCTACTGTCTATTATACAAAGTTTATATATATATATATATATATATATATATGTACGCTCGTGTAAACTCATAAAATTTTTCGTATATGCACTTGAATATGATAAACATCATCTACCGTTTGCAATGATAAAGATTATCTCTGTTAAGTTGTTTATAAAGTATCAACAAACATCAGCAACAACTGAAATCAAGTTTTATACTCTCCTAGTGGAGTGAATATACTGCATATGAAGAGAACGATATCTTTCTCTAAAAAAAAAAAAGGAAAAAAAGGAGGAGAGTGCGAAATCTGTATGATGGCACTGCCTTAACCACTCAGTTGCTAGGTTATTATTAACTATAATGCGCAAACACACATACACACACATATATATATATATATATATAATATATATACAATCCAAAATAATGACTGTCAAGTGCTTTTATTGTTGTTAATGCTTGATATTTGTATTGGCTGGCAACGGCATTTACAGCTAGCTCCTCGTGCTCTTCAACCATCAATATGCAAGAAAAGCAATCAATTGATAAAAAAAAAAAAAAAATTGTTTTCACCATTGCACAATGATTTATGAAAAGCTACGGATTTTTCCGCTGCTTACATGCACTGCATACCTGAACACAAGCATATATATATACACATACATATATATATATATACGCATACATACATATATATATATATATATATATATATATACATACATACATATATGTATGTATTATTTATTACAAATTCCAATTATCCTGTATGTACATAACTGTGCGTGGTTTTCTTAATTGTCTCGAGTAGAATTAATTTCATATTAATTAGCGTATTACTTAGCTAAGTGATTTAACACAAATTATGTTGTAAAAACAGATTATTTTTTAACAATAAATTTCAAGAAGAAGATTTGTGAAAAATTGAGGAAACTAATCTGTTCTGAGCAGTGGAAGAGCTTCTTCTATTCTTATTGATCATTAATTGTGAAGGGCGAGTTGCGATAAGTAGGAGATTGTAATTAATTCTTCAGGTAAACACACTGTTGGCAACACTGAAAGACAGGTGATTGTAAATTATCGTAAGAAATAAGAAATATATGCAGTTTTAGTATTGAGCCTTCTCCACTTCGACATGGCGAATAATCTTCCTCTGTTGGCTTATTTAATAGAGAAGAAAGTTAAAAAGTCAAAAAATTTGGGCGATTGCTCGAGAAAGACATTAGCGTATGAAAAATTAGGCCTTTCAGTGAAATGCCAAGATTCTAAGAAAAAGAATTACAATCTGTTCGTTACTGACAAAGCAACACTATGCGGACTTGGAATCTTTGCTTCATTAAAACTGCACGAAACTCTCTCACGAAAAGGATATTTAGTGCAAAGGTATCTTTTGTCACTGACCTGTTGTTCTATCCGAGCAGAAGACGCAAAAATATCTGCTTATGGCTCAAAAATGGTCAAAGAAAAATCTAGAGTCGATTCCTCTATTTTGCTTTCTTCCTTACAATCGTATCTATTCATTAATGTTGGCAGTACTCTACTATGCTTCTCTTCTTTGTACGATGTGCAGAAATTTTCTCTTTAAAGATATTGCTTACATACATCCAATATTTTGCTAAGCAAAAAATACGCTTAATAAAGTATTCGGGGAGCAGTTTTTAAGACGCGGACAGTAGGTTATAGCGAGAAACATGACATTCGTATTGTTGCAGTTCTTGATTTTGTTTCCTCTTCGTTGACATATGTGCTTTTTCAAAGGGATTACTGCGATTTTGTCGCTGCATTTTTTGAATTGCGTCGTTCAACAACAAGTATTCGTTATTGTCATCCTTCGGTGATGGGGCTTGCAACACTTAAAAGGAACGTTCAGATATCCCACAGAGTATATATATTCTTGATCATCATCAAATTTTGAATCGGAAACATTAGAAAAATCTTGCCCACTGGTCGGTGTTGAAAATGGCCCAAATCGATCGAGGAACACGCCTACAGTACTCCGTAAAGTGAGGACAGCTCTCTTTTTTAAAAGAAATAAAAAATTTGTTTGCTGCGCATTACTCGCAAACTACAGCAGATAAATCTACAGAAATTGGAACACACATTATATGGGTGATGTTATAGAAAATCCACAAAAAATTGGAAAAATCGGCCGCATCTACTCAATTTTCATTTTTCCTTGGAAACCCCTTATAAAGCATTGAGGTAAGCTTCAAAAATCCCATAAAGTATATAAATACTTGACCAATTTCAGATTCGGTATGGACCTAAGCATGTCCGCCCGTTCAATTATCCGTCAGTCCGTTTTGTGCAACCCTGTAGTGTCTATGGTAAACATTCGTCCGTTTGCAAAAACAAATATATCGCCCACAAACTTGCAAGAGAATTTGAAAAAACCCAAATTTTCCAAAAAAAAAAAACACGCCCACACACCTGTATACAAAAAAAAAAAACGCTGCGCACTTTTGCTTTCCGTGTTTTTTGCTTGTTACTCGTACGGTGCAGCCCATACGTCATGTAAATACGGAAGAAAAACAGCTACGCCCACCCAATATTATTGGGTGTGAACATGTAGTTCATTTCCTCCTTTTTCTAGGATCACAATGACGAGTATAGAAGATTCGGTCATGCCCGAATATAATGTTTTCATTTGTTGTTGTTGCGATTCTTCCAAGCTTTTATAAAAACTATGTGTTAAAAATGACTGTCACCACAGGTGATAGTTCACTTTTTTAAAATGCAAAAAAGGAAACACTTTTCCCTTCAACAATTTTACAGAATTTTTTCCAGTTAATCTGAATAACCAAAAAAAGAAGAAAAGATCGTGCTTTTACGCTTTTTTCTAACGTTGCACTTTAAAGTTGTACTAACTTGTGTATGATATTTAAAAAAAGCAAGTTTTTTATTTATATATTAAATATTTGATACTTCGTGCTTCTCAATGCGTGCAACCGTTCAAGTGTTATAATGTTTAGTTAATCTGGATACAGAAGGCACATGTCTTTCGCCTAGTCCACGTCAGTTCCATATCCAAGAAAAAAGAAAAGAAAGAAACAACAAAAAGTGAATGCTAAAAATAATTAGTCTGCCGCTCGGTGCACTAAGCTGAAAATACAGAAAGCGAGCAAGTACTATTTTTGTAACTTTTCTCTTTTCTCGTATGGCCGGACAGGCAGGAAACTATATAAAACAGATTAAAGTTGTTTTGACGGCCAGCAAGTAAAGCACGTCCAATGGCGTATGGAGAGAGGATTGGCGATGGCAGTACCGCTTTCGACTTGCCGGTCTAGCACCAACGAATTGAAATGCGACCATTTCCACTTTTCCGGCGGCTCAAGACGGTCACGATAGGCGCGAAGTGGAAGTGACTGCACAAATGAAGGAAGAATTCATTTACACTGTTCACCCCCTCTCCCCATGCCTATGCGATTTAACTGGAACGTAAACCATTAGAACGTTATTTCATTTTTTCAAATAAAAAATTTCCACTCATTTTATGAATCAGAAAATTGTATATTTTAATATAATTCCAAGACTTCCTTATTACACGTCCTGTTTACTGCTACGAGTGATGAACCCTTGGAGATTGCTATTGTTATATACCTTCATCTTTTCATTCATTCCACAATTTCTACATAAATAACATTCTAGAGAAAGTATTTCATTTAAAAATTAACCTCGAAAGTAGCACGAAATGTATTGCACAACGTAATAAGAATGTGTGCGTTGCATAGAACGAATTACTTAAATGAAACCACAGTTTGTTGTAGGTTGGCTAGTAGTAAAATTAAAAATTCCATGCTAAAACAACTTGTAAACAACGTAACAAAACATCGACTCCATAAACAACAACATATAGCAAGCCCAGGTAAGCAGTGCATCTATTCATCTATCATCAACATTATTATACTTATTTAACATAATTGAAGCGTTTTGCATCTCCATAATTTCTCCCGTCCTACAATTTTACTCGGGAAACAACAGTACGTCAGAAGCAATATTTACAAGTTCTTTTACAAAAACAAAAAAACAAAAAAAAGGAAGGAAAAACTTAAGTTGTGCACAGTACAACAACCGCAACTCAAAACCTTTAAGAGTTGTGGGAAATTACCATTTGGTTGTCTACTTAACAGAGCATACATACACGGACTAAAAAAACAAAAAAATAAATAAATAAAACGATGGGTCTTTCGATGATAAATATGGTTATTGTTGGTATTTGTTCAAAATTAATCATCTCCCTTTAAATTATAAGATGTTTCAAATAATACTTCAAAGAATTTCATGACCTCGGCTAAGAGGTGGAAGGAGTTCAATCTTTAGCGGCAACATCGGGTGGGTAAGCGATTGAGAGTGAAGCAGGAGAACATCAAAGAATGACAACAACACCTATCAGGAAATGCAGATTATCGGGCAAATTAAAAAAGAGTGTTTAAGCGCTTGCGCACCTAAAGCATTTCAAGCGTACTCTCGAACAATTGAATATCTTATTCATTATTTTGGCTCTTTGGTTGATTTCTATAGAAATACATTTCTCCGGAGTTTATAGAAGAAGTTACTTTCTTTCTCCATTATTTTGGATGTTAAGTTGAAACGGACTAAGCCAATAAGCATTATGGCTTATATGTGCAGTTAATGAAAACGAATGATTATTTGCAAGAAGTGTATATGTGCATAACAAGGAGACTGTGGCCATGATATAATAGGACCAATGTAATGTTAAACGTAACTATCGATTGTTGAGTTGCATAGGGCGATGTAAGAATAGTATTTTCCGTGCTTAGAATCCTTGGAATGATAATAACATAATTTTAAATGAAGTGACGAAGTGACGAGAAAGCAAAGAAACGAGAGATCTCAAGGTGAAAACTTGTGATTTCATACTTGGAGGAAATGGTCGGGTCCACAAGTATGAAGTGACCATTTTTTTTTCGATGAACACACGCTAAATTCAGAAGATAAAAGCTCGTTTCTTCGAAGTAGGGTTCACCGTTTATTATACATTGTGGCTTCGGAAATCTTGCTTTTTTTCGGTAAGCCATTCATCAAACTATTGTTTTCACATCGTTATATGAACCAAAGCGCAACTACACCACAGCATGATATAGCGCTGCAAACAAGAGGCAATCGGGCGCCTGGATGGATAGGTGCCAAGTAAAAAAATGAGTTTATATTGGTTTTTGAAATCTTAGGGTGTTTTTGTACAACGAACCGTTCAGATTAATTAATTGTTAATAGTATTTGCCATTAATCGTTCCAACCGATTTTTAACGGCGAATTAAAGACCACAGCATTCTGCTCGCAGCAAATATGGAATATTACATCTTACTATAGCGATGTAGTTCTGCGATCTACCCATGAACTTTTGTGCTTGTGATCCTCAGAATAAATTCATCCCATTTTCATCCCCAATAAGAACGCGATGCAAAGACGATCTCCTCATTCGTATCAATGTGTTTCGGCAAATTCCGACTTGTAAATTGCGGAGATCAGGCAGGAAGGAAGACAGACATACGGATTTTTGTGTAAGAAAAGTAGTTTGAAACGCTTTGTATAATGAAAAGTTCATCTATCTTGACGAACTTCCACCAATACGCCACAAATACTGTAGAAACAATAAAGTGACTTCTATGCGTTTATATATATAGCTGTGGTAATAAATTGCGAGTTTTCCTGTGTAAACAATCGAAAAAACAAGCAAGTCGTAATATGCAATTGAACAGACCGCAATAACGTATTAACCGCAAAACCAAGAAATAAAGATTTTTGTCGTAAGATAAACTATCGATGAAAAGCTGCCAGGGGCGTTTTCAACTTTTACAATACACACGTATCAGTTATTGAATGAGACTTGTTTGGAAATAGGAATTTAAAATTAATTTTGCAAAGTGAAAGGAAACCGCCCGTGCGAAGGACCACTAACAGCCCTATTCTGGCAATGTCGCGAGACATTGCGTTAAAACGGTCATAAAAGTTTTTTATTGTGTTGGTTTGCCATCGTTGCTGTCACTTTGTAGCAAATGGCCTATTCTGAGGAAAAGCTGTCAACAAACCTACCCAGTATTTGCATTGGCGGCGAAACATGGCAGTTAACCGCATTGTCGAACACATTTTTTAGTTTTGTATGAAATTACTGTTATGGGTCAATTTTTATTACCACATATTTATTATTTAGAGTTTTCTGCTCTGCATGAGATCATTTCTCGTGCAAATCTCTATTAGGGTAGGATGCAGAAATAGGCCGAGATATTCGAAGTTTGATACAGTTAATCTTTTTATGTTAAATTACTATTGTGATATAATTTTCATCATGAAGCATGTATATGGGAGTTCGCACATTGCCCCAGCTGGGCCAAAGTTTTCATACTAAGTTAGAATGCCGAAATACTAATACTTAGCCACTTTTGCCGAGAAATTTTGAAAATTGAAATTTTTTTCCCATATAATGACTTTTCAGAATAGACCGTTATATGAGGGGGAGTGGTCGGAAAAGTGGACTGTACCATATTTCACCAAAACTGGCGATCTGTAGCTTTAACACAAATTTACATGGACAAACATCAGACGGACAAGCTGAGAGATGGACAGACAGGCTTAAATCAATTCAGATTATGATTTTGAATCGATCTACATAGTAAAAGGTGCGCATATCTTAAGCCCTTCTGCGTGTTAAATGCGTCTGCAATTACTTAATATACCCTGTACCACAAGTGGTGTAGGGTATAAACATAAGATGTACTTTTTAAAAATATTTTAATATAATAATTCGTAGCTGTAATGCTTTTGCAATCTAATGAAATTGATTAATAAATCAATTAATAAAAACAAAATTTTTTTTTTTACACTTTTTTTCGATATTTTTTATCAACTTTACAGTGTTGCATTATCCTCCGTTATTATAAGAAAAATGCTCCCTGATCTGTTCAAAAATAGATCAGAAATATGTTATGTGTATCGTACTCTTCACATTTATACAAGCAGATAAGAAGGCCGATGGTACCGCTGCTTGGCAGAAAGTTATAAGAATAGGTTGGGAGATCTTTGAGTCTGAACAAAAACATTCCTGTCTTGCCTCCAAAGTTGAAGAACAAGCTTCTAAGAAGTTCTTTTGCGAATTACGATGCAATTCTTCTATTTAAGACCATTTATTAAGTTGCAATCCAGTGCTATGGTTTCAAGAAAAAACAAGCAGTCGAGAAGCAAGCCGACTATTAGACATCACCTCGCCTAATATAATTAGTTAATCACTCGTCTTGGTAATAATACACCAAAAATTAAGCATTATTTTCATGCGAAGTCACACGTTTCATGAAAGCCCGCATAGTAGAGAAATCCCTATGTGCGGTGATATTCTAAAAATAGACCTACGTGGTCCAAATTCGATAAGGTTCACATTTATGTCAATTTACTATTATGAACTAGCTTTCATCATCAAATGTTAAAAACTATACCTTTTTACTACATAAAGATTCGTAGGAACGGTTGTAGGAGAGAGGGTTCAAGAAATTGCGCCGGCCGAATTACAAAGCGTATTTTCACGGACAGACAAGCTTAGATCGAATTAGAAAATGATTCTGAATCGTTCGATGGCTCTTCTGCGTGTTACATACGTCCACACAAGCTTAGTATGCCCTGTACCACAAATGGTGTACAGTATTAACATTGTTTTCTTTAGGCCATCCGCAGGCTACATTTTTTAACACTAATTCAGTTAATCAATCAACCAAAACAAATCCGTACTATATTAGGTAGCTAATGACTTTGTTTTATCGTAAAGGTCGGCTCATGGAATCCAATGGAGATGGCGTGCGAAAGCTCAAAATTTCGGTCTTGATAGACGAAGAGAGAACGAGACCGCCGTGACTTTCAAAAGATATCTTTTAAAATCCATTGTATATGTTTGTATATATTTTATGAATATTTCTTCTCTTCATGAACCTTCAGGATATTCCCGTCTTTTCTCCCTTTTTGTTAGTCATGTACGCCTTTAGTTCTCCGCCCCTTGATCTTGTGCTTAGATCATCTTATTTGTTTTTTAGTTCACCCTAGTTACTAATTTGAGACGGAGGTGAAATGCAATATTAACAAGACCTTAACAAGGTTTAAACATATTTGTGAACTGAAGACGGGAAGTTCTCGAAAAGAAGAAGAAGATAAAGAAGATAATTAAAATTAATAACATTTTTTCCCTCTTAGTTGAAATCGTTAGCAATTTTCTATTAATTATTTAGGACGGTTTAGGACGGTAGAAGGGAGAAGATCATGAAAAGCAATAATTTGTGAATGAATTTTGGTTCTTTCAAAAAGATAATTTAAGAAAAGCAAATGAAAAAGTTTCAAGAGGCATAACGTTTATTACGGAAAAAAAAAAAAAATAATTAAAAGCAGAAAAACAAGAAAACAAATTTGAAAAAAAAGGGAGGCAAAGTTGAAAGTATATATATATGTATACATGTATTTTAGGTCTTTATACAACGTGATATACATCAGTGATAAGTCATAGCTTAGGGTATCACATGTAGTCAGTCATATCACAGTGAGGGGAGTTCAGGAAATAATCTTGGGTTAACGTTTTTCAATGTATTGTACTTTTTTAAAACTCATTCCATATTTTTATAAGGTATAGGTATCATCATTAATGCTTTACTGTTCTTCTAGTGAATAAAATACAGCTTTTCCAACTTTATTTTTTCCTTTTTTCATTTTTGTGTGTTGGTAAATGAAACTCAGTCAGAAATTATAACGTATTATTGCCATAGCAAACTGTTGCGTTGCCACAGCAATACAGCAGCAAGCAAGCAAGCAAGCAAGCCAGCAACAAAGAAACGGGAAAAAAAGAGAAAGAGACAAAAAAAAAAAAAAAGAGATAGAAAGATGTGTCGTAACTATCACCATCACCATCACCATCACCATCAGCATCGGCATCGGCATCGGCATCGGCATCAACATCAGCTTCACCACCACCACCACCACCATCAACCACTATCACCACCACTGAAACCTCTACAGGTAGTCAAACTCAAAACTATAGCAACAGCCGCAAAGGTTGAAATCTTTATAATGTGGTGAACGTAGAAAATATCCACACACATTGCCGACAGACAATCTCATCACTCTGTTAGCAAAGTTTCATACAAGCAAAAGTACACCAACACTCGCATACGCTCATATCCTCATATACACATGAAAGCATATTCTTATGTGCATGCAATTGGGAAAACTAAAGCCTACATTTGCTTGCATACATATAGATTTTATTGTAGAGCTTACTTAACCATTTTAAGTACAAACAGTTTTGCATCACATCCATGCAATCGGTGACGCAAAGAGGTGAATGCAATGAATTTTCTTTTCTTTTTTTTTTATTCTTCTTCTTCTTTTTAATAGGGTCTTGAACACCTTTTGTATAATTAAATGACTTCGGAAAAGTAATTATCCTCATTTTAATCCAGATCTTTTAATAAAGGCATTGGTAGAGCATTGAAAACACGGTAGCAGGAAAACGAACCTGATTTATGCCCACAATAACTATGACAAGCTTTCGGAATTACTTATCCATTTTCGTTTCAAAACAAAAATTCAACGAACGTACGGATTTGTATTTATATTTTATTATTCTTGCGTCGAAGAAAGGCGCAATTGTTGGTTTATTGTTGTTCTAAGAGGCAACTAGATGTTGTTAGCCGACAGCGCAACGCCATTATCGACATCAGCTATCCTAATAACATCATAAACGGCAACAACATCGTAATTATAACTAACTACACGTCGTTCTTTACCACGTACACATACACAACATCACAGAATAACCGGAGCGATACTTTGGGTTTACAATATTAAATGTGTGCAAATAAGAAGACTTAGGGTAAAGTTTGCTCATTCACTACGACCAAGGTTAAGCCATTCGCTGTTATCGGCTGCATCCGTCTCTTTACAAGCAGTCACAACCTATCGATATAGTTTATCTGGCGGTAGCTTATAGGTGGATGTAGTTCAATCTGCATAGGGCTCAGGAGGGATAGCTAACATATTTCTAAGTTTTATGGAAGCTTCGATTAGTAGTTTTGCTTGACTTAAACGCGTCCATTTTTCGAGAGCGGTCGAAAAAGCGACCACAAAAATAATTGAAGGTCATAACCGTCATTCTCTTTTATTCATTCCTCCTCATTGATAAAAAAAAAAGAGAACTTTATCCTATCATTTGCAAGAATTGCATCAAATGCCATCCATTTCGCCATATGTCTGTCTGTGTGTTCATAAAATTCTCAACGCTTAAAGAGAAATGAGATGTAGATCTGATCGAATGGTTAATGGTCAAGCTAGAGGTAGGCTATGCATCAGTTCAAATAGAAAACTAACTCAAGTCGAATTCAAAAGTGTATAGAGTGCAATATAATCTCGGTCCAACCTTAGCTAAGCTGAATATGAAATAAAAGTTTATTAGAAGTTGTCGTCCAAGTTATATCATGAATACCGACTTTGAGATTAAACCGCTTTACTAATTGTTAGAAGAACTTGCTTTACATTAAAGGCCCTAAGCAACTTATCGCTAAAAGGAAATGTACACTCACTCGGCACTTTGTTATTTATTTATTTATCGTTTTGTGATTGTATATTATATATAATATATTGTATATTATATGTAATTATATATAATAGTATTGGATCCCAATTAATTATCTCTTTTAATTAAATCCTTAGCCTTACGTAATTCATAGTAGTGTTCAGTTTCAATTTCTTCCATTGACCATGATTCTGAGTGATGCATAACGGCTGACGGATTTAAAATGCCCTTCGGTGATATGCACAAGAAAAGTTATTTAAAAAATATTACACATGAGTTGCTGGTCAGTATAATTAACTTTACGTTAATAAACAGAACCTTGGGAAACAGAATCCCAACAAAAACTACAAAAAAAAAATAAAAAAAAATAAATTTATAAAGCAAAAGTAGGAAAAAAATAAAAAAAAATATAAATTGCAAAAAATGTGGTTTAGTGAGCAACTTTTTAAGGAAAATATTTATTGGCTAAGGAAGAACGGAGCACTAATTATTCAAAGTATTTGATGAAGAGATTATTACTACTATTATCAAGGAAGAGTCTTCGGTCATAATATCCCAACTTAGTTAGTTGGTTACATAGATAGAATGTTAGATGAAAGCCCATCAATCGATCAACTGGCACACGTTTCATTTTGACCACTGGGAATGTTGGCTTTCACCTCCTGTCACGCTCTAAATAAATTCAATTCTGTGTAATTGTCCCGACATAGAATGCCGCTGGGCAATTAGTTTCTCCCTTCGCATTCGTTTCGTTGAAATGCTTTGTGTGTGGTCGGTGCTCTTGTATAGTCTACAATCGTGGACATTAAAAATCAATACAATGAACAGATTGGAATCTTTTAAGATGTAGTGTTACCGTGGAATTCCAAAAACGTTGCGCATCAGATCGCATGCCCAATGCTGCAATCCTAAGAGGAATAGACTTGGAGCGTGAGCTGTTAAAGTGTATTTAAAAACGAGAAACTGCTTATTTTCGACACATGATACGTGAGAGAAACATGAACACCTACGTACACTTAATAGTGGAAGACCGTATCGAAGGGCGTAGAGGCATGGGTTCAAAAGCAAATATCGTGGCTGCGTACGTATTCGAAATTGGCCAAGGCCGTGAGAATCCCAAGTGAAATCGTACACACAGGCGTGGAGCTGAGAAGATTTTTCAGCTTTATTTAATAGTAGGCAATAATGTCATCAAATGTAAAGAAAAGAAAGTGTAGATTATGGATGGGTAATGAATGGAAAAAAAAGAAGGAGAGTGTGTTTTGTAGTCACGGATGTCTATAATAAATAAAAATTATATCGCACTGATCTTTTTCTGTTACAATGCAGCGAGTCGCCTGTTAGTAACTTGATGACCACTCAAGAGGGAGAACACGCAAAATACGTGTTTAGTATTTATGGCGGTTTTCTTGTGTGAAACTCGGCCAAGCACTAAAACATCTGTCAGTTAACTACGTACGAAGTATTTTTCATACAGAATCAGTACTGGGGGGTAATCACGTAGCTGAAAGTCAACTTTCGCCTCTACGTGCAGTCGTTTTTGCCAAACAGCTCAGGACGAAAATGAAAGTTAAATTAATGTACTCTGACGATGTCAAACTGTTCTCTTCTTTATTTTGAAATCGCACTCGTAACTTGTTCATTTCGACTTCGATAATCTGGTTACGTGATGCTCACTAAATTTTACAAAACTAAATTTTAAAAAATGTAAGAAGCTTTCATTCTCAAGGAGGACTCCAACCACAACTGATTATCTCATTGTCTCCAAAAAATTGGAAAATGAAGATTCATTCGTGGACTATAGGCTGCGTTTTCATTTGCGCATCGATCTCTCTTTAAATAAAGCTAGGTAGTCTAAAGAGCTTGACGAACCTTACGTTACACAAAGACTATGTATGAGCTTAGGGAGACATGTACTTCAGTATGCATCGGTTGTATGGTCCCCTTTCTAGAGGAACTATGTAGATTCACTAGAATCCGTTCAAAAGTAATTTCTCCTCCACTTTGGCCTATTTGAAGGATTTGAGTTGAGCTCGCCTTGTCTCTTTGCCTCCTTACGAAAATAGATTTCTCTTATTAGCTTTACCGTCACTCGAAAAACGTAGACTTATCTTCGGCATTTCCTGCTTAATTAAGTTAGTAAATGCTACCATCAATTCGCCAAAATTGCTGGGTGAAATAAACTTCAATGTCCCGAACCGTTCCCCTAGGACCTTTATTTTCATAGAGCTTAGTGAATGCAGACATAATTGCGAGCTTTTCCTTTCCTTTGAAAAATCGAAATGATATCCATAGTTTAATCTCAATATCGAATTTTTTATATATCATCAGAACCCCAAGCAACTGAATACAAAACGAAAGCTGGCTTTCGGTTGGTTTATTACACTGTTAGATTTGTTGCTGGGTATACAGGCGATTGCCTGAACTGTTGTTCTTCAATATTTTTAACCGTAACGTCTGCAAAAGATATAGATTTGCAGAGCGGCAACTGCGGGATCAAGATTTAAGAAAGAAAGCAAAAGCTGTTACACGAATATTTTAAATTGATTGCATGTACGAATTGATGAGAGAAAGGCTCGTTTAGCGGGAACAAGCGCAGTTTTTAAAGAGCTTGATTGTTAAACTGCAGTTTAGTGTTATTCCCGTCAAATTTTCGCTACTCAAGTAGCAACATATTCATATTATGCAATTCATAGCAGTTCAATAGCATTTGTGCTTAAATTTAACCCCAATATTAGTCAGACATTTCTGAGTTACTCATTGATTACCGAAATGGCGCGACATCATCATACTTTTATAGTTTTATTCATAGACTTAAAGAAATTTTCCGACTCAGCAGTGCCTGTGAACACATATATGCAAAGAGCGTATGTATTTCCGCTTGTAAATAAAACCTAAGACTCAACTCCGCTCAACTATGCAAATTCAATTCATCTTTTTAAGAATTTTGAATCTTTGCTTATAGATAACCTTTGTTTGTCAGCACATAACCATTAGTGCTACACTACGCTAATCTTTCTTGCTTCTGGGCGCTTTCAATAAGTGCAGATGTTAAATTAATCGTTAGATAGTGTTTTTAAAATTTCTTCACCTAATGCAACGCATTACGCATATGTTTACATCAATTACAAAATTTTGAAATAAAATTTACTTCATTTAACGTTCATTTTACATATTTTTTATATATATATATATATATATATAACTGTCTGTTATTCAAAATAATATTTATAAAATTTCAAAGGGCTTCATGTCGCAATCGCTGATGCAGAGCAACAATTGAAGAGACATGACGAGTGTTGCTATGTACCAAGCAACCGCGAAATCAAAACCAACCAACAGATCAACAGGCATCTCACATACCAGAGATTTAACGATTGAATAAGCGTATGCCTAGTGCTAAGCTAAAATGATTGTCTGACGAGTGCTTGAAGGATTTATAAAATATGTTGTGCATTTATCTAACTGAGAAAACGTCGATAAGTATGACTTCCGAAAATCGACACAAATTCAAATAATTTAATTTAAAGACATAAGATTTGCAATTAAGTTGACTAATTGATTATCTCTCTCTCTCTCTCTCTCTCTCTCTCTCTCTCTCTCTCTGTCTCTCTATCTCTCTTTCTTCCTCT